>CM068367.1:889971077-890571077 GCA_034769895.1 Magicicada septendecula
AGCAATATTTGTTATTATTTTGCGCAAGCGTCCATGGCATGGATTTACGTTACATGTAAACATATATTTACTATGAGTTTATAGTTTTAAAAATGCCAGTCATATCAACATAAGAATAAAACATAAGAAAGATTATAATATTGAATATTAGCGATCATATAAATCAATACAATATAACATAATCCAATAACAATTATAAAATTTCATTCAATTTTATAATATTTTAATTAGGTTAGGTGTTATCTTTGCAAAAACAAAAACAACTAAGATCTAACATCTTTAACATACAAAACAACTTACAGTATACTTACATGAACAGTACCTGCTACAACTGTACTTTTTTCGAATTTAATCGACAGAATTACAATAATGTAGGTAATGTTTTGATTTAACTCAGGACGGACGCCACAGTGACCAAACTACTATACATACACATGCACCGGCGTGCGAACGAATGACTCGACTACAGAAGCAGAACAGACTTGAACAGACAATGCCGGTCGGTACGAAACGGACTTCACCCCGCTCCACCGCACCGCCAACGCCATTCGACCACGAAGCCGCCAGCGCAGGCGCCCCGCACGACAACAACGTGATTTGCGCGGACAATCGATCGTCGCGTTTTCGGCGCTCCCCCCAAGATGGCGCCCGGTGCGGTCACACCGCCCTAGGGCCGCCACTGTCCTGTTGTACAATCACTGTTTAATGTATCTTCTTTCTTCTTATAAATTATTATCATTATTACCATTACATTTTTTTAGTACTGCGTTGTGAGTTCATACTTCTTGATGAGTTGCTTATGTAGTTTCATGCTTGGCATTTTCAGAGTAAATACTTGATGTGTCTTGTTATCTCAATTATCATGACATGTGTTTATATTTTGTTAAATATTCAGGTCATATGTCTTGTTACAATATAGATAAAATAATTTATTTTCATTCGTATACTCATTAGATCTACAATGTGTGCACTTATAACTATGTATCAATGATTCTGCAGAATCTTGTTGTTTTTGATTTTGTAAATCAATATCTTCTTCAATATTATCATAATCTAAGAAAGAAACAATGAGCTTGTGGTAACTAAAATACGAGATAAATACTTTTGATTGAAATCTGCCTAAATAACTGAAAAAAACTCCGTCAATTGTAGTTCCATATTTTGTTGTAGTCTCATTTGGGTCATTCGACATATTTATATCCAATGTGGTTTATAGGATATTCAAAACCGTTGTATACAGCCATTTGGGGAATAGATTTTTTCTGGATACTGGTTCGACAAGTTGAACAAACTGAAATGGAATGTTCATCGACATTTGGGAGAAATGTCTTTACAAACTTCATATTTTCATCATTAAAATTTTTCAAATCGTTCTTAAACCATAATGTATCACAAATTTTGCAAGCCTGTCTGAAACTATTCTGTGTAAACTGTTTATGAAATTCTATATGGGCACAGCTGTGTCTTGTATAAGAACTGTAAGTCGTTGATAATTTGTCGAGTTTTTAATTGGGAGCAGGTGATGCATGTGCTTGGTCTTCTAAAGGTGCTAAATTATCATCAATGTTCATTTTTCGGTTTTCTTCATCTGGTGGTGACAAATATTTTTCCTGATTTGCCTGTGTTACAAGATTTTCTTCTTGTGAAGGTCCTGCACAGTTTTCCTCAGAATCATTCACCTTTCCTGAATAATCGTTTATAACAACAGGGATGTTCATATTTGTGAATGTTCCGGGGATCTTTTAATTATGAATCGTGGTTCTCGATTTGCCTGTGTTACAAGATTTTCTTCTTGTGAAGGTCCTGCACAGTTTTCCTCAGAATCATTCACCTTTCCTGAATAATCGTTTATAACAACAGGGATGTTCATATTTGTGAATGTTCCGGGGATCTTTTAATTATGAATCGTGGTTCTCTGATTCTGAATTACGAATGGTGGATTACGGTTTGAAGGGCCGGGAATTTGCGAATCATGAATCGCATGTTCAAAATTTTTTATAGTACAAAGTTGTTTCTTATCACGATATCTTCTAGAGCACTCCCTTGCTAATTCTCTCTGTCGTTTTAATTTATTTTGTTGAATTTGTTCATTACTTTGTTCATTAGGTTCATTCTTCGAGACTAAATTCTGCTGCTGAGCTTCTTCCCGCTTTCTTTTACGGTGTTTTTTCAAGCGCGCATTAGCTAATTCACTTTTTCGTTTCAATTCATTGTCAAACTGGCTATTTTGATCCATCTTCAATTTTACAATCTGTAAAAGGCAATATTCAAATATTTATACATGCCCCCCTAAATATTAAATATTTATTATAAATATTTATTTATGCGTCGCTACTATTGAGAAAACCTCGTATCTCAAAAACATTTTTTTTACAGGAACAGGAAAAAATGTCCAAAGATTAAAGTACGGTAAAAGTATTAAAGAACTGAGATACGAGTTTTTTTAAGAGTAGTAACGATATGTATGTATATATTATGTACACTGAAAAAAGAGATATATTTGAATATGGCGAAATGAATTTTTTGTTTGTTTCAAATATATTTTATTTGAAGCAAGTATAAATAGTTTATTTTAAATATATTTTATGAATAGAATATTTCTTTCAAATATTAAAATCTTAGTTTCGGAAAAAATATATTTGAAACAAGAAAATATTTATTTCGCAAATAAATAAATACCTATTTATCAGTGGCGGCTGGTGGTTGAAAAATTTGGGGGTTGCAGTTGGGTTGGATGGTATTAAATTGTTTTATTCTCTGAATAGAAAATGTCCAAGTCTCCTCGCCTCCAAACAATACACAAGGAAAGCAAAATAATGCAATTTTAGTGTCACACCCACATAACCATGAATATTATTTATTGTATGAATCTTTTTTCTTTTTTAAATTTACGATTAAATATTCTGTTACCTGGTTTTACACTTTGATTAAAATTTGAAAGGTTTGGCCTACCTACTCTCTTTAATTTCAATTTTTTCTATAACAGGACGTAAACTGAACAGCGTTTTTGTTAAGTTTACAACATAATTAATTGAGTCCTACCAGTTAAATATAATAAATATCTTACACTATGACACCTTAATTCTTTATATGTACTATTATTTACATTTAACGATGAACTGGACTGACTGGTGGTCGCAAGCTGGCGCTGATGTTTTCCCTAGATTTCAACCAAAAAATTCCCTAGATTTCCCTAGGCCTTTCATTTGTCAGTTAAAAAATATTTATAGGAAACTTTCTGTGGGCAGCACGCTATAAGGGGACTTAATAGACATTGATGACTAAACGATAACAAAATAAAAAAGAATAAAACTAATAAACAAAAAAAGAAAATTCACTCACTACAAACATAAAATTAGCACTAAACTTTATGAGATACCAATAGAATCATTCAGTTTTTCTCCTAACTGTTTCTCTTAAGACGACTACTACCTCCTGTATTTCCTTCCACGAAGCTTCAGTGTTGCTACCCATAAATGTCCCATCCTAAAAGGGAGGTTTGTCACAACAGCAGTGAAAAGATATGCCAAGGAATAAAGTGAAACTGCTTTGAAAGACAAATGTACAAGACTATTCCACAGAACTGAAGTGTCCGAATGAATACGTTTTGTTAACAAAGAAGTGGTTGGCACACACTCGTTGATGTAGGTAGAGGCAAGAGGGCTTTGAGTTGGTGGCTATGAGTGGGAGACTGGCGTTAGGCACACACTTCTCGGTGTAGATTCTTTCCTCTCTGTAAGTTTAGTCAAATCAAATGACAATAAACAATCATCAACATACTATGATGGGTATGAAAGGAGCATGGCAAATTCCATTCTGCACGTGACGTCTTCAGAATGCCACAGAAAATTGATAAATACGTGTATACACATTTTAGTAGTACTAAGTAGCCCTTCAAGAACTGTTTGTACGAGGCAACACTGAAAAATTATATTAAACTCAATATAATTAAAGAGTTAAAAATAATTGCGAATTCTAGATACAATCTTGTGAGAGGGTCAGAGTTTCACTAGTATACGTTCAGCTGCTAAAAGCTTGTCTTTTAAGGCAGCACTTGTGAAAAACTAGATTAAGGCAGGAAATTGTTCAAGGAGTCTGGATACCACTGGTAGTCAATCTAAGCTTAGTTTGACTGGGGTGCAGAAGTTTATGCGGTTTCAGATTGAGACATTTCTGGAATTCATTGAATTTTCCTAATGTTTTAGGACTACTATGAAAATCATTGAAGACATCTCGTGCAAGATCTTCAACAAAGCGAGGAAGTTTTGAGCAAGTGTATGGTGCACAGAGATGAAAAGAATGGCACACACATTTTACTACAAAAAGACCTGGAATATCATTTGTAAAATGAATAGCAACAGAATTATTATCACCCATAATTGTGTTTGCTCCATAAGCTGCCAATTCTATTAATCTTTCTTTGAACGGAATGCCATTTTCTGCAAAGAATTTGGTATCAAAAAATTATCCTGCAAGCAAAAGGAATCAAAAAATTATATGGACACTGACTCAAAATACACAGATAGGCCCTCTGTCACGCCCCACGTAATAGACCAATACAGTGATTCAGCAGTAGTATTTTCGACTGGTATCAACGCAAGGAAGTGATCTTACACGATAAAATCAACACCACTATACCTAACAACCAAAGATAAGTGTTTCTCATAATTCCTGTCTATACTTTCATCACACAACAAAGAGAAACTGTTATGTTTCAGTTCATTAATTAATTGGTCCTTAGTTTCAGCACCAATGACATTTTTAACAATGGCTTTACATTTAGTCTGAGAACAGGGAATACGCTTCATAATTTCTGAATCGCTACAAACCGACTTCATAAGTTGCGATAAATGGTTTGAGACTGTAAAGGGTAGATTGTGTTCTACAACAAAAGCTGCCATTTTAATTTCACCCTCTTTAACTTTCTTTTCAACCGTATTGTTAGTAATTATCCTATCCATATCTAATAGTGTTCTCTGGGGCCGAACTGGATGCGCCACGACTGACAAATGTTTCTGCAACTTCAAATGTTTACAAATTTCCGATTTTCCTGCCGCATCATGTACATTAAACACTTCACAAAAATAGATATAAGCATCTTTGTCACTAGCACTCAGCCATCACTGAATGAAGATTCCCTTTTTCATGCACTTGTATACTTTTGTTTATATATACCTGCACTCACTTTTTGTTTTTTGGAATAGTGCCAGATGAAGATGGTTTACAATTATCACTATCTCCCATTGTTGAAAGACTAATTACACAAACATGCCACAGAACACACTACGTAAACATAACACAGTTTCTATATCTCAAACAGAGCACAATTCCTACAGAATGCGATTAGGCCTCAACTTGCTTACTCCGCAGGTCTGCGGAAAATGTGTTCCTAACATTACTAACTAAATTGACTAACTCGTAGGTAAAAGTTCTATTCCCGTATGCCATTGTGTTGTGCGGGTGTGGGCCACTTTGCTTTGAGCATGTGGCTTGCCGATACCCAGAAAATGGGATTAGGTTTATTACTGTAGTCCGTGCAAACCTTATAAATAAAACATTGTGTTGTGGCAGCGCTTTTGCCTACCTCACTTGTTGGTTTTCACACCCATACAAACACATGTTACCGTTATTGCCCTGAAATACATTGTTTGCGCCAGGTATAGGACCCTACAGTGTGAACTGTGAAAGTTTCAAAAGTACTGCTGACCTAATGACTACGAAATACTGCTACGTTCACATTTGACTACATCATAGGAAAAAATTTTTATAATCAGTGGCATTCAAACAAATTTTTCCCTAGATTTTTTGATGATTTCCCTGTTTCCCTAGTAATTTTGAGAATTCCCTAAATCTAGGGAAAATTCCCTAGGGTTGCGAACTCTGGGACTGATACTTAACTCACACTAACAACAAACTTCCAACCCGGGGCACTGCGTGTTATTTACACTTGAGTCTGCAGACTGACGATTGTGAAACCACTTGGACAACTTCGGCTACCTTCGTTCTCAGCAAACAGACTGGTGGCGCCGTGAGGTACAAGCGGGGTTTGCAGTCCCTAATCACACCAAGCGAATGTATACTGCTGCAATAGGAACAACCAAGTCTAGCCAGCCAGAGCACTACACCATTGTATTTCCCCATATACAAAGCGCATCACAGTTGGTGCACACTTGCCATTTATCTAAAAATGAAACTTTTTCTTGTGAAACTTACTGTTTATTCTCTTCTCGTTGAACGCGTTTCGGCGTACATATTCGCCTTCTTCAGCTTTGAGACAGACTGCCATCATTTAGTAACGGTTGTTGTGTGGAAGGTGTAGTGGGGGTGGTGCGTGGAGGAAGGGGATTGGCGCGGGGATTCAACGTTTGTTTTTTGTATAATTGTGTCAAAAAGTGTATGTGATTTATATTGTAATTGATCGTTAAGTATGTTGTTTGGTTGTGTTGTGTGGTGTTTATATATTTCGTATTGTTCAGTTGTGTTGAATTTTCGACCTTTGGGTAAGTAATGTAAAATTTCAAGATTAGTGTCTATGTTGGTGTAACTGTGGTTTTCTGTGTGTATGTGTGTGGCAAATGCGGAGTGTATATTGTTGTTGGTTAAAGCTTTTAAGTGTTCAGAATAACGGGATGAAAAAGATCTTCCCGTCTGGCCTATGTAGAAACTATTGCAGTCATTACAATTTAATTTGTAAACACCTGTTTTGTTATATTTGTCTATGTCTGTGTTTGTATTATTGATGTGTTGTTTGATGGTATTGGTTGTTCTGTATGCTATTTTGAATTTGTGTTTTCTGAATGAGTTGGCGATTTTGTGTGTGTAGGAGTTGTGGTATGTGAGTGTGATGTATTTATTGTGTTGTGTGTTGATGGTATTTTGTGTTTTGTTGTTTTTGTTTTTGATGCGTTTGTGTAGTGTGTTTATTAAATTAGGGCTGTAACCGTTTTTGATTGCTATGTATTTTATTGTGTTGAGTTCGTCGGTGTAATCTTGTTTATTTAAGGGTATTTTAGTTAGTCTATGGAGCATATGGTTGAATGCCGCATGTTTATGTTGTGTTGGGTGGTTTGATGTGTGGTGTATAACCATGTCAGTTGTGGTTGGTTTCCTGTATATTTTGTATGTGTGTGTATTGTTAGTTTTGTTAATTGTTAGGTCTAAAAAATTTATACTATTGTTTTGTTCAATTTCCAGTGTAAATTTTAATTTGTGGTGTATAGTATTTATGTATTTGTGGAAGTTTTCAACTTGTCTTGTGTTGCCTTTGAATAAAAGTAATATATCATCTACATACCTGTGCCAGTATATAATTTTGTTAGTGTATTTGTTGTTGTTTATTATGTGGTTCTGTTCTATGTTGTGTATATATATTTCTGCTAGTATTCCTGATATGGGGGATCCCATCAGGAGACCTTCTGTTTGTGTGTATATCTTGTTATTGTATGTAAAGTAATTTTGTTCAGTTATTATTTTGGTAAGTGTGATGATTTCTTGTATGTGTGTTTCAGGTGTGTTGTTTTGTCTGAGTAGTTGTTCTAGTGTTTGGATGGTTTCTTTGATGGGGACATTAGTGTATAGATTGGTTTGAAATATTATTCTCTTGTACCCCATATATATAAGAAATACATAAAGCGACTTACCTACATACACAATGACTGAATCACTCTTCAATAATATTTTTCAGTATTAGTACGATACAGCACTAAGTATATACACTGTGGCCTCAAATGTACACCGAACAACAGTTATTACATATCTGTTTCTTTTGTAGACAACAAAATTTATCACACAGTACACACACTCATAATATTAAATTATATTCGAAAACATATTAATTAATTATTATTGCAAATAAAGTATAATTATTAAAAAAGTAATAAAAACATTCCGTGACAAAACTAAACACAGCAGGGCACAGCTGACTGTTTCTCTCTCGCTCGGCTAAACTCGGCTCCCCCGAGTTTACCCGAATGAGCGTTTCACCTCGGAGCTTTCGGATCAGACTTATTCACTGCCCAGGAAAAATGTGTACATGGTGCGCCTAAAGAAGTTTTCACTTCAAAAATCTTACCTTTGGTGTTAATGAAAGCTGAATGAAGAACGAAGACAAAATGATAGAACCTAATAGATAAAATGCATAATTGAAAACTTGTATCAACTGTTTACATTCTAGACCTAATAACACTCAACACAACGATCAATCTATCAAAAACTGAATTTTAATACATGTATGGATGGATGTATTGGCATTCTACAGTACATCATACAAGTCAAACACTGTTTAAAGAAAACAATGTAATAATTCACTATTAATGATTCACTTCAGCAACTAGTTGCTAAAACAATAACAGCCCAACAACGCTGCGTGAACTGTCTCTTTGTTTACATCTGCTGGTGTACAGCTGCAGACATCTTACCGGATCGGGCAAGTCTATGTCGGTCAACTGAAGGGGTGGAAAGTAACTCGCAAATCAGTGGCACATCGCAAAGAAGATAATCATCTACCATCGTTGCGTTGGTTCACAATGTAGTTCAATGTAGATGCTATTGTTTTCGGTTACTTTGACAAGTTATAGCTTCTACATAATACATATAATATTTATAAATATCTAGTACTCTAAAAAAATTTAAAAGTAAAATATGAATATTTTTTTATAAATTGAGAAAATAGCACCCCGGGGAAGATGGCTCCCGGCGCAGACCGCACCCCCCTAATTATGCCACTGACTTAGATGAAAGGAAATTTGTTATCTGTATGGATTCCTGAGTTTTGTAACTGCCTTGGACAATCTGGGCACAGTTGATCCGTTATTACAGCTGATAATGGCACTATGCCACGCTAGAAGACCTTGGTTCATTTTTTACTTTTGTTAGATGTCCAGGTTATGTAGGTATTGAAGGTAACAAAGAAGCTGACTCTGCAGCGAGAAACACTGTGGACAGCCCATGAGTCAATGCGATTGCCATATGACCTAATGATGTGAAACTAACAAGCACTATTATTAATGTGTGGCAGCAGATGTGGAACACAGGCAGAGCAAATTTTCTGCTGTGAAGCAGAGCGTCCATAAATGGCAACTAGCAGGTGATCGCAGTCAGCAGTCAACGTGAACAAGTTTGCATCACAAAACTGTGAATTGGGTACGTGAACTTGATGTCTTCATACCTCATGCAAGGACAAGAACGTCCTTTGTGGAGAACATCTGTCTGCACTCGTGGAGGAGCACTTAAAGTGAAACACATAATCGATGATTGTAGTGCTCTTGCAGAACTGATGCAGAGACACAGAGGAAAAGGTAACCTGAAAGAAGACCTTGGAAATGAACAGTTAGCAATTGACAGACCTCTATATCTCCACTATATTGTAACGTTACATAACCAATGCCCAAATATGATAACACAATCACCCCACTCTAAAGGTCAGAAATGGGTATTATGTACCTAGCTATAGAATACTTTGTACTACAGAATACTATAAACAATAACAAAGTGACATATAGTGTACAAAGTGAGATATAGTGTACATAGTGAGAGGGTAAATTGTTAAAAAGGGGCATCTCACAGATTTATACTGTAGATGGAAAAACAATCAATTGTAGCAGTGGACTATATTGCTGCTGACAAATTTTGTATTTTGTATAATTTGTATTGTGTAGGCCACAAAGGTATTGTACCTAGGTATAATTTTATGTTTAATATAATAATTGTGTTTAAATATAAGATAACCCAGGGTTAGGTATAAAATAATACTATGTAAGTAAGATGGAATAGGAAAATAGTTTAGAGTAAGGATACTTTAAGCAAATAATAAATAAATACAATTGAAGGAAATTAAAATATTAAAGACCTATGTATACGCTTAAGAGAAAATAGAAAGAAAAACCTTAGATAAATTAAATTGGATAATAAACAAAATTAAAAAAGGATTATTTTTCTATAAAGAAGAAATGAATTTATAATAATTAATAATAGCCTATATACTCAAAAGTATATAGATTCACCAATAAAAAACGATAAAAAATTCTTGGTTACTACGAGTAACCAACTAACAAGATTGAAATTAATTGTTAAAACAATTGGGAAGTGAACGTTTGAAAAAAGTGTAATGCCTATTTAAAATTTGAAAATTTATGAATACTTTCGGAATAAACAGTGCGAAATTTAATAAAAATTGACGAGAGATGTACACCTTCTATTAGAACTTCTTCAAGTAGCACCATCCAAGCCCTTTATTTGACGAAATTTCGAAAAAACTTAACGACTGGTTCCAGGCCTAGTATCTAGCACTTCGAGATTTTGGTGAGACCGTATCCTAGTAAAAATTAATTAAATTACAACTCAACTATAACTTCTAACACTAGAAACAGCACCATATAAGTAAACACTTCAGGAAAAGAGGTGAAACAAACTTTATTATTTTTTGTTAACCAAAAAATCTGCATAACGGATCTCTGTGAATTTTCAGCCGCCATTAAATAATTCCGTGTTTGTAGCGAAGAACATAACCTGTACTCTGGCGGATAAACCCGGAACTACATACTAAAGAAAAAACAAATCTAATCTATTTTTTTATGTAAAGCTTGGTATTAAGTTATTCATTTCTGACCGTCTCATAGCACAAAGAACTTACAATTAACCCTGGGAAATTAATAAATTAATTCTTTATTGTTTTATATTTTATAAAGGATAAAAATATTTTGTTATACTTTCTATGTTTACCAAATAAGATCGAACTAATGTTGTGTTGACAGGGAGAATCGATTATAACTTTTTGTATTGGGAGAAGATAAAAAACAGTGTATTTAATAAATAAATACCATGAATACTTTGTTATAAATAATAAAATGTGTATTATTTTCAGTAGAGGAAACATAGTTACAGAGTGTCAGGAGACAAAGAAGAGGACGAACAACCAGAAAATATTACAGACAATTGGTGTTAATTTAACCTCCAATTTGTTTGTAAACGTCAAAATCAGCTGGTCTCATGAGCGGAGAAATTTAAATTAAGTAATTGTATGCCAAGAGGATAATACCTTTTGCACTCTCTCTCCTAACTATAGTCAAACAACTTCATTGAATTCTCCCAAATCACACACACTCGATTTCATTTTTTTAGAACTGTAAACATAAAATATAACGAATTTTGTGACGATCGCAAGAGTGACGATAAGATCTAACGATACTATCCGATTTATCCCGCGAGACGTTACAAGATTGGCGAACCCAACAGTGGGTCTAATAAAATATTATTTCATTAAACAATTACCGTGACTCTCATTAAAGCGAGATTTTCGAAGGGCAAATAAAACTTAGATTTAATTAACGATAGTACATAAAAAGACTCTGAGAGAGATCCCGCGAGACGTTACAAGAATGCGCCCAATGTGGGGCTAATAAAATAAAGAAATAATTATAGTGACGATCGCAAAAGGTAAAAAAACTCTGAGAGAGATCCCGCGAGGCGTTACAAGATGGCGCTCAATTTAAAAGGGCTTTAATTAGAAAAGAAATTTTGAGATATTCGACAAAATAATATCACAAAAACCTAATTTTCGTCGGCAGCTATGAGAAAACAAGAAATGCATAATACCAGAGGCAGATCGAAGAAGAGGGCAGAAGACAAGGAGAAGGAAGAAGGTGGACAGGAACGAGAAATAGAAGTAGTCACGGACAGTGAAATAGAACAACAGATAGGCGATAAAAAAGAAACTGAAGCAATTATGGACACGGAAAGGGAAATGATTGAAGAGGATGCCCAAGGGGACCAACCAGATAAAGCGGAAGCCAGAAGAGAACCAGATTGGCAAGAAATGATGAGGCTAATGATGGATGAAAATAGATGAAAATTTTAAGGAAAACTCAAGGAAACAAAATGAAACCTTGGGCAAAAAATTTGATAAAATAGATGAAAACTCAAGGAAACAAAATGAAACCTTGAGCGAAAAATTTGATAAAATAGATGAAAACTCAAGGAAATAAAATGAAACCTTGAGCGAAAAATTTGACAAAATAGATGAAAATTTTAGGAAACAGGAGGAAACTTCAAAGGAACAAAACAAACAAACCAATGATAAAATAGATGAAATTCAGGAAAGTTTAGTAAAACAACTAAACGAAAAAATTGAGACCATTCATGGAGATATCAAAGAAACCATGAATGAACAAAACCGTAAAATGGAGAATTTCAATAAGGAGATATGGGAAACTTTTGGGGAGAAGTTTGAAAATGTTAATATACTTAGCAAAAAAGCAGATACATACAAGGAGGAGACAAATAAGCAAATGGACAGTGGTTTGAATAATTTGGATGAAACATTAGACAACATTTCAGAAGGTATTAAAGTAAGTCCGAATACAGAAGAGAGTAGGAAGGAAATAGAAATTACAGAATACCAAGGTGTAATGCCATCGGAAAATAAAAATAGCCACAACAAAAAGGATAATCAATACCTGGAAAAGAAGACCAAGAAAATAATAAAAACATGTAGAAAGAAAATAATAAATACAAGGGAAGAATTGGAGATGAGGAAGGGTGGATTAATTAATGTATTTAACCTTCTAATTAATGAACAGAGGGAGTTAATTAAGTTTACATCCTAGTTAAATGTGTCGACGATTGAAGTGCATCAGAAGATATTAGTCAGATCATCAAGACGGAATATATCATTAAAAAATTTGGTAAATCATCCAGAGGAAAAAGGGAATGGAATGATATTTAAAATGAGTGAATATGTTATGTCAGAGGAGGTACAATACCTGTTAGTTAAAAAAGAACTAACAACGACGGAAGACCGGTACTTAAATGAAGGTTTCATAGCAGCAAAGTGGGAAAGCCGGAGGGTAAGGAGATTATCAAGGAGAGAATTAATTCCGAACACCCCAGTAATCCGAGAAAAGGGAGTACCTGAGTTAATGGACCATGGTTAAACTAAACAATAACCAACCAGAAAAAAGGGGACTGATTTTCTGATACCAACCAAGCAACCCATTGGAAAGATAAAACCCCAAAATTCAAAAGTATGTAAGGACAACTTACTTAATTTCTTCAGGAACGATATGATTTAATAAAACCCCAAAATTCAAAAAACTATGTAAGGACAACTTACTAAATATGTCGAAACCATTTGATTTAACAAAAAGTATGTAAGTACAACTTACTTAAGATATTTTGCAACCATTTGATTTAATAAAAAGTATGTAAGTACAACTTACTTAAGATATTTTGCAACCATTTGATTTAATAAAAAAAAGAGCCTGTAAGTACAACTTACTTAAGATATTTTGCAACCATTTGATTTAATAAAAGTATGTAAGTACAACTTACTTAAGATATTTCGCAACCATTTGATTTAATAAAAAAAAATGTAAGTACAACTTACTTAAGATATTTTACAACCATTTGATTTAACAAAAAGAACGTAAGTAAAACTTACTAAATATTTCGAAACAATTTGATAAAATAAAAAGACAAACCACCAAGAAAATGTAAGAACAGATTATTAAATAATAATTATAAATAACTGATTTAAAATGGAATAATAGGAAAAATAATATTTTGATGGTAACAAACAGAAGAAAATAAATAAATAAAAACAATTGATGGTAATGTGCTCAGATAAGAAGGTAAAACAAGAAGAATAAATAATAATTCAATGACTACAATGAAGCTGAAGGAGGATAATAATTAATACAACAATAATTTAGAATTTCTCGGAATTGAAAATGATATAAGAAGAAATGATACAGAGAAAATATGTCACAAGAAGGAAAGTTAAAAGGATTTTAAAATAATGCCTATCAATAATGTTATATGCTATTAGTTAATGAAAAAGAAGAAGGAATCAAGAAGAAAAAGAAATATATAATTAAATGCAAACAGCTACAACGTGAAGAATCCCAAAAGTGTTTAGTATTAGTCGCTAATCGACTACTTATAAGTTTCTTATTATAACGAATTGACCATAGAAATGTTCCGGCAATAATTTTCCTGAGCAGGGATGATGTTCCCCTGGTCTCAGAAGGTGTAAGGATGGACAGCGGAGTAATGGACCCAACGTGGCCACCCGAACTGAACCACCGCACAGGATAGGGAAAAATGTTAGGGAAATTAAATATTTAAGGGATTATAAAATAGCTGAAAAGAGTGATATTAGATTCCAGAAGTATGAATGTAGAAAATAGAAGGAGGATAGCAGACAGAAGCTTAATTGAGAAAGCGAATTTATAGAAGTAAATAGAAATATAAGTGTTAAAACAAGTTTTTTATGATTAGTGTGACCAGCCCTTATCAAGTAATATGTGGAAGGACCAATACCCAGAGAAATTAAATCATTAACGAATATGCCTCCAAGAGAGAGAGAGAGTTGAATATAAAATCCAGCTTATTACCATTAACAGAATAACAGGTGTATAAACAATCAGAAAGGAAGGAATATTATGAAGATTAATGGAAGAATCCGAAGATTGAAGGGTTCAACAATTTATTTTTTAAAACCAGTAAACAAAAATAAATCTGTTCTAGTGGGGGGGGGGGGGGCTTTATGTAACGTTACATAACCCATGCCCAAATATGATAACACAATCACCCCACTCTAAAGGTCAGAAATGGGTATTATGTACCTAGCTATAGAATACTTTGTACTACAGAATACTATAAACAATAACAAAGTGACATATAGTGTACATAGTGAGAGGGTAAATTGTTAAAAAGGAGCATCTCACAGATTTATACTGTAGATGGAAAAACAATCAATTGTAGCAGTGGACTATATTGCTGCTGACAAATTTTGTATTTTGTATAATTTGTATTGTGTAGGCCACAAAGGTATTGTACCTAGGTATAATTTTATGTTTAATATAATAATTGTGTTTAAATATAAGATAACCCAGGGTTAGGTATAAAATAATACTATGTAAGTAAGATGGAATAGGAAAATAGTTTAGAGTAAGGATACTTTAAGCAAATAATAAATAAATACAATTGAAGGAAATTAAAATATTAAAGACCTATGTATACGCTTAAGAGAAAATAGAAAGAAAAACCTTAAATAAATTAAATTGGATAATAAACAAAATTAAAAAAGGATTATTTTTCTATAAAGAAGAAATGAATTTATAATAATTAATAATAGCCTATATACTCAAAAGTATATAGATTCACCAATAAAAAACGATAAAAAATTCTTGGTTACTACGAGTAACCAACTAACAAGATTGAAATTAATTGTTAAAACAATTGGGAAGTGAACGTTTGAAAAAAGTGTAATGCCTATTTAAAATTTGAAAATTTATGAATACTTTCGGAATAAACAGTGCGAAATTTAATAAAAATTGAAGAGAGATGTACACCTTCTATTAGAACTTCTTCAAGTAGCACCATCCAAGCCCTTTATTTGACGAAATTTTGAAAAAACTTAACGAGTGGTTCCAGGCCTAGTATCTAGCACTTCGAGATTTTGGTGAGACCGTATCCTAGTAAAAATTAACTAAATTACAACTCAACTATAACTTCTAACACTAGAAACAGCACCATATAAGTAAACACTTCAGGAAAAGAGGTGAAACAAACTTTATTATTTTTTGTTAACCAAAAAATCTGCATAACGGATCTCTGTGAATTTTCAGCCGCCATTAAATAATTCCGTGTTTGTAGCGAAGAACATAACCTGTACTCTGGCGGATAAACCCGGAACTACATACTAAAGAAAAAACAAATCTAATCTATTTTTTTATGTAAAGCTTGGTATTAAATTATTCATTTCTGACCGTCTCATAGCACAAAGAACTTACAATTAACCCTGGGAAATTAATAAATTAATTCTTTATTGTTTTATATTTTATAAAGGATAAAAATATTTTGTTATACTTTCTATGTTTACCAAATAAGATCGAACTAATGTTGTGTTGACAGGGAGAATCGATTATAACTTTTTGTATTGGGAAAAGATAAAAAACAGTGTATTTAATAAATAAATACCATGAATACTTTGTTATAAATAATAAAATGTGTATTATTTTCAGTAGAGGAAACATAGTTACAGAGTGTCAGGAGACAAAGAAGAGGACGAACAACCAGAAAATATTACAGACAATTGGTGTTAATTTAACCTCCAATTTGTTTGTAAACGTCAAAATCAGCTGGTCTCATGAGCGGAGAAATTTAAATTAAGTAATTGTATGCCAAGAGGATAATACCTTTTGCACTCTCTCTCCTAACTACAGTCAAACAACTTCATTGAATTCTCCCAAATCACACACACTCGATTTCATTTTTTTAGAACTGTAAACATAAAATATAACGAATTTTGTGACGATCGCAAGAGTGATGATAAGATCTAACGATACTATCCGATTTATCCCGCGAGACGTTACAAGATTGGCGAACCCAACAGTGGGTCTAATAAAATATTATTTCATTAAACAATTACCGTGACTCTCATTAAAGCGAGATTTTCGAAGGGCAAATAAAACTTAGATTTAATTAACGATAGTACATAAAAAGACTCTGAGAGAGATCCCGCGAGACGTTACAATATAAAGATATATTGACATATAGAGTGTAATGTTAAATAAGATCACGACCACCAGGGTCCAAAACGAACGATAACCAACCATAACAAATCATAAGAAATGCTACAGCCAAACTTTAATGTTGATCAAAAAGGTAAGTAGAAACTAACTTTAAAGGAATACAGAATACATCTTTAACAAACTGACGAAGATGATCGAAGAAATAATGACAATGACTTAGACGAAACGTAATTAACTGACAACTAACCCAACAGATTAGGTAGAAAATGAGAAAACCCAAAGGCAGAGAGAAGAAACTATGAGTGGAGTAAAGAAGAATACTACAAAGCCCAACTGGATACAAAACCAGAAAGAAGAATAAGATATGCCCTACATGAAACAAAAGCAGAATTAAGACAAGATGAATGGATCATAACAAGAAAGCCCAGAGTAAAGAACAGAGTAATAATGAAGCCTGATGAACTAATATAAATAACTATGCTGACAAAGAAAGCTTATAAAGTGAATAAATGAGATAATGAATAAAAGTCAGGAGAGTGAAGTAAAATTAGTCAAAGTATAAATTAACTGTGTATCTGGAAGAATAACAAAAATGAATCATATAGACCAGCCTTGTAACTAGAGCAAATGTAGGGATATAACTTATAGAATGATGTTAATGAATACTGTTTAAGAATGGGTAATAGAGACAGAAAGGTGTCTAATAAACCTAAATTAATAAATAACATTAGTAATACTATAATAATGTGAAATAAAGGACATTGAAATCATAATAAAATAAACACATTGTTGTCAAACCAAGATAGGACCCATAACCTCACTGCATGTGAATAAGGCACCTCAAATTAAAGAATTAAATAACTAAATAATAAGTAATCCAATTTCTATTGGAGGGTAATGAACCTAAATGTTAAAACTGTAGTACCAACACAAAATTAATGTATAGAAAAAGTAGAATTATATTGTAATTAGTATAAATTCAAATAATAAATTAGACATTCTGAAGTAATCTAACAAATCTTGCAAAAACTTTAACAATAAGGTATAAAGGAGAGGAGACATTAGTGTAAATAGAACCAGCAAGGTTCACAGTCACTTATATAATGTAAAACAATTGTAATCAGTTTAAAAATATAACAAGATAATAGAAAATAGACATACTTGTGTCTTGAGACCAGATGCAAGAAGTTTTATTGAATTAACTGAGAAAGGTGATATACTATTACCAATCAAATGATGGTAACGCCTTAATATAATTACTATCACGATTTTGTAAAGGAGAATGATCACTAAAATTAAAAATAATTAAGAGTTAAGAGAAAAGATGTATACACCATATAGTGCCTGAGCTATAGGTGAACCCAAAGGGTATAATTCAGGGAATAATTGTGTCAAAACCACCAAAGGTAACAACTAGAAGTTGTAATAGTCAATTTAGATAAACAAGTAACAATATTCAGAAGTAATCCAATAGCAATGAACAGACCACTGTTAAAACTAACTTGGGTGGTAATAGGCCTAGAAGGAGCCCAGAGACTGATACTAAATATTAAGTTAAACAGAGTATCAGACTAAACCAACAGTAGTAAACTCATAAGATAGACAAGACACCAAATAGTGGTTAAAATGTAAACAATATAAACAAAGTATTCTGAGATTAAAGCAGGATAAAAATTAAGGCCTAGGTGTGCCAAACACTAAATATGGCAATACCAAAAATACACAAAAAAGGGTATCAATTAAGTCAGACAATGATAACCAGAAGTTGAAGGGAAAACTTAAGAATAAGTGTGAAATGTAACTAACTCTTAAAATGCCTTCAATGAATTATATCATCTAAATCTAAACCATAATGCTATCTGTACAGCAGGGTTTATACTCAATTTTAGAGTTTTATCATATGTAACTGATTTATAATCTAACTAAAAGACAGAAAGAGACTGAATAGTCATAAATAAAACTAGTAGTGAAGTTAAATTGTAAATAATATAAAGTAAGATAGTTTTAAATGAAATACTGTAATAGGCATAAGTTGTGAAAATAAGAAATTATCAAACATAAACAGAATTATGGCTTGAGGGGTATCTAATTGATCTAAAGAACAATTGCAAACGATTGAGATGATTCGATTAGAACTCCCAAGTACCATAAGAAAGTTAAAAGCATTTTAAATATTTGTGTAAATTGGAAGAAAATATTTTCGTACTCTCGACATTAAAAACCGACGCCACCGGAAAACGCCAGAGAGGTGTCATCGAACTTTCCACCAATCAAATTAAATATAGCGAGGCATGGCCAACAAAGGGATGCCAAGCTAAGCGTCATTCTTATTGTACGATCGACTCAGGAAACAAGACGAGAGCTCTCGACGCCAGAAAAGTAAATTAACCTAACCTGTGCGTGTAGTAAACATCATAGTCAAGGTTAATACGACTCAAAATGTCTAAAAGGCATTAATAAAGTGATTTAAACGAAGTAACCAAGAATAGTGAAAGTGCGAATACGATTGCTAGTGTACAATCCCAGCAATCGCGGTCTAATAAATAAAAAGGGAGTATAGTGGTTTAATATTATTATTATAGACTTAAGAAGTGAACCATAACCTGACACTGTGTAGGATTAAGAATATATAATGAACTTTGGAGAGGCATTAAACCTCATAAAGTCAAGTAACAAGTAACTAGGGATAAGAATTAACGAAATTTATTTGATCTAATTATAAAATGAGTGTTCACTAATTACATAAGAACATATGTTTTACTGAATCGAATAGGTTAAGTCAGTGTACCACCATTTCATAACCTATTGATATGTCATTAGAAATAAGAAAATTACCTGAGAAAGGATATCCAAAATAGTAGTCTAGCGATAGTTGGATCTATTGAAGATGTTATATCTTTAGTAAATTTGAATTTTCTTTGTCAATTGACTATTTAGATTTTAATTAACTTAACTGGCATTATATCAGACATGCCAGGTATAACCTAGAAGTTGACGCAAGCCGTCTGTTCAAGTTTTAGTAATGAAATGAGATTTTAGTTATCCAAGGTGACCACTTTCCTATTAAACAATAATAATTATTGTGTTGTGTTAACGTTTAGTATCTTGTAAGCTAAAAGAACCCATATCGATTAAATTTATTGTAAGCAAAAATGTTGTGGAGTGTTGTATCCACATACGCAGTTTGACCACCCTGAGATTTTAATAAGAGTTTGATGAAAATGAAAAAAGTAATTGTGAAGTCTAACCTTCTTATGTTAAGGGTTCAATGAAATTAATGCACAGATTTTAACAAGAAATAAATTATGTTTAAACTAAATGATTAGAGTTGGCCCAATTATTTCACGTAGATAGGCATTTGCAGGCTTGGTAGATGACATGCAACGGTTGGCAATACGAACAGCGCCACGAATGATTTTGAATTAATCTTGTTTTTTAGATGAGCTGATACACTCTACCTGATAGCAAGAACGTCACTCAAAGTAAGTACCGTTATTCTAAATTCTCTTGATTACAGTTAGAACCAACGCAGCCGAAATATATCGACTAGTGAAGAAGAACCAACGTCTGTCCGATACTCAACATTCGACGAACGATGAACTGTTTAAACCATTAATAATAATCTTGAACACTTTAACTCAACAACTTCATAATAATAAATAAAACAAAAACCAAACATAAATAATTAAAATAAATAAACTAAATCAATTAAATACTCGTACCGATCAAGTTCAATTACAAAATGACGCCAACAATGTGTGGCTTTTAACAGATAGGATTTAGTTTACTTACAAAAAGAGATATAGAATAATATTGTTGTCAATAGACAGTTAGTCTGTTAGTGACCTCTGTCCTTCCTAAAAGCAGCAAGATCACTGTATAGGCTTTGAAAATGTCTTTTGCGTCTTACTGTGCGAGTTTCCACTTTCATTGAGTTAACTAAAATGTAGGTGAGATGAAAACATCCTGTCGAACAACACTCCTGGTAGACATGGGCTAAAGGCCTTAGTTTCTGAGCCCCAAAAACATAGAAAAAAAAATTAATAATTTGACAGGACAGTAAGAATGGCTTCATCAGGCATTAACAACTGGAAACTTTGTGAATCCAATAATAAAAAATCAGTAAGTACAATGAAATTTTCAAATCAAATAAAACAAGGAAACTTGCAACAATTCTTTATGTTTAAAATAACTTGTAGACCTGGTATATCTTTCTATGCCAGCAAAACTATCTGTTATATTGCTTTTGCCTGTTTTAACAATATAAGGATGAGGACAAGCAAACATTCCTTGGTTATTCATTAAAAATGCCAGGCGTTCTGAGTTCATCTGTGGAAGTCATCTTTGTCTGTATGTTTATGAGTCATCTTTCTTAAAAAAAAAACTGATCTGTCCAATCTTTGCTTTGTAAGGATGATATTTGTAAGGAGAGAATACAATACAAGTCACATCAAACATATTGCTAATCCATCCCCAGATTTAGTCTGTATGCCCTGTTCATAGTAATGAAGTCCATGACTTCATAATCTTCACAACATCCATGATTAAGAAAATAAACAAATAAACCATACTGAAATCCATGTTCATTTCTCTATCTGATATTTTTTTCACGTTTTCTTTGATTTTGTTGCCCGTGACATGTCCGTTGATTAACTAACTTTTATAGTATTAAAAAAGTATTATACTCAATTCTTCATTGACTTTCAGTTCAGCAAATGAGTCAGAAGTCACAGTGTAAGTTGTTCTACTGCAAGAATTGGCTTTGCCAAACTGTTGTAAATAAAGTAGATATAATAAAAAAATGTACTGCAAAAGATTTTATAGAATATTGAAACTTTCAACTTGTGAAATTTACTTGTCTTTTCTTTTCGTACGCGTTTCGGCATGGTGTTCGCTTTCGTCAGCTTTGAGACAGACCCCCTTCATCAGCTTTGGAGTCAGTCTCAAAGCTAACAAAGGCGAACACCACGCCGAAACGCGTACGAGAAGAAAAGACAAGTAAGTTTCACAAGTTGAAAGTTTCAATATTCTATAAAGTTTAGTGCTGTGAAAAAAGATGATGAACAATCAAAACAACTGCAAAAGATTGTATATAATTGTGATCTAAACAGTATGATAAATTTTGTTCTACTGTAAGGAATCTATTAGGAGGTATTATTTGTCTTTATAAATGTCTGCTGATTCTGTAACAGTTACACTTTTCAAAGAAGTACCCATACTGTTTGAACTACAATTAGCAAAAAGGTGTATTAATGTCTATTGATATACTAAAAATGAAGTAAACATATCTACTTAATTTAATATTTCAACTGATATTTAGCAGGATTTAAAGCAATGACATTTTCATCCTATTGTACAGTCAGTTACTTACTGGGACCATTTTTGCTCCCATCAATGGGTCTACAACCCTAGACAGGTGGAGATTTTCACTTCCTTGTAATACATTTCAGTTAGTCTTTTGTTAAGCCTCTCTGTTGATTTTCTTTTTTTGTTAGCATTTGAGACAGATTTCACATTTAGGCCCAGCCTTGATGTGCACAATGATTATGATTTCCTTCTCTGTGAGAAAAAATAATTCTATTACAAAGCATAAATTTTTTAGCTGTACAGTTTGTACTAACTCATCACCAGAACTGTTCATTTGTAGTTTTCATAAAGGGACAGGGAAGAAACAGAAAGTTTTAACAGTGATGGTACAATTTGTGTATTTTGCTGTTCATTGTACAGTGTATACACCATTTTTCTCAATCAAACATTAAAATGGTCAGAACAGCAGGATATGTTTCACACCAGACTAATAACAACCCACAAATGATTTTAAAAAATTGCAATTTAATTTATGGACAAATGTCAACTGCTAAACTAGACACTGTCAGAAAAACATGCTGTCAATAGCTGTAATTCTTAAGGGCTCACATGTGTCATAACAATCAGGGCTTCGCAATTATGTTCACATATTTTACATGCTCAGGTCATACCTAGGAATTAGTGAACCCTTTCCTGAGCTTCCTTACAGTCAAATATGTGGCTCAGTTCATGCTTAATCTCTCTTTGTGACAGACTAGCTAGCTGGCCATGTAGTTGCAACCCAAAAATTATGTTTGAGAAATAAGTTAAAAGTGCTGACAAACATTCATGGAATAAAACTTGTGAGAACAGTCTTAGAATTTTTGCAGTGTTTTGATTGGGAAATACAATTATTTTTAGGAAATGCTGTCACTGATGAAGAAATGTGAGTTTGCTATTTGACATAAAAAAAGCGAATAACAATCATTGCAACAACAGCATAATGTTAACCAAAAGCCAAGTAAACTGAAGACAACTTTTCCCATAAGAAACACCATATGCACCATGTTTTGGGTTGCTCGGTGGAATTATTAGTGGGAGTCATGCCACAAGGCACAACAAATCAATGCAGAAGTTGTACAGTCAAGCTCTGAGAAAATGTACAATAGAGGAAAAAGTATGGCCTTTTAAGTTCCAGTGTTGTGTTGCTATTTTACAATGCATGCTTGTATACCACATACGCAGGGCCGGATTTAAGATGTGGGTGGCTCGGGGCCCATTTTGGTGGGAGGCCCATTGTTTCAAGGTGTTGAAATATGTAATGCAAAAACACGAAATGAAACGAACACAAGTTTATTTACAAAATTTATTTACGTAAAGAAATTGAGTTAAAATTATTCAATTTTTTCATTAAAAAGTATAGTATAACATAACTAACAAATAACACAAAAATATATTACAAATCAGCGAATGAATAACGTTATAACCATTACAATCCAGGCACTTTCCTTGATTTTGATGCTGCAAAATCACTGATGATGTCACTAAAGTCCAATTCACGCAGTATATCTGACTCGATGCTCATGATAGCCAAATTTACAAGTCGTTCCTGCTTCATGGATGTCCTTAATCGGTTTTCAATTAATTTGAGTTTTGAGAAGGAGCGCTCGCCACTGCAGTTTGTTACCATCAAAATTAGATATATCCTTAGAGCTATCTCAATGTTTGGGAAAGTGTCCTGCACACCCTTTTTCATGATAAGCTTGTACATGAAAAGTTCAGTGCTGATATCTTTTCGCTCCTCGTCTGTGAATATATTGGCAAATGTTACAAACTGACACAGTTCATCGATAAATGTAATGTCCAAGTCATCTGAATAAGACCTGACGAGTTGCTCTGGTGCGGCCTTAAGCTCGTCTGAAGACAGTTCTTTCAGATGGCTAAAAAAGCTAAATTGGCTTGATATATCTTTATATGCTTGAAGACGTTGGTCAAGAGAAGCGATAAACTGATCAATAACAGGCAAGAAAGTTTCTGTTCTGTATTTTTCAGAAGGGCTGAGTTGTACTTCTTCCGTATGGCCATAATCCAATGGATTAGACGCACATTTCGGTGCTTGTGTCGAGTTTTCGTCTGAGTCTGAACATACTCTGTTGAACCAGACAGCTCTTCGCCTTGCGAAGTCTACTCATAAGTTTCGAAGGAGTCACGTTTTGATGCGACATAGTTATTTAAGCTGGTCAGTGATGCCAAAGCAGTATTTAGATCGAGTTTTGTATGTTGTAGATTTTTACTAGTAGCATCTGTTCTTTGCAGGATATCATTCCAGAAGGTGGTGTAAATACCAATTTCAAGCTGATTAATCTGTGTTAACAGTCTTTCTGCTTCACACCGTACACAGCCTTTTTTTTCAAAGTCATCAGCAATCTGTTTAAGTACATCCTTAATCTGCTGATAGTCATGCTTAAGTGCCTTAGTTGCGTCAGCTCTGCAGGACCAACGCGTTGTTGTTACATGTTTGAGAGTCAATGCTGAGTCATTATTTTTCAAAGCCTCAGTCAGAAGCTGATGCCGATGCGTTGAAACTGTGAAGAAGACGAACAGCTTTTCAAGGAAGTCAAAAAAATGTACAGCACTCGAGCAGCTTTCTACAGCATTTTTAGCAACCAGATTTAGAGAATGTGCCGTACAAGGAATCCAGGATGCAGGATTGTTCTTCTCTCTCACTTTGGCTTGTAGACCATTGTACTTTCCACTCATTGCAGATGCATTGTCATAACTTTGACCGCGGCAGTTTCCCAGGTCTAGGTCATGACTCTTCAAAAATTCCACCAAGGCATTGAACATGTCTTGAGCGCCATGGCCTTTGTTTGCCACAAATGTTACAAAGCGTTCCACAGGGCCATCTTTCTCCATATACCTCAATACAAGGGTTAGTTGGTCAATGTGGGCTGCATCGGGTGTGGAGCCCAAAGAGATGGAGTAGTATTTTGATTTCTTAACTCGAGAAATAATTTCTCCGAGGACTTGTTCACCCATTACACTGATAAGTTCTTCCATTATTGTAGATGACAAGTAGTTTGTGTGACCCTTGCCGTGATTGGCTTGAGTTTTGATATGCTGTGCAAGAAAGTCGTCGTACTGGGCGATGAGTTCAAGAATACCCAGAAAGTTTCCATTTCTAGGTGATCCACCAATTCCTTATCTCCTCTAAATGCTAAGCCACGCTCGGCAATAAACTGAATAACATTTACTACTCGTTTCAACACTGATCTCCAATAATGCTCCAGACTCTCGACCTGTTGTGTCAGCTCCGTATCAATTTCCCAATCGCTTTTAACCTCCTATTGAAAGCAATCGTAGCCTTCAGATGTTCCGTTGACTGCTCATGACTTTGTATACGTTCTTGTGAATGTTTCCAATCACAGAATCCATTAGACGAAAGCTGAGAAGACTCAGGTGCTGTAGTTAAGCACATCAATCTGCATGTGAAGCAGTAAACACGTCCATTAGAGTGAGAGAAGCATAACCAATTCCTCGTTATGACTTCTCCATTATGATTTTGACGACGGAAAAGCCCAAGTGTGCACATTCTTGGAATATTGCGGTCCTTTCTAGGTTGCTGAACCGAGTGTGCAATGAACAAACTTTCATCACAGTGCTGGATTGTTGATACACCCCTTTTCAGCCAGTAATCCCACATCTGTTCCGAAATAATGGATGGCCAAAGTCCAATGTCATTGCCCCCTGGTGGGCCCTCAACTTCAGCTTCTACATAAGATGTGCCACTATCAGCCTCCTTTTCTATGTGTTCTTCAATTGGACCCGTTACTACTTCTGCCTTTTCTTTGCCAGGATCAACAACCATTTCCACTGAAGCATTGTCAGGTTGATCAGGTTCTGCAAAGTCATCACTCCTTTCCGACACTTGTCTTGATTGAACAGTGAAGAACTGGTCCAATTTTCTTATCTTTGCCATCTCTTCTGCTGATTTCATTGTTGCTTCTTTTGCCTTACGTCTTTTAGAAGCCCCAGACTCCCAAATTCTTGTGCGATGTCTGTGTCTATCTCCTTCACGATTGTTCATGCTGGTAATCTAAAAATAACAAAATGACCTTGTCAACCCTTTAAGTCCTGAAGGGGGATTAAAGATTAAAATATTTATATACAGAGTGTCCCATAAGTAAGTAGCCAAACTTCAGAAAATGGTTTTAAGGGTCAAAATAGAGAGAAAACCAAGAAAAACTTTTTTTTCCAGAAAACACTTAGCTTTCCAGATATCCGCCATTTTGTTTTTTTAATTAAATAATTTATAAATTTATTTGTAAATAACAAACTATAAATACCTTGTACAAACAAATTAAATGTACAGTGTTTTAATATTAGCAATATAGGCCTAGTTGGTTAGCAAAACATATTAAACTTTAAGTATATTTATCAACATTAACTTAAATCTACAAAAATAATTAAAATACAATTATAAGCAAAAAAACTTATTTAACTGTTTATTTAATTGTCCTGACCAACTATAGGCAGGGCAATGAGGAAACTGCATCATATAAATATTGAGAGTTCCCTCCAAATCTTTTGAGGTTAGGTTTACACTGAAAAGACATCACTGTTAGCATGCATTCATTCTAATTAGAATAAAACAGTTTTTCACTTACCAAGATGTATCATATGACAAAGTCCAGGAAAATGACTCTTGATAAACATTAAATGGGAAAATCAGAATTAACTTTTAAACAAGTAAACTACACATAACTGAGATCGTACTTGTCACTCAATAACTCATAACATCACTACTCTCTAGAAGACTCGTTCTGTTCTGGCATTGTGATTGTGCTGCCACCTATGAGCAAGTTAGAAAATGAAACCTACATGCTAGGACAATGTTCATATTCCTGGTCACCAGTAATAATAAATCATTTTTATTAATTTAACACAATGCAAATTGTGTTTTTCAAGTAAAAACATACTAAACATTTAATTGTGAATAATTATAACTGGTGTAAATTAGTAAATTATCAGCCATTGTAACTAAATTTAATGTGCATTACTATGTTGTTGGGAGAACAGGCCAGTACAATAACTTTTTATGATTTTAAATAATTTTAACTAATTTAAAGTATAAAGTTTGATTATTACACTTCTTATCAAGCTAGAGAAGTAAGATAGAATGTATGGAAGTTTTTGTTAAATGTTCCCTATCATTATAAACAGTTCACAGCAAAGAGACATGTATTTTTCCTGTTTTGTGATATTTACCCCTATATTGGTGGGAGGCCCACTCTTGGTGGGTGGCCCAGGGCCCCCCCTTAATCTGGGGCTGCACATACGTAACACAGAAGTTGCTCAACTCATTTTAATAGAAACAATTTAATAGAAACTGCTCCCCCAACAGTCTAGGCTTAGCACCACTGATTTCCATCTGTTTTTGCATTTTGAGAAATATTTTTACAGTCAAAAGTTTGGTTAGTGTGACGAGATAACAGAGTGCCCATCATGTTTAAAGTGGCAGAATTCTATGAACAAGCTATTGTCAAATTAGTGTCAAGATATGAAAAATGTATCAATTTATATGGCAACTATACTGGAAAGTAAATTAAAATGTGTAAAATTTAATAGTATTAACTTTTTTCTTTTGTCTAATAAATTTAACAGTCAAATGGTACTTATTTTCTGCATATAGAAAAATGTGTGTTTACTTATTTATGCAGAATAAACAAGTATGAACAAGAAGAAACAAGCATATTCTATAGTTCTACATCAGTACTGATGGCCTTGGCTTTCCTAACTAATTCTGTCTCAGGCTTTCAAAACCGGCTCCAATGTTAGGAGAACTTCGGCTTGCCGGGCTGTGGTCCATTTTATAAATATGGGTGTCCTACTCACAACCACTAGCCTTAACCACAGTTCAGAGGTCACTGACTACGAAACCTTTGTCAGTGTTTTGCAGCCTTCTGCACTGAAGATGGCCGTAGAAGGCATGCCCAAAACGCTTGCACCAAACAACCTTAGACCACGGCCTTACAGCCCGGCAAGCCAAAGTTCTCATAATACATCACTGTCTACTACCTGGACTTTTATAGCAGCAGAGCATAAGCATACTCAGTTGCTAATTATTTTTACAGGTGATCAGAAGTTGTACAGGTTCTTGGATTTTGTTGTTCATGACATGTTGGAGAATCAATAATGTGTACACATTTTTCTAACATAGAACATTAATATTTTAGACAAAAATTTTAAATCCTACACATAAACACAAAATGTCTGAAAACTAGACATACTTGAACAACTAGAAATATACAACACACAAAAACATGTGGAAACAACATTAAACAACAAATACAGTCCGTTCTTTTAGAACTGTGTCTGACTATAAGATGAACTAAACATAATAAATATTTAGCTGAAGCCAATGGATATGACAGAAACTAACAAACTCCTACATGAAACCAGAAACAAACAATAAAAAAAGACAGAAAATAGTAATAAAATCATAGCGCTCACGTATAATAACAGCGCACTGAAAAAATTGCCCATAAATTTAAAAAGCTGGTTACAACATTCCATACAGAACCACAAACAAAACAGACACAAACAGTTAAACACATTTTTTACATGAAAATTTACAAACTAAACTGCTCACAAAGAAAAAATCTATATAGGCCAGGCAGGGTGCAGCTTCAAATATACAGTCAGGTTAAGGCACAGCACTCCACACTGAATCTACATTTGTAAACCACCTCACTGAAACAGGTTACATGCGCAAATATCAGTAACATCATGGAAACCCTACATATAACTACAAAGGGTTGAAAACTAAACACTTGAACACCTAGATATATTATTGGATTTCATTGTCCATGACGTGTCTGTTACTTAACTGAATATAATTAAATCACTACCGACTCAGAACACAAAATTTTTTATGGGTAAAAACGTAAAAGTTTTACCTTATAGCCTGAACCAGTTTTTGCTTTTAAATAGCTTCTTCAGAGGCTGCCGCTGGGAGCACTGTCCGTCTTGTTCTTGGTGACAGTATCGACATTTTTAAGGATCGATGTTGTGTGGTTGGGGTGTGATATGTTCGAATAAAGCGTGTGATTTGAATTGTGTCTGTTCATTTAGGATGTCGTTTTTGTGTTTCCGTGCGTTTGTATATTTCATATTGTTCTAGAGTGTCTAGTTTTCGGCCTTTTGTGTGTACGTGTAGAATGTCTACACGATGTAGAATGTTATTGTCGATGTTTTTGTATGTGTGGTTTGGTTCAATGAGGTGGTTTGCAAAGGTGGATTCTGTAGTGGAGTGTAGTGCCTTTGTGTGTTCAATGTATCTTTGTTTGAAGCTACATCCTGTCTGGCCTATATAGAATTTGTTCCAATCTGAGCAGTTTAGTTTGTAAACACCAGGTAGATCGAATTTGTTTTGTGCTTTGTGCGTGTGTCTTGATAGTGTGTGTTCTGTTTTGTTTGTAGTTTTGTATGCGATTCTGTATCCTGATTTTTTGAATTTGTGGGCTATTTTTTCAGTTTGGTCATTATGTATGTTAGTGTTATGAATTTGTTGTTTTCTGTCTTTGTCTGTTGTTTGTTTTGTGTAGGACTTTATTGACTATTGTTCTGTTGTATCCGTTGGATTCTGCTAAATATTTTATTGTGTTTAGTTCGTCTTTATAGTCTTTTTCATCTAGTGGGGTGTTGTTAAGTCTGTCTAGTTCTGAAGGCAGCTAGTTTATGTTGTATTGGGTGATTGGAGGAGTTGTGTATTAGTGTGTCAGTGTCAGTTGTAGTCAGTTTTCTGTATATACTGAATTTGTGCCTGTGTTCAAATTTTGTGATGGAAGGTCTAAGAAGTTTATGCTATTGTTGTGTTCATATTCAGCAGTGAAGGTTATGTTTTTGTGCATTAGTAACTGTTCACATTGTCTTTTGTTTCCCCTGTATAGTATTAGAATGTCGTCAATGTATCTGTGCCAATGTAGTATTTTATGTGAGTGTCTGTCATCGTTTGTGAGGATTCTTGTTTTTTCTTAGTGTTGGAGGAAGACTTCTGCTAATATGCTGGATATGGGTGAGCCCATGGGTAGACCATCATTCTGTGTGTAAAATTTATTGTTATATGTGAAGTAGTTTTGTTTTGTGATTATGTTCAGAGTTTATTATGTGTATTCAATGAAAAAATGGTAATATTTAATTATATTTCATATTTAATAGAAACAAAAAGTAAATGTAAATCTGTTCAGAAGAGAACTCTAATACCTAAATTCACTTTACATTACAAAACTATTTTATAAGACTAAATCAATTTAAACTCAATAGTTATATATACAGTGTGAAAATATTGATTGCAGAAAGGTATGAATGTTGGGAAACAAAAAAATTTAAATGTTATTTAATTTATACATAAAATTCATAAGAGGTAAAGGAAAATAAAAAGACTTTTGAAGTAAGATGCTTTTATTATTTGGAAACAATTTATTAGAATTATTTATATAATAATACTTATAATTTATGTTATTGCACCTTATTGTATATTAATACTATAAAGAATTCAATTTACTTTAGAAGAATATAGAATTTTCATAAATTATAAACACCTTGTCCTGAGTTTGTCATAAAAATTCTAAATAACATATTTAGAGTTAATCAAGGAATGTATAAGTTGGTGTTCTATATATTCACAATTATATATATTTTTACATTTATAATATTTTTAAATTCATATATATATATTTATATTTACAATACATTTTTATTTATAATAATTCACAGTATAACTATATAAACAAACATATTTGGAAAAAATTACATTAATAACATTCTTAATAAGAAAAGTTAACAAGAAACTCTTCACACATTCAGGTGGCAATTTGAGCAACTTTATTAGGCGTTGGATTGAAACATATTGGACGAAACGATTTTGTATTTTTAACAAATGGCTGAAGTGAACTGAGGCCCAAGCGAGGTATGCCTGTATGGTTAGGTGTTATATTATTTTCCTCCTGTAACAGATGTAAACAACAGTAAGTAATGTACTAAGTTCGTTCTTTCAGATTTTCAATTATATTTTACAAAATTGTTTAAATATAAAACTAGACATTAATTAACAATATCACATTCGATTCTGAGAAAACAAAATGGATGTGGGTTAGGTGAGAAGTTGCCAGATGGTCATACAAGTTGCCTACAGATGTGAAGAAATCATCACAACTGTCTTTATCAAGTGGAAGGATGCCCTGGTTAAGTGGTGTGGAACAGTGAACTGGACAATATTTGCTCCAGATAGAAATCACTAGAGCATGGAAGGCATTTACTCAGCAGTAGAGACACAAGTGATGATGATGGAGGAAACTGTTTTGTTACAGATCACTAAACCTAAAAGTTGAGTCAGACGGTGTTAAAGTGTATAGGATACAAGAACGTTTTCAATGAGGTATAAATGTGACAGTTTACCAGAATGGGAGAATATTTTGCTTACAAGTTAACTGAGTTGACTCCTGATAACAAGTTCAGTTATTTGATAGCACAGAAGATCCAGTGGTATTAAACATGTTTACACAACAATACAGACAACAAGGAAGTGGTTTAATGGAGTCAGTCTAAAGTAGATCTTAAAGTACAGCCCTAAAAGAAATTGATTGATAACTGCAACAGAGGAGGAAAAGGAGCAGCAGTGAGCACTATCTATGAAATTTTTAATGGGTTAGTTTTAATGGATATCAGTGCTGGGCAAGAGTGATTGGGAATACAAGGTAGGTGAAATTAACATGCAGAATGCATTTAAGGGTACTGTAGAAGATTCATATGTGATATCAAGTTTAATTAAGAATGCATCTTTAATTAGAGTTAGGATTATAAATTACAATCAGGAAGACAACATGTAGTCAGTTTGGATTACTCTGTGAATTAATAACTATACTGTTTGTTATGTTACCAAACCAAAATTACTAACATCTTTTTTTCAGTGGAGGTTAGTGAGGATCGGTAAAAAATAACACAAATTTTTTTTTTTTGAGTCGACGTTTTGACAATGTTTATTGTCATCATCAGGACCTGTGTATGGAATACAAAAGAAATGTCAAACACAACAGAACAATATTAAATATTTGGGTGAACGTGTTTGTGTATGTGAGTGTGTGTGCATGCATATGTATGTATCATTGTATATGTGAAGACTTGAGATAGTTTGTTTACATCTTCCAATATTATCTTTAAGAAAACGAGAAAATTACAGCATGACAGAACTTAATTTATACAGTATTACAATTTAAATTACTATATGTAATGATATTTTAATTAATTAAACAAACAGTAATCAACAATTGGATATTAGATTGGTACATAAATTGTTTATACATACAGCAGTCAACATATAGCATAGTAAAATATATTACCTATAACTAAAACCAGATTAGGGGATGTTCAACTATGTAATTATTAAAAGTTATTTTTAACATGTTTCATTCACTAGTGGTGAAAACAATTATGTTTAATTATGATTTTTAACAACCACAAAATTATGTTTTCTAAATTATGATTGTTTTTTAAACCACTAGTGAATGAAATATGTTAAAATTAACTTTTAATAATTACATAGTTGAACATCCCCTAATCCTAAACAATGATACATACATACGCACACACACACTCACATACACGAACACGTTCACCAAATATTTAATTGTTCTGTTGTGTTTGACATTTCTTTTGTATTCCATACACAGGTCCTGATGAAGACAATAAACATTGTCGAAACGACTCAAAAAAAAAAAATTGTGTTATTTTTGACCGATCCTCACTAACCTCCCCTGAAAAATTCATTGAGTGATGGTCATTGCGAATTTAAGGATTTAATTACTAACATCACTACATCAATTAAGTCAAACATCATTAACTAATATTATTTGTAAACATTTTTCACCTCTTTCTCTTGTGCAACTGAGAGCTGAGCAAAGTCTGCTGACACTTCTGGTGAGGTTGAACTGTCTGTCTGTGTTCCTCTGCCCTCATCAGTTTGAGTCTCCCCACCTTCATCTGTATCCATGCTTGTCAAACTTGCAGGCTGCTCCAGTATTTTTAATTGCTTCAGATGGATTGTTATCTCTCCAGCACTTATTACTGTCTTATGTGGTTGTTGGTTATCAGGACTTGCTGACCTTTTAGCAATTTAGTATTATTGTTAGTTTTTTCTTATATTTCTGTTATAACTTATAACATGTGTTTGTGTTGAATATACTATACAGTGTTTAGATTTTATTAGGTAACTATTTAAATTTGATATGTTAGTAGTTGCTCTAGTTACAAACTAATAACACTGATAGTTATGTAATTGTTAAGGTATGCTACTTTGATCATTAGTGCTCATTTTATTATAGTTTCTTAACACATAAATTATAAAGAAATTTTTACATTTTATACGCTATACTGAATTTGTGTTAGGTGTGCTGTACAAAAATTATAAATTATTTACATAATCTACACATGTAAGTTATGTGGTGTTTAATTACATAGGTTTTCATGATATAATGTTAAGAAATATATTTGAAATATGTCTCACATTAATATTTAATTTAAAAAACCTAAAAGCTGCTCAAAGTATATTCATAAGCTAACAATGTGATTTATATTTTGTTAAAAAATAGGAGACACCTAATTTTAGAACTTTGTAACTTTTACAGTATATGAGGTTGAAAAAAATACACCATTGTAAGCCTGAGTTATTTCTCTACTTGATCATATAGTTTCATATTTTGGAGGGGGAGGGGTCATTATTTTATAATGTACTGAGATTGGAAAGAAGAATAGTTTTTTCTAGCTTCTGACATGAGCATCATATTTATTGAATGTCATACTGTGAATAAACCAATCATCAGAAAATGAACTTCCTGTTAAAGTGTAACTTGTACACGTGTTCTCTATTACATCTGAAAATTTTATTTGTGTAACTATAACCCATTAAACCCTATTATCATTTTTCTTGTATTGTGCTATCATGCTACCTGAAAATGCTACAGGTCTAAATTTTAATTCGTTTTCAGAAAACATTTTGTGCAAATAATTTTGAATAACATCTGCAATATTTAACTACTAGTAATTTTTTAATTGCTAAATACCTGAAGAATGAAAATTATTATACCACGGGAGCAGTGGGGGCTCCTGCATTTCAAAGGTGGTGGAGGGCTGAAGATGGGTCAGAATGATATCTGGGTGGGCCACTCTGTTAGAACTTTTTGTGTGGGTACAAGATAAGTAGGATTAAAAGTATATTTTTTTGTGACAAGAATATGTGGTGTACACACCGTAACTATGCACAGTATATTATTAGAGTATATTTACTCCAGTATATCATTTCCATACACAGATCTTTTTTAGTCTTCTGAAGTCTGAAAGTATGAAAATGTCATAACAGTACAAACACATAATGTATTAAAACATATACTACTTACACTCATATTCATAGAATCAGTCTTATTAAAACATTAATTCACGTACTATGGCTAGTGGTATGTTTCTAGCCAATTTCCTTTCAGCTGCTATTATTTCAAGATAGGCTGTTGAACTTTTCATCATACTGTCCTTAAATAGGTTTCTGATATTTACAAGCACAGAAATTACCTTTCATAGATACAGGAATATTAATGACTGCTTGTGGCTAACTTATACTGAAACGATACTGTATAATGGTATCATAATTTAATATGTATGTAAATACCTATAATAAGTAAGCAAAATTTAATGATAAATTAAAGTATTGAAATGTACGTAGTTTTAAGTAAAGTTATAATTGAATAGTGAATCTAAAGAGGCTCGGCTGTGCGACAGACCGGCGCCGGCAAAAATATGTATAATAGACCTAAGACACCCTACATGTCGTAAACACATAAATTGTTTTGTAGTGTAAAACTAGCAAAAAACGCCTATATACCGTTAGGTTAACGGTACGGTGTCCTTCAACAGACAAAAGAGGCCACGCCAGTAAATATGACGATTTTAGAAAGTCGCGTCACTTTTTAGGGAGTATAACGAACACCCGCGTAAAATTATCGCCCGCACTTTGGGAACCAATCACCAATAGCGTCAGTAGTGAGCGCGAAAGAGATACGACACCAGACTGGATACATTCAAAAATACCGGCAAAATTTTGAATGTAAGACCAATAAGGAATGATCAACAGAAGATGTAGTGAGGGTAGAATTGAAGAAACTATAAAAATAACACGCGGAGCCCGCAACGGGGGAGTCTAAGTTGAATTTTCACGCAAAAACACGGGAAACCTGCGTCACTCGATGTGAGCAATTTTAATACTATTACTCTAAGTTCAAAGCATTAGATGATCCCGGTTCAATAGTTGAGATAGAATTACAACCATCAAGAAGTTTATTTTATATATGTGCGCGATAGTACGTACGGACCAGAAGATGTTTAACTTGTGCGCGTAGATTGCAGCAAGAAGTATATTATTTATTTGTGCGTGACGTATAGTAATAACGCGAGCGTGTGATGTGGTTAAAGAAAGTTAATAAAGCGTGATCAGTGAAAGTGTCGTGTGATAGTTAACGCAAGAATACAATTCGTCATTCACCTATCAGGAATCCTGCAACAAGTAACAATGTCTCATTTATAAATTACAATATAATTGATTAACATAAATTTCATATCTCAATAAACTCATCTCATTTTCAAAAGACCCACGATGTTCAGATACTAAACATTCAATTTATGCTAGACGACATGTTTGGGTGAATTATAATATAGCAAAGTAAGAAACCAATACTAATAATTATTGAAACGATAAATGAATTAAATAATTAAATATAGATTGAATAGTATAGAAGTCGTAGCAGTTAAGAATTGATGATAGATATACTTATATACACATATATGTTTGTTTTGATTGATAGCGATGATTGAAGTTTGTTAATGGAGTAAATTGAATCTACTAAGTACTCCTTTGAATATATTTGATTAATCTGATTTCGAAGAAGCTGTAAACTAGAAATATTAATAAATTCTTTTATTGTTATTAACTATAAAGATGATAGTAATGATTAAGTCTAAGATGTATTCAGTAACAAGAATCTAACAATACAAATATTAGTATCTGAACAGTTTGTTATTATTTCATAAACAAACCTGAGATCTCCTGCTCTGGCACCCAGGTAATAATTAATAATATAAATTTGAGTGGTGCAGTTCTCAATAAATCATAATTAACGCCACAAAACGTGTAGCTTTAAGAGAAGTTATATTTGGCGCATCAAAACGTAGAGCATATAAAAAGAAAAGTAATATTTGCCGCCCAACTGGTGGAGCTTAATTATAAAATAAAATAAGCTCGGTAAAATGAGATGAGTAGAGAATAAGAAATAGAATATAAAAATTTAAATTTAATGTTAACTAGAAGTAAAACTAGAGAATTAAGGAATTTTAATAGACATATAAATAGTGAAGTAAAAATGGCAAGTAACTATAATACCAATAATACCAATGATAGTGATGAAGGGGAGGTCGAAGTTAATAACCAGATGGGAGAGACGGAAATACTTGACGAACTAACCGATAACGAAACCGCACCGGTTCCTTCAGAGGCAAGGGGACGGGCAGAAGAAAACGTAACCAGCGCAACACAACATACAATAACAAACATAGACATAGTCACAATGCTACAACAAGTAACACAACAAATGACAGAACAATTAAAACAACAAATAACGGAAACCAATAAACAGACAACAGAAAAACTAACAAAGCAAATGACAGAAATCACTAAACAAACAACGGAAAACAATAAACGGACGGAAAAATTGGAAGAAAAATTAACGCAACACATGGCAGAAAATACCAAGCAGCTAGAAAAAAGAATTGAAGATGTTAAAGAGAGCACGCATGAAAACAATATACAATTAAGGACGGATATTGAACAGTACATGACACAACAGTTAAACAAGCACAGATTGCGAGTAGGACAACAACTTAGTGAGATTAGGCGCGAGAACCAAGAATTATCAACAAAAGTGAGATCGGAAGCAAAGGAAGTGGTAAATGAAGAGATGAAAACATTTCAAACGCACGTGAATGAACAACTGGAGAGAAAAGAACAGGTAATCCGGCACACACGAGAAGAAGTTGCACTAGAAATTAACAAGCTAACTAGAAAGGTAGATCGAAATAATAAGAAACAAGAAGACCAAGTTCAGCAACACAGACAAGAAGTTACCCGTGAAATAAATGAGGTAAGAGATGTAACTACAGAGCAGATACAAAGACTCACAGAACGATACGAAAACAATTGTGTAGAAGTGGATGGATGATTAACCCAGGTAAAGGAAGACGTGAGAGCGAGATTTGCGCAGTTGGAAGCTGTACCAATGCAACGCAGTATCATGGTGGAGCATCTGAAGAGTGTGTCGTTCAACGGGGAAGGGGAATACCCCATGGAATTCATAAAGGAGTTGGAGGAGATCCGGAAGGAGTATTACGCGAACGAGGGGGTAAACTGGGTCGCAAGACATCTAGAAGGTGAAGCAGCGATATGGTGGCGGTTGATATGAAGTGATATTAATACATTTCAAGAGTTCCAGAACGCATTCATTGCGAAGTATTGGAACCAAATGGTACAAGAAGAGGTGCGTGACCGGCTGGAATTCGGGAAATACAGGTATGAGAGTGGATTGAGCATGGTTCAATACATGGAGAGATGTATATTACAAAATCGCCAACTGATTCCACCCATATCTGATCAACACCTGATAAGGAAGTTAGCACGCCATTACCACCACGATATAGCTGTCGCTATTATCACTAGAGGAGTCAGTAACATTGCCGAATTCCAAATGTTATTGATGGAGTTTACAGCAATGCGAAGTATGAATACAGTACAACGACAGCAGGTAAAACGAGAAGAAGAAAGTACAAATCGCCCGTGGCAGAATAGGAGGGCAGAAAGGCCGGCGGATAACGGTAATAACTCATGGCGGAACCGGGTGCAGAATAATAATGAGCACGGTCGACGGGACGTAAACAAGGGTCCACAAAAGCACGTATACGAGGCGCAGGTCAACGCCATCGCAAGTACAAGTCAAGCTCAAGGACAAACAACCAGCCCAAATACACAATATCATAATTCAAAAAACTGAGTAGGGTTCCACGTAGTGATAAGGTAGATTTAGTAAGTAGTTATAAGGAAATTAGCACAACATTTGTAGATGTAAGGGATGACTTATTAGAAGAGGATAAAGAGACGATAAGAACATGAAGATTGAAATGTCCGGAAGTGGAGTTGTATCTAAATGGGGTACCGGTTATTTCTTTACTTGATACTGGGTCCCAGATTAATGCAATTTCCAGAGAATGGTTTAATAAAAACAGAAATAAAATGGAAAAATTGAATATACTAAGACTAACAAATACAATAGTGAAAGGAGTGGTTGGTAAAAAATCGAAGCAAATTACCCAACAAATATTGGTAGAAGTAAAATTCGGTGCGTGCGCGATCGATAGTGTGTTTATTATAGTACCCGATCTAATAAGAGATTGTATAATGGGGATCGAGCTGTTACAAGAAGGTGGCTGTATCATCAATTTCAATAACAATCAAATAACATTTAAGAATCACGTCACGGAAATAGGTGTACCTGAAAGTTTAGAAATGCTAACACTGGAAATGAACCAGGGAGAGGAACATACCACTGCAATGATCCGGGAAAACTGGAGGAGGTGACTGGGATTAGCCAGCAAACGAAGAAGGAGCTGGAAGAGGTATTATTAAATAACCATAGAATATTTCGGGAGCAGCCAGGTAGAGTAAATGGATATGAGCACAAGTTCGTCGTAACGGATAACACGCCATATTGCATAAAGGGTTGGGCTATACCCATAAAATATCAAAGTGCCGTCGACCAAGAAATAAGAAAAATGGAGGAATGCGGAGTGATAGAGCGAGCTGCTAGCCCATATATAAACCCTATCGTGACTGTCATCAAGAAGGACCAGTCGGTACGGCTATGTCTGGACGCCCGGCGAATTAATTCGGTGACTATACCAGATTATGAAGGGGCGGTACCAATTAATGAGGTATTAGCGAACTGCGGTGACATAAGTCTATTCACCTATCAGGAATCCTGCAACAAGTAACAATGTCTCATTTATAAATTACAATATAATTGATTAACATAAATTTCATATCTCAATAAACTCATCTCATTTTCAAAAGACCCACGATGTTCAGATACTAAACATTCAATTTATGCTAGACGACATGTTTGGGTGACTTATGATATAGCAAAGTAAGAAACCAATACTAATAATTATTGAAACGATAAATGAATTAAATAATTAAATATAGATTGAATAGTATAGAAGTCGTAGCAGTTAAGAATTGATGATAGATATACTTATATACACATATATGTTTGTTTTGATTGATAGCGATGATTGAAATTTGTTAATGGAGTAAATTGAATCTACTAAGTACTCCTTTGAATATATTTGATTAATCTGATTTCGAAGAAGCTGTAAACTAGAAATATTAATAAATTCTTTTATTGTTATTAACTATAAAGATGATAGTAATGATTAAGTCTAAGATGTATTCAGTAACAAGAATCTAACAATACAAATATTAGTATCTGAACAGTTTGTTATTATTTCATAAATAAACCTGAGATCTCCTGCTCTGGCGCCCAGGTAATAATTAATAATATAAATTTGAGTGGTGCAGTTCTCAATAAATCTTAATAGTTATTAAAATATTATAATATTTGTCGCCATCATTGTGGAGTTCTAAAAAAAAGTTATAATACATTTTGTGCAACAGAAATGACAGTGCAGCATAAATGACTCGAGCTGTTTATTACTGAATTTCAGATGCACGTGGTAATGTAGCCAAGCATGGGGAAGTCATTGCATTGAAGTGTTGTCTTCTGTGTGGCATGCAATAGATCACAGGACATTAGGATGGCTGATTCATTCATTATTCATGTGATGAAAACCTATGGTGCATTGTCAAGTGCACCTGAGGTCAGTGCATTGTGTGTATTGTTTAGCTGATGGACATGTCGGAAGGAGGATTCCAAGACTTTGCAAATAAATCAGTTACTAGGAATCGGATAAAACCCTCCATGGAAAGAATACAGAGGTCCCTATGAAGAACATTATATTTAATATAGCTTGAAGTTCTGCTAAATAACATTTTAAACATTAATTTATATAAATTAGATAGATATACTTTAATATTTTAGTGTATTAGGAGCCATTAGCAAATTCTTTGCCAATTGTAATGCAAAAAGTACTTCTTAAAGTGTAGCAGTTATGGAATTAGCAGATATACATAAACAAATTAATAACTCCCAACAGATTAATATACAGAACAGTAAATATTTAGCATGCTGTGTAGAACACAATGATAAACAAGTCCATGACAGGAAAAGTTTTTCTCATGCCTACTTTTTTCATAGCAGACAAAGTCAATCTTGCAGCAAAAGAGCAAAAAAAAAAAGAGTTACTTTTAACACATTTTGCTTAACTGTAAAGTAATGAAAAATGCAAAATAATATGAAAGTGCACAGTCAATAGGAAAGTAGTGACAATTCCAGTGGTGCATTTAATTAATTGTTTCTCATATATTTTCACAATTATATAGTTCTGAATTTCATGCTCTCCTTTCTTTGAACAGAATATATATATATATATATATATATATAACATATGTATATACATATTATATAAACACAATGCAACACGCTGACATAATAATATAAACAAGTAGATACGATAGAATTTCTTATTTACGTCATTCCTATATCTCTCTCTCTCTCTCTCTCTCTATCACACACACACACACACACACACATGCTCACATATAATGCAGTTTTATAAACAATGCTTTTTAGCACATCTTATATATTAAGTAGCAGAAATCATTAATTCTAATTATATAAACAAAGCATTCACCAGCATCTCATAGAAATGGATTCACATCGGTATCAATAACACATTTAAAAAATTCTGAATAAAACAACTTTACTTTTACTTAATGACAGTTAGAACAGAAAGAAATTCAAATATGTTTCACATTAACTGAATGATGAGGTTACATTCGGTTTCAGCAATGTTTTGATCAAATATTCAGTTAATAATTTGTTATTCTTTTAGTGTGATAAAATTGTCAGTCAAGACATTATTTTCTGCCACTTGTTATTATATACTTGGAGAATGCCACATCTAAGTAAAGGAAAGCTTTTGTCTCCTGGATATAGTATGTTATATCTTGATAAATCTGAACATTCGATTAAATGTGAGTGACAAGCATACAACCTAGGAAACTAGCAATAAGCTGGACAGATAATATAAATTTACATAAAATTTTATCACAAAAGGCACAAGTAATTGTTTTTAGTGCAATGTTTCTCGTTATATATATATATTCAAACACTTTCTGCTACTGTTCGCTTCTTGATGTATATAATATATATTTTATAATGACTTTACCTCAAGATGTTTTCTACCTATTTGGAACATGTTTCGGGAAGCCTTGTGTTCCCATCTTCAGCCTTCCGAATTTTGAGCCTTGTGAGGTATTTATGTGTTGGCTGGTTGTTGCTTTGGTTTCCTGTTGGTCTTTAAATTGGTATTATTGTGTGTGATTGTGGTGTATATATTAGTATTTTCTGTATTTTCTATGTTGAGTGCTTTGAAAATTGTGTTTTTTTTTGTATTGATTTGTATTTGTTCAGGTATTAGTTTGTTTTGTGTTTTATGTTTGTATATTTGTAAATTTTCCCAAATGTTCATTATGGTCCCTTTGTATGGTTTACGAGGTGTGATTGGAAAGTTTTAAGACTGGGCTTGTAATTTCAAAATGGCAGTACTTACAGGCTATTGTGATGGATCTCCTTCAAAGTAGTCCCCTTCTGACTGAACACACTGACTCCAACGGTGTTTCCACTTTTGAAAGTATTCCTGGAAATTTTATTTCTTAAGGGTTTTAAGAACCCTCTCCATATTTGCCTGGATGTCTTCAATAGAGTCAAATCGGTCCCCTTTCAGCGAAATTTTCAATTTAGGAAACAGACAGAAGTCGGCAGGCAGGGGCTATATCAGGGGAATAGGGGGGTTGCGGAAGCACAGGAATTTTGAATTTGGCCAAAAATTCCGTGATCGAGAACGCACGATGAGCCGGTGCGTTGTCGTAGTGGAGGACCCAATTCTTGTCTCGCCAGAGTGCAGGCATTTTCTTCCGCAAATTTTTGCGCAAACACTGAAGGACACTTTTATAGTATTCCTGGTTGATTGTCTGCCCCCTAGGGGCAAATTCGTGATGCACGATACCCGTAGAATCGAAAAAACCACCAACATTGTCTTCACATGCGACCGACTTTGTCGCGCTTTTTTCGGTTGTGGCGAACTTGGACCCTTCCACAGAGATGATTGTGTCTTTGTTTCTGGGTCATACCCATAAACCCATGTTTCGTCGCCTGTAATTACCCTATTTAACAAATCTGGGCCAGTTTCGGCCCGATTAAACAATTCTTGGAACACTTCAAGTCGGTATTGTTTCTTCTGGTCTGACAACAATTTCGGAATCAATTTCGCAGACACTCGACGCATGTTCAAATCTTCACTTAAAATTGACTGAACCGCGTAGAAACTTAGATTCAGTTCATTAGCCATCTCCCTAATTGTAAGTCTACGGTCAGAGCGCACTAAATCGCAAACTTTCACAAAGTTTTCATTGGTTTTTGAAGTGAAAGGCCGGCCGGACCAGGGGTCATCTTCGACTAATTCGCGGCCATCTTTGAATCTGTTGAACCAGATAAAAACATTTGACCGGCTCAGACATTTATCCCCGAAAGCTGTTTGTAAGATTTCATAAGTCTCCGAAGCTGATTTCCCGGTTTTAAAACAAAATTTGACACAAACTCGTTGTTCCGTTTTTTTCATCCATTTTGCAAAATAAAAAATCCACCAAGACCTGATCACACGTCCTCACTCACCAGGATGCCACTCTCTACTGAACAAAGATGTCGCGGTGATCGTTTCACAACATTTCAACGACAAAACAAGCTTCCCCTTCCACACCCGCAGGCAAACCTAGCCCTTCCTATAGAGCAGTGGCGGCACCTGTCTTAAAACTTTCCAGTCACACCTCATATTATTATTGTTATTTTTTAGTTTTTATGCTATTATTTTTGCTATTATTTCAAAAAAGCACCTACATACAAAATAGCAAAAATAATAGCACAAAAACTAAAAAATACCAATCTAACTAATAACCACCATAACATAAAAAATACATACGAATTAACAGACAAACTAAAAGAATAAATATAAATGAAAATACATTTTTCACATTATATGATATCACAAACATGTACACCAACATCCCAGTAGATGAAACAATAGACATAATAATATACGAATTTAAAGAACAAAATGAAGACACACAATATATAACTGAAATGAAAAACAGCCTCCAACTAATAGTAAAACAAAATTACTTTGAATTTAATAGCAAAATTTATCAACAGCAAGAAGGTTTAGCAATGGGATCTCCATAATAGCAGAAATATTCTTACAGCACATAGACACCAAAATACAAAATATTATAAATTCATTTGATCCAAATGTCATACGGATAAGATATGTAGATGATGGGCTATATGTATCAAATAACAAAAACACAAATGCAGATAACATATTAAAGCAAATCAATAACATACATCCAAAAATACAATTAACAGAAGAAAAAGAAAAACATAACAAAATCAACTATTTAGACATAACCATCACAAGAAACAACAACCACATACAATATGCAATATACAGAAAACCAACATCTACTAACATCATTATACCTAACCATTCTGACCACCCACCACAACATAAAATGGCAGCTTTCTATTCACTATTTAACAGAATATACGAAATTCCCCTAAACAAACAAGAAGCAGACAAAGAAAGAAATATAATATACCAAATTGCTTATGTGGGGTTCTTTTTTTATTAGCAGTGGACTGTATATTGTAAAACTAAAATAGTTAAAAGGATTTATTCTCATGTAAAATGTCAACTGCTAAACTAGACACTGTCAGAAAAACATGCTGTCAATAGCTGTAATTCTTAAGGGCTCACATGTGTCATGACAATCAGGGCTTCGCAATTATGTTCACATCTTTTACATGCTCAGGTCATACCTAGGAATTAGTGAACCCTTTCCTGAGCTTCCTTACAGTCAAATATGTGGCTCAGTTCATGCTTAATCTCTCTTTGTGACAGACTAGCTAGCTGGCCATGTAGTTGCAACCCAAAAATTATGTTTGAGAAATAAGTTAAAAGTGCTGACAAACATTCATGGAATAAAACTTGTGAGAACAGTCTTAGAATTTTTGCAGTGTTTTGATTGGGAAATACAATTATTTTTAGGAAATGCTGTCACTGATGAAGAAATGTGAGTTTGCTATTTGACATAAAAAAAGCGAACAACAATCATTGCAACAACAGCATAATGTTAACCAAAAGCCAAGTAAACTGAAGACAACTTTTCCCATAAGAAACACCATATGCACCATGTTTTGGGTTGCTCGGTGGAATTATTAGTGGGAGTCATGCCACAAGGCACAACAAATCAATGCAGAAGTTGTACAGTCAAGCTCTGAGAAAATGTACAATAGAGGAAAAAGTATGGCCTTTTAAGTTCCAGTGTTGTGTTGCTATTTTACAATGCATGCTTGTATACCACATACGCAGGGCCGGATTTAAGATGTGGGTGGCTCGGGGCCCATTTTGGTGGGAGGCCCATTGTTTCAAGGTGTTGAAATATGTAATGCAAAAACACGAAATGAAACGAACACAAGTTTATTTACAAAATTTATTTACGTAAAGAAATTGAGTTAAAATTATTCAATTTTTTCATTAAAAAGTATAGTATAACATAACTAACAAATAACACAAAAATATATTACAAATCAGCGAATGAATAACGTTATAACCATTACAATCCAGGCACTTTCCTTGATTTTGATGCTGCAAAATCACTGATGATGTCACTAAAGTCCAATTCACGCAGTATATCTGACTCGATGCTCATGATAGCCAAATTTACAAGTCGTTCCTGCTTCATGGATGTCCTTAATCGGTTTTCAATTAATTTGAGTTTTGAGAAGGAGCGCTCGCCACTGCAGTTTGTTACCATCAAAATTAGATATATCCTTAGAGCTATCTCAATGTTTGGGAAAGTGTCCTGCACACCCTTTTTCATGATAAGCTTGTACATGAAAAGGTCAGTGCTGATATCTTTTGGCTCCTCGTCTGTGAATATATTGGCAAATGTTACAAACTGACACAGTTCATCGATAAATGTAATGTCCAAGTCATCTGAATAAGACCTGACGAGTTGCTCTGCTGCGGCCTTAAGCTCGTCTGAAGACAGTTCTTTCATATGGCTGAAAAAGCTAAATTGGGTTGATATATCTTTATATGCTTGAAGACGTTGGTCAAGAGAAGCGATAAACTGATCAATAACAGGCAAGAAAGTTTCTGTTCTGTATTTTTCAGAAGGGCTGAGTTGTACTTCTTCCGTATGGCCATAATCCAATGGATTAGACGCACATTTCGGTGCTTGTGTCGAGTTTTCGTCTGAGTCTGAACATACTCTGTTGAACCAGACAGCTCTTCGCCTTGCGAAGTCTACTCATAAGTTTCGAAGGAGTCACGTTTTGATGCGACATAGTTATTTAAGCTGGTCAGTGATGCCAAAGCAGTATTTAGATCGAGTTTTGTATGTTGTAGATTTTTACTAGTAGCATCTGTTCTTTGCAGGATATCATTCCAGAAGGTGGTGTAAATACCAATTTCAAGCTGATTAATCTGTGTTAACAGTCTTTCTGCTTCACACCGTACACAGCCTTTTTCTTCAAAGTCATCAGCAATCTGTTTAAGTACATCCTTAATCTGCTGATAGTCATGCTTAAGTGCCTTAGTTGCGTCAGCTCTGCAGGACCAACGCGTTGTTGTGAGATGTTTGAGAGTCAATGCTGAGTCATTATTTTTCAAAGCCTCAGTCAGAAGCTGATGCCGATGCATTGAAACTGTGAAGAAGACGAACAGCTTTTCAAGGAAGTCAAAAAAATGTACAGCACTCGAGCAGCTTTCTACAGCATTTTTAGCAACCAGATTTAGAGAATGTGCCGTACAAGGAATCCAGGATGCAAGATTGTTCTTCTCTCTCACTTTGGCTTGTAGACCATTGTACTTTCCACTCATTGCAGATGCATTGTCATAACTTTGACCGCGGCAGTTTCCCAGGTCTAGGTCATGTCTCTTCAAAAATTCTACCAAGGCATTGAACATGTCTTGAGCACCATGGCCTTTGTTTGCCATGAATGTTACAAAGCGTTCCACAGGGCCATCTTTCTCCATATACCTCAATACAAGGGTTAGTTGGTCAATGTGGGCTGCATCGGGTGTGGAGTCCAAAGAGATGGAGTAGTATTTTGATTTCTTAACTCGAGAAATAATTTCTCCGAGGACTTGTTCACCCATTACACTGATAAGTTCTTCCATTATTGTAGATGACAAGTAGTTTGTGTGACCCTTGCCGCGATTGGCTTGAGTTTCGATATGCTGTGCAAGAAAGTCGTCGTACTGGGCGATGAGTTCAAGAATACCCAGAAAGTTTCCATTTCTAGATGATCCAACCAATTCGTTATCTCCTCTAAATGCTAAACCACGCTCGGCAATAAACTGAATAACATTTACTACTCGTTTCAACACTGATCTCCAATAATGCTCCAGACTCTCGACCTGTTGTGTCAGCTCCGTATCAATTTCCCAATCGCTTTTAACCTCCTATTGAAAGCAATCGTAGCCTTCAGATGTTCCGTTGACTGCTCATGACTTTGTATACGTTCTTATGAATGTTTCCAATCACAGAATCCATTAGACGAAAGCTGAGAAGACTCAGGTGCTGTAGTTAAGCACATCAATCTGCACGTGAAGCAGTAAACATGTCCATTAGAGGGAGAGAAGCATAACCAGTTCCTCGTTATGACTTCTCCATTATGATTTTGACGACGGAAAAGCCCAAGTGTGCACATTCTTGGAATATTGCGGTCCTTTCTAGGTTGCTGAACCGAGTGTGCAATGAACAAACTTTCATCACAGTGCTGGATTGTTGATACACCCCTTTTCAGTCAGTAATCCCGCATCTGTTCCGAAATAATGGATGGCCAAAGTCCAATGTCATTGCCCCCTGGTGGGCCCTCAACTTCAACTTCTACATAAGATGTGCCACTATCAGCCTCCTTTTCTATGTGTTCTTCAATTGGACCCGTTACTACTTCTGCCTTTTCTTTGCCAGGATCAACAACCATTTCCACTGAAGCATTGTCAGGTTGATCAGGTTCTGCAAAGTCATCACTCCTTTCCGACACTTGTCTTGATTGAACAGTGAAGAACTGATCCAATTTTCTTTTCTTTGCCATCTCTTCTGCTGATTTCATTGTTGCTTCTTTTGCCTTACATCTTTTAGAAGCCCCAGACTCCCAAATTCTTGTGCGATGTCTGTGTCTATCTCCTTCACGATTGTCCATGCTGGTAATCTAAAAATAACAAAATGACCTTGTCAACCCTTTAAGTCCTGAAGGAGGATTAAAGATTAAAATATTTATATACAGAGTGTCCCATAAGTAAGTAGCCAAACTTCAGAAAATGGTTTTAAGGGTCAAAATAGAGAGAAAACCAAGAAAAACTTTTTTTTCCAGAAAACACTTAGCTTTCCAGATATCCGCCATTTTGTTTTTTTAATTAAATAATTTATAAATTTATTTGTAAATAACAAACTATAAATACCTTGTACAAACAAATTAAATGTACAGTGTTTTAATATTAGCAATATAGGCCTAGTTGGTTAGCAAAACATATTAAACTTTAAGTATATTTATCAATATTAACTTAAATCTACAAAAATAATTAAAATACAATTATAAGTAAAAAAACTTATTTAACTGTTTATTTAATTGTCCTGACCAACTATAGGCAGGGCAATGAGGAAACTGCATCATATAAATATTGAGAGTTCCCTCCAAATCTTTTGAGGTTAGGTTTACACTGAAAAGACATCACTGTTAGCATGCATTCATTCTAATTAGAATAAAACAGTTTTTCACTTACCAAGATGTATCATATGACAAAGTCCAGGAAAATGACTCTTGATAAACATTAAACGGGAAAATCAGAATTAACTTTTAAACAAGTAAACTACACATAACTGAGATCATACTTGTCACTCAATAACTCATAACATCACTACTCTCTAGAAGACTAGTTCTGTTCTGACATTGTGATTGTGCTGCCACCTATGAGCAAGTTAGAAAATGAAACCTACATGCTAGGACAATGATCATATTCCTGGTCACCAGTAATAATAAATCATTTTTATTATGTTAACATAATGCAATTTGTGTTTTTCAAGTAAAAACATACTAAACATTTAATTGTGAATAATTATAACTGGTGTAAATTAGTAAATTATCAGCCATTGTAACTAAATTTAATGTGCATTACTATGTTGTTGGAAGAACAGGCCAGTACAATAACTTTTTATGATTTTAAATAATTTTAACTAATTTAAAGTATAAAGTTTGATTATTACACTTCTTATCAAGCTAGAGAAGTAAGATAGAATGTATGGAAGTTTTTGTTAAATGTTCCCTATCATTATAAACAGTTCACAGCAAAGAGACATGTATTTTTCCTGTTTTGTGATATTTACCCCTATATTGGTGGGAGGCCCACTCTTGGTGGGTGGCCCAGGGCCCGGGCCCCCCCTTAATCTGGGGCTGCACATACGTAACACAGAAGTTGCTCAACTCATTTTAATAGAAACAATTTAATAGAAACCGCTCCCCCAACAGTATAGGCTTAGCACCACTGATTTCCATCTGTTTTTGCATTTTGAGAAATATTTTTACAATCAAAAGTTTGGTTAGTGTGATGAGATAACAGAGTGCCCATCATGTTAAAAGTGGCAGAATTCTATGAACAAGCTATTGTCAAATTAGTGTCAAGATATGAAAAATGTATCAATTTATATGGCAACTATACTGGAAAGTAAATTAAAATGTGTAAAATTTAATAGTATTAACTTTTTTCTTTTGTCTAATAAATTTAACAGTCAAATGGTACTTATTTTCTGCATATAGAAAAATGTGTGTTTACTTATTTATGCAGAATAAACAAGTATGAACAAACGTTTAATGAAGAAATTTGTGTTAGTGGTTGAAATCACAATCAGAATGATCACAGTTGCACACCACTATATAAAAATTATCCCGATTAGCGCTTTCAAGCCTCACAGCCCATCGTCAGATCGGAATAGGCAGAAATTATGTTAAAACAAACCCTTCACCCCTCTCGCAAACCCTGCTCACACACAAGCTATAATATAAATGACCCTTCCCCACCCCCTAAACCCTGTCCCACCATCTGTACAGTTACATATTTTTCTAGCAAATTCCTTGTGTTTCAGTGTTGTGTGTGTGTGTGTGTGTGTGCATCCTTTTAAACTTACCCTCTTCCTCTCCACACATGTGGGTCAGTCACACACCCTTATTTTAAAACATCCAATTAGTACTATGCAATATAATTCTTAATCTTATCTATCTGTCCTCTATCATTTACTTCTTAATCATGTTATAAAATATTTCTTCATTATCAAATTTAATTTTAATATTAATTAAATTGTCTAACCCTTTTTCTCTTTCTTTCAATATTTCTATCCGTTGGATTCTGCTAAATATTTTATTGTGTTTAGTTTGTCTTTATAGTCTTTTTCATCTAGTGGGGTGTTGTTAAGTCTGTCTAGTTCTGAAGGCAGCTAGTTTATGTTGTATTGGGTGATTGGAGGAGTTGTGTATTAGTGTGTCAGTGTCAGTTGTAGTCAGTTTTCTGTATATACTGAATTTGTGCCTGTGTTCAAATTTTGTGATGGAAGGTCTAAGAAGTTTATGCTATTGTTGTGTTCATATTCAGCAGTGAAGGTTATGTTTTTGTGCATTAGTAACTGTTCACATTGTCTTTTGTTTCCCCTGTATAGTATTAGAATGTCGTCAATGTATCTGTGCCAATGTAGTATTTTATGTGAGTGTCTGTCATCGTTTGTGAGGATTCTTGTTTTTTCTTAGTGTTGGAGGAAGACTTCTGCTAATATGCTGGATATGGGTGAGCCCATGGGTAGACCATCATTCTGTGTGTACAATTTATTGTTATATGTGAAGTAGTTTTGTTTTGTGATTATGTTCAGAGTTTATTATGTGTATTCAATGAAAAAATGGTAATATTTAATTATATTTTATATTTAATAGAAACAAAAAGTAAATGTAAATCTGTTCAGAAGAGAACTCTAATACCTAAATTCACTTTACATTACAAAACTATTTTATAAGACTAAATCAATTTAAACTCAATAGTTATATATACAGTGTGAAAATATTGATTGCAGAAAGGTATGAATGTTGGGAAACAAAAAAATTTAAATGTTATTTAATTTATACATAAAATTCATAAGAGGTAAAGGAAAATAAAAAGACTTTTGAAGTAAGATGCTTTTATTATTTGGAAACAATTTATTAGAATTATTTATATAATAATACTTATAATTTATGTTATTGCACCTTATTGTATATTAATACTATAAAGAATTCAATTTACTTTAGAAGAATATAGAATTTTCATAAATTATAAACACCTTGTCCTGAGTTTGTCATAAAAATTCTAAATAACATATTTAGAGTTAATCAAGGAATGTATAAGTTGGTATTCTATATATTCACAATTATATATATTTTTACATTTATAATATTTTTAACTTTATATATATATATATTTATAATACATTTTTATTTATAATAATTCACAGTATAACTATATCAACAAACATATTTGGAAAAAATTACATTAATAACATTCTTAATAAGAAAAGTTAACAAGAAACTCTTCACACATTCAGGTGGCAATTTGAGCAACTTTATTAGGCGTTGGATTGAAACATATTGGACGAAACGATTTTGTATTTTTAACAAATGGCTGAAGTGAACTGAGGCCCAAGCGAGGTATGCCTGTATGGTTAGGTGTTATATTATTTTCCTCCTGTAACAGATGTAAACAACAGTAAGTAATGTACTAAGTTCATTCTTTCAGATTTTCAATTATATTTTACAAAATTGTTTAAATTTAAAACTAGACATTAATTAACAATATCACATTCGATTCTGAGAAAACAAAATGGATGTGGGTTAGGTGAGAAGTTGCCAGATGGTCATACAAGTTGCCTACAGATGTGAAGAAATCATCACAACTGTCTTTATCAAGTGGAAGGATGCCCTGGTTAAGTGGTGTGGAACAGTGAACTGGACAATATTTGCTCCAGATAGAAATCACTAGAGCATGGAAGGCATTTACTCAGCAGTAGAGACACAAGTGATGATGATGGAGGAAACTGTTTTGTTACAGATCACTAAACCTAAAAGTTGAGTCAGACGGTGTTAAAGTGTATAGGATACAAGAACGTTTTCAATGAGGTATAAATGTGACAGTTTACCAGAATGGGAGAATATTTTGCTTACAAGTTAACTGAGTTGACTCCTGATAACAAGTTCAGTTATTTGATAGCACAGAAGATCCAGTGGTATTAAACATGTTTACACAACAATACAGACAACAAGGAAGTGGTTTAATGGAGTCAGTCTAAAGTAGATCTTAAAGTACAGCCCTAAAAGAAATTGATTGATAACTGCAACAGAGGAGGAAAAGGAGCAGCAGTGAGCACTATCTATGAAATTTTTAATGGGTTAGTTTTAATGGATATCAGTGCTGGGCAAGAGTGATTGGGAATACAAGGTAGGTGAAATTAACATGCAGAATGCATTTAAGGGTACTGTAGAAGATTCATATGTGATATCAAGTTTAATTAAGAATGCATCTTTAATTAGAGTTAGGATTATAAATTACAATCAGGAAGACAACATGTAGTCAGTTTGGATTACTCTGTGAATTAATAACTATACTGTTTGTTATGTTACCAAACCAAAATTACTAACATCTTTTTTTCAGTGGAGGTTAGTGAGGATCGGTAAAAAATAACACAAATTTTTTTTTTTTGAGTCGACGTTTTGACAATGTTTATTGTCATCATCAGGACCTGTGTATGGAATACAAAAGAAATGTCAAACACAACAGAACAATATTAAATATTTGGGTGAACGTGTTTGTGTATGTGAGTGTGTGTGCATGCATATGTATGTATCATTGTATATGTGAAGACTTGAGATAGTTTGTTTACATCTTCCAATATTATCTTTAAGAAAACGAGAAAATTACAGCATGACAGAACTTAATTTATACAGTATTACAATTTAAATTACTATATGTAATGATATTTTAATTAATTAAACAAACAGTAATCAACAATTGGATATTAGATTGGTACATAAATTGTTTATACATACAGCAGTCAACATATAGCATAGTAAAATATATTACCTATAACTAAAACCAGATTAGGGGATGTTCAACTATGTAATTATTAAAAGTTATTTTTAACATGTTTCATTCACTAGTGGTGAAAACAATTATGTTTAATTATGATTTTTAACAACCACAAAATTATGTTTTCTAAATTATGATTGTTTTTTAAACCACTAGTGAATGAAATATGTTAAAATTAACTTTTAATAATTACATAGTTGAACATCCCCTAATCCTAAACAATGATACATACATACGCACACACACACTCACATACACGAACACGTTCACCCAAATATTTAATTGTTCTGTTGTGTTTGACATTTCTTTTGTATTCCATACACAGGTCCTGATGAAGACAATAAACATTGTCGAAACGACTCAAAAAAAAAAAAATTGTGTTATTTTTGACCGATCCTCACTAACCTCCCCTGAAAAATTCATTGAGTGATGGTCATTGCGAATTTAAGGATTTAATTACTAACATCACTACATCAATTAAGTCAAACATCATTAACTAATATTATTTGTAAACATTTTTCACCTCTTTCTCTTGTGCAACTGAGAGCTGAGCAAAGTCTGCTGACACTTCTGGTGAGGTTGAACTGTCTGTCTGTGTTCCTCTGCCCTCATCAGTTTGAGTCTCCCCACCTTCATCTGTATCCATGCTTGTCAAACTTGCAGGCTGCTCCAGTATTTTTAATTGCTTCAGATGGATTGTTATCTCTCCAGCACTTATTACTGTCTTATGTGGTTGTTGGTTATCAGGACTTGCTGACCTTTTAGCAATTTAGTATTATTGTTAGTTTTTTCTTATATTTCTGTTATAACTTATAACATGTGTTTGTGTTGAATATACTATACAGTGTTTAGATTTTATTAGGTAACTATTTAAATTTGATATGTTAGTAGTTGCTCTAGTTACAAACTAATATCACTGATAGTTATGTAATTGTTAAGGTATGCTACTTTGATCATTAGTGCTCATTTTATTATAGTTTCTTAACACATAAATTATAAAGAAATTTTTACATTTTATACGCTATACTGAATTTGTGTTAGGTGTGCTGTACAAAAATTATAAATTATTTACATAATCTACACATGTAAGTTATGTGGTGTTTAATTACATAGGTTTTCATGATATAATGTTAAGAAATATATTTGAAATATGTCTCACATTAATATTTAATTTAAAAAACCTAAAAGCTGCTCAAAGTATATTCATAAGCTAACAATGTGATTTATATTTTGTTAAAAAATAGGAGACACCTAATTTTAGAACTTTGTAACTTTTACAGTATATGAGGTTGAAAAAAATACACCATTGTAAGCCTGAGTTATTTCTCTACTTGATCATATAGTTTCATATTTTGGAGGGGGAGGGGTCATTATTTTATAATGTACTGAGATTGGAAAGAAGAATAGTTTTTTCTAGCTTCTGACATGAGCATCATATTTATTGAATGTCATACTGTGAATAAACCAATCATCAGAAAATGAACTTCCTGTTAAAGTGTAACTTGTACACGTGTTCTCTATTACATCTGAAAATTTTATTTGTGTAACTATAACCCATTAAACCCTATTATCATTTTTCTTGTATTGTGCTATCATGCTACCTGAAAATGCTACAGGTCTAAATTTTAATTCGTTTTCAGAAAACATTTTGTGCAAATAATTTTGAATAACATCTGCAATATTTAACTACTAGTAATTTTTTAATTGCTAAATACCTGAAGAATGAAAATTATTATACCACGGGAGCAGTGGGGGCTCCTGCATTTCAAAGGTGGTGGAGGGCTGAAGATGGGTCAGAATGATATCTGGGTGGGCCACTCTGTTAGAACTTTTTGTGTGGGTACAAGATAAGTAGGATTAAAAGTATATTTTTTTGTGACAAGAATATGTGGTGTACACACCGTAACTATGCACAGTATATTATTAGAGTATATTTACTCCAGTATATCATTTCCATACACAGATCTTTTTTAGTCTTCTGAAGTCTGAAAGTATGAAAATGTCATAACAGTACAAACACATAATGTATTAAAACATATACTACTTACACTCATATTCATAGAATCAGTCTTATTAAAACATTAATTCACGTACTATGGCTAGTGGTATGTTTCTAGCCAATTTCCTTTCAGCTGCTATTATTTCAAGATAGGCTGTTGAACTTTTCATCATACTGTCCTTAAATAGGTTTCTGATATTTACAAGCACAGAAATTACCTTTCATAGATACAGGAATATTAATGACTGCTTGTGGCTAACTTATACTGAAACGATACTGTATAATGGTATCATAATTTAATATGTATGTAAATACCTATAATAAGTAAGCAAAATTTAATGATAAATTAAAGTATTGAAATGTATGTAGTTTTAAGTAAAGTTATAATTGAATAGTGAATCTAAAGAGGCTCGGCTGTGCGACAGACTGGCGCCGGCAAAAATATGTATAATAGACCTAAGACACCCTACATGTCGTAAACACATAAATTGTTTTGTAGTGTAAAACTAGCAAAAAACGCCTATATACCGTTAGGTTAACGGTACGGTGTCCTTCAACAGACAAAAGAGGCCACGCCAGTAAATATGACGATTTTAGAAAGTCGCGTCACTTTTTAGGGAGTATAACGAACACCCGCGTAAAATTATCGCCCGCACTTTGGGAACCAATCACCAATAGCGTCAGTAGTGAGCGCGAAAGAGATACGACACCAGACTGGATACATTCAAAAATACCGGCAAAATTTTGAATGTAAGACCAATAAGGAACGATCAACAGAAGATGTAGTGAGGGTAGAATTGAAGAAACTATAAAAATAACACGCGGAGCCCGCAACGGGGGAGTCTAAGTTGAATTTTCACGCAAAAACACGGGAAACCTGCGTCACTCGATGTGAGCAATTTTAATACTATTACTCTAAGTTCAAAGCATTAGATGATCCCGGTTCAATAGTTGAGATAGAATTACAACCATCAAGAAGTTTATTTTATATATGTGCGCGATAGTACGTACGGACCAGAAGATGTTTAACTTGTGCGCGTAGATTGCAGCAAGAAGTATATTATTTATTTGTGCGTGACGTATAGTAATAACGCGAGCGTGTGATGTGGTTAAAGAAAGTTAATAAAGCGTGATCAGTGAAAGTGTCGTGTGATAGTTAACGCAAGAATACAATTCGTCATTCACCTATCAGGAATCCTGCAACAAGTAACAATGTCTCATTTATAAATTACAATATAATTGATTAACATAAATTTCATATCTCAATAAACTCATCTCATTTTCAAAAGACCCACGATGTTCAGATACTAAACATTCAATTTATGCTAGACGACATGTTTGGGTGACTTATAATATAGCAAAGTAAGAAACCAATACTAATAATTATTGAAACGATAAATGAATTAAATAATTAAATATAGATTGAATAGTATGGAAGTCGTAGCAGTTAAGAATTGATGATAGATATACTTATATACACATATATGTTTGTTTTGATTGATAGCGATGATTGAAGTTTGTTAATGGAGTAAATTGAATCTACTAAGTACTCCTTTGAATATATTTGATTAATCTGATTTCGAAGAAGCTGTAAACTAGAAATATTAATAAATTCTTTTATTGTTATTAACTATAAAGATGATAGTAATGATTAAGTCTAAGATGTATTCAGTAACAAGAATCTAACAATACAAATATTAGTATCTGAACAGTTTGTTATTATTTCATAAACAAACCTGAGATCTCCTGCTCTGGCACCCAGGTAATAATTAATAATATAAATTTGAGTGGTGCAGTTCTCAATAAATCATAATTAATGCCACAAAACGTGTAGCTTTAAGAGAAGTTATATTTGGCGCATCAAAACGTAGAGCATATAAAAAGAAAAGTAATATTTGCCGCCCAACTGGTGGAGCTTAATTATAAAATTAAATAAGCTCGGTAAAATGAGATGAGTAGAGAATAAGAAATAGAATATAAAAATTTAAATTTAATGTTAACTAGAAGTAAAACTAGAGAATTAAGGAATTTTAATAGACATATAAATAGTGAAGTAAAAATGGCAAGTAACTATAATACCAATAATACCAATGATAGTGATGAAGGGGAGGTCGAAGTTAATAACCAGATGGGAGAGACGGAAATACTTGACGAACTAACCGATAACGAAACCGCACCGGTTCCTTCAGAGGCAAGGGGACGGGCAGAAGAAAACGTAACCAGCGCAACACAACATACAATAACAAACATAGACATAGTCACAATGCTACAACAAGTAACACAACAAATGACAGAACAATTAAAACAACAAATAACGGAAACCAATAAACAGACAACAGAAAAACTAACAAAGCAAATGACAGAAATCACTAAACAAACAACGGAAAACAATAAACGGACGGAAAAATTGGAAGAAAAATTAACGCAACACATGGCAGAAAATACCAAGCAGCTAGAAAAAAGAATTGAAGATGTTAAAGAGAGCACGCATGAAAACAATATACAATTAAGGACGGATATTGAACAGTACATGACACAACAGTTAAACAAGCACAGATTGCGAGTAGGACAACAACTTAGTGAGATTAGGCGCGAGAACCAAGAATTATCAACAAAAGTGAGATCGGAAGCAAAGGAAGTGGTAAATGAAGAGATGAAAACATTTCAAACGCACGTGAATGAACAACTGGAGAGAAAAGAACAGGTAATCCGGCACACACGAGAAGAAGTCGCACTAGAAATTAACAAGCTAACTAGAAAGGTAGATCGAAATAATAAGAAACAAGAAGACCAAGTTCAGCAACACAGACAAGAAGTTACCCGTGAAATAAATGAGGTAAGAGATGTAACTACAGAGCAGATACAAAGACTCACAGAACGATACGAAAACAATTGTGTAGAAGTGGATGGATGATTAACCCAGGTAAAGGAAGACGTGAGAGCGAGATTTGCGCAGTTGGAAGCTGTACCAATGCAACGCAGTATCATGGTGGAGCATCTGAAGAGTGTGTCGTTCAACGGGGAAGGGGAATACCCCATGGAATTCATAAAGGAGTTGGAGGAGATCCGGAAGGAGTATTACGCGAACGAGGGGGTAAACTGGGTCGCAAGACATCTAGAAGGTGAAGCAGCGATATGGTGGCGGTTGATATGAAGTGATATTAATACATTTCAAGAGTTCCAGAACGCATTCATTGCGAAGTATTGGAACCAAATGGTACAAGAAGAGGTGCGTGACCGGCTGGAATTCGGGAAATACAGGTATGAGAGTGGATTGAGCATGGTTCAATACATGGAGAGATGTATATTACAAAATCGCCAACTGATTCCACCCATATCTGATCAACACCTGATAAGGAAGTTAGCACGCCATTACCACCACGATATAGCTGTCGCTATTATCACTAGAGGAGTCAGTAACATTGCCGAATTCCAAATGTTATTGATGGAGTTTACAGCAATGCGAAGTATGAATACAGTACAACGACAGCAGGTAAAACGAGAAGAAGAAAGTACAAATCGCCCGTGGCAGAATAGGAGGGCAGAAAGGCCGGCGGATAACGGTAATAACTCATGGCGGAACCGGGTGCAGAATAATAATGAGCACGGTCGACGGGACGTAAACAAGGGTCCACAAAAGCACGTATACGAGGCGCAGGTCAACGCCGTCGCAAGTACAAGTCAAGCTCAAGGACAAACAACCAGCCCAAATACACAATATCATAATTCAAAAAACTGAGTAGGGTTCCACGTAGTGATAAGGTAGATTTAGTAAGTAGTTATAAGGAAATTAGCACAACATTTGTAGATGTAAGGGATGACTTATTAGAAGAGGATAAAGAGACGATAAGAACATGAAGATTGAAATGTCCGGAAGTGGAGTTGTATCTAAATGGGGTACCGGTTATTTCTTTACTTGATACTGGGTCCCAGATTAATGCAATTTCCAGAGAATGGTTTAATAAAAACAGAAATAAAATGGAAAAATTGAATATACTAAGACTAACAAATACAATAGTGAAAGGAGTGGTTGGTAAAAAATCGAAGCAAATTACCCAACAAATATTGGTAGAAGTAAAATTCGGTGCGTGCGCGATCGATAGTGTGTTTATTATAGTACCCGATCTAATAAGAGATTGTATAATGGGGATCGAGCTGTTACAAGAAGGTGGCTGTATCATCAATTTCAATAACAATCAAATAACATTTAAGAATCACGTCATGGAAATAGGTGTACCTGAAAGTTTAGAAATGCTAACACTGGAAATGAACCAGGGAGAGGAACATACCACTGCAATGATCCGGGAAAACTGGAGGAGGTGACTGGGATTAGCCAGCAAACGAAGAAGGAGCTGGAAGAGGTATTATTAAATAACCATAGAATATTTCGGGAGCAGCCAGGTAGAGTAAATGGATATGAGCACAAGTTCGTCGTAACGGATAACACGCCATATTGCATAAAGGGTTGGGCTATACCCATAAAATATCAAAGTGCCGTCGACCAAGAAATAAGAAAAATGGAGGAATGCGGAGTGATAGAGCGAGCTGCTAGCACATATATAAACCCTATCGTGACTGTCATCAAGAAGGACCAGTCGGTACGGCTATGTCTGGACGCCCGGCGAATTAATTCGGTGACTATACCAGATTATGAAGGGGCGGTACCAATTAATGAGGTATTAGCGAACTGCGGTGACATAAGTCTATTCACCTATCAGGAATCCTGCAACAAGTAACAATGTCTCATTTATAAATTACAATATAATTGATTAACATAAATTTCATATCTCAATAAACTCATCTCATTTTCAAAAGACCCACGATGTTCAGATACTAAACATTCAATTTATGCTAGACGACATGTTTGGGTGACTTATGATATAGCAAAGTAAGAAACCAATACTAATAATTATTGAAACGATAAATGAATTAAATAATTAAATATAGATTGAATAGTATAGAAGTCGTAGCAGTTAAGAATTGATGATAGATATACTTATATACACATATATGTTTGTTTTGATTGATAGCGATGATTGAAATTTGTTAATGGAGTAAATTGAATCTACTAAGTACTCCTTTGAATATATTTGATTAATCTGATTTCGAAGAAGCTGTAAACTAGAAATATTAATAAATTCTTTTATTGTTATTAACTATAAAGATGATAGTAATGATTAAGTCTAAGATGTATTCAGTAACAAGAATCTAACAATACAAATATTAGTATCTGAACAGTTTGTTATTATTTCATAAATAAACCTGAGATCTCCTGCTCTGGCGCCCAGGTAATAATTAATAATATAAATTTGAGTGGTGCAGTTCTCAATAAATCTTAATAGTTCTTAAAATATTATAATATTTGTCGCCATCATTGTGGAGTTCTAAAAAAAAGTTATAATACATTTTGTGCAACAGAAATGACAGTGCAGCATAAATGACTCGAGCTGTTTATTACTGAATTTCAGATGCACGTGGTAATGTAGCCAAGCATGGGGAAGTCATTGCATTGAAGTGTTGTCTTCTGTGTGGCATGCAATAGATCACAGGACATTAGGATGGCTGATTCATTCATTATTCATGTGATGAAAACCTATGGTGCATTGTCAAGTGCACCTGAGGTCAGTGCATTGTGTGTATTGTTTAGCTGATGGACATGTCGGAAGGAGGATTCCAAGACTTTGCAAATAAATCAGTTACTAGGAATCGGATAAAACCCTCCATGGAAAGAATACAGAGGTCCCTATGAAGAACATTATATTTAATATAGCTTGAAGTTCTGCTAAATAACATTTTAAACATTAATTTATATAAATTAGATAGATATACTTTAATATTTTAGTGTATTAGGAGCCATTAGCAAATTCTTTGCCAGTTGTAATGCAAAAAGTACTTCTTAAAGTGTAGCAGTTATGGAATTAGCAGATATACATAAACAAATTAATAACTCCCAACAGATTAATATACAGAACAGTAAATATTTAGCATGCTGTGTAGAACACAATGATAAACAAGTCCATGACAGGAAAAGTTTTTCTCATGCCTACTTTTTTCATAGCAGACAAAGTCAATCTTGCAGCAAAAGAGCAAAAAAAAAAAAAGAGTTACTTTTAACACATTTTGCTTAACTGTAAAGTAATGAAAAATGCAAAATAATATGAAAGTGCACAGTCAATAGGAAAGTAGTGACAATTCCAGTGGTACATTTAATTAATTGTTTCTCATATATTTTCACAATTATATAGTTCTGAATTTCATGCTCTCCTTTCTTTGAACAGAATATATATATATATATATATATATATATATATATAACATATGTATATACATATTATATAAACACAATGCAACACGCTGACATAATAATATAAACAAGTAGATACGATAGAATTTCTTATTTACGTCATTCCTATATCTCTCTCTCTCTCTCTCTCTCTCTCTCTATCACACACACACACACACACACATGCTCACATATAATGCAGTTTTATAAACAATGCTTTTTAGCACATCTTATATATTAAGTAGCAGAAATCATTAATTCTAATTATATAAACAAAGCATTCACCAGCATCTCATAGAAATGGATTCACATCGGTATCAATAACACATTTAAAAAATTCGGAATAAAACAACTTTACTTTTACTTAATGACAGTTAGAACAGAAAGAAATTCAAATATGTTTCACATTAACTGAATGATGAGGTTACATTCGGTTTCAGCAATGTTTTGATCAAATATTCAGTTAATAATTTGTTATTCTTTTAGTGTGATAAAATTGTCAGTCAAGACATTATTTTCTGCCACTTGTTATTATATACTTGGAGAATGCCACATCTAAGTAAAGGAAAGCTTTTGTCTCCTGGATATAGTATGTTATATCTTGATAAATCTGAACATTCGATTAAATGTGAGTGACAAGCATACAACCTAGGAAACTAGCAATAAGCTGGACAGATAATATAAATTTACATAAAATTTTATCACAAAAGGCACAAGTAATTGTTTTTAGTGCAATGTTTCTCGTTATATATATATATTCAAACACTTTCTACTACTGTTCGCTTCTTGATGTATATAATATATATTTTATAATGACTTTACCTCAAGATGTTTTCTACCTATTTGGAACATGTTTCGGGAAGCCTTGTGTTCCCATCTTCAGCCTTCCGAATTTTGAGCCTTGTGAGGTATTTATGTGTTGGCTGGTTGTTGCTTTGGTTTCCTGTTGGTCTTTAAATTGGTATTATTGTGTGTGATTGTGGTGTATATATTAGTATTTTCTGTATTTTCTATGTTGAGTGCTTTGAAAATTGTGTTTTTTTTTGTATTGATTTGTATTTGTTCAGGTATTAGTTTGTTTTGTGTTTTATGTTTGTATATTTGTAAATTTTCCCAAATGTTCATTATGGTCCCTTTGTATGGTTTACGAGGTGTGATTGGAAAGTTTTAAGACTGGGCTTGTAATTTCAAAATGGCAGTACTTACAGGCTATTGTGATGGATCTCCTTCAAAGTAGTCCCCTTCTGACTGAACACACTGACTCCAACGGTGTTTCCACTTTTGAAAGTATTCCTGGAAATTTTATTTCTTAAGGGTTTTAAGAACCCTCTCCATATTTGCCTGGATGTCTTCAATAGAGTCAAATCGGTCCCCTTTCAGCGAAATTTTCAATTTAGGAAACAGACAGAAGTCGGCAGGCAGGGGCTATATCAGGGGAATAGGGGGGTTGCGGAAGCACAGGAATTTTGAATTTGGCCAAAAATTCCGTGATCGAGAACGCACGATGAGCCGGTGCGTTGTCGTAGTGGAGGACCCAATTCTTGTCTCGCCAGAGTGCAGGCATTTTCTTCCGCAAATTTTTGCGCAAACACTGAAGGACACTTTTATAGTATTCCTGGTTGATTGTCTGCCCCCTAGGGGCAAATTCGTGATGCACGATACCCGTAGAATCGAAAAAACCACCAACATTGTCTTCACATGCGACCGACTTTGTCGCGCTTTTTTCGGTTGTGGCGAACTTGGACCCTTCCACAGAGATGATTGTGTCTTTGTTTCTGGGTCATACCCATAAACCCATGTTTCGTCGCCTGTAATTACCCTATTTAACAAATCTGGGCCAGTTTCGGCCCGATTAAACAATTCTTGGAACACTTCAAGTCGGTATTGTTTCTTCTGGTCTGACAACAATTTCGGAATCAATTTCGCAGACACTCGACGCATGTTCAAATCTTCACTTAAAATTGACTGAACCGCGTAGAAACTTAGATTCAGTTCATTAGCCATCTCCCTAATTGTAAGTCTACGGTCAGAGCGCACTAAATCGCAAACTTTCACAAAGTTTTCATTGGTTTTTGAAGTGAAAGGCCGGCCGGACCAGGGGTCATCTTCGACTAATTCGCGGCCATCTTTGAATCTGTTGAACCAGATAAAAACATTTGACCGGCTCAGACATTTATCCCCGAAAGCTGTTTGTAAGATTTCATAAGTCTCCGAAGCTGATTTCCCGGTTTTAAAACAAAATTTGACACAAACTCGTTGTTCCGTTTTTTTCATCCATTTTGCAAAATAAAAAATCCACCAAGACCTGATCACACGTCCTCACTCACCAGGATGCCACTCTCTACTGAACAAAGATGTCGCGGTGATCGTTTCACAACATTTCAACGACAAAACAAGCTTCCCCTTCCACACCCGCAGGCAAACCTAGCCCTTCCTATAGAGCAGTGGCGGCACCTGTCTTAAAACTTTCCAGTCACACCTCATATTATTATTGTTATTTTTTAGTTTTTATGCTATTATTTTTGCTATTATTTCAAAAAAGCACCTACATACAAAATAGCAAAAATAATAGCACAAAAACTAAAAAATACCAATCTAACTAATAACCACCATAACATAAAAAATACATACGAATTAACAGACAAACTAAAAGAATAAATATAAATGAAAATACATTTTTCACATTATATGATATCACAAACATGTACACCAACATCCCAGTAGATGAAACAATAGACATAATAATATACGAATTTAAAGAACAAAATGAAGACACACAATATATAACTGAAATGAAAAACAGCCTCCAACTAATAGTAAAACAAAATTACTTTGAATTTAATAGCAAAATTTATCAACAGCAAGAAGGTTTAGCAATGGGATCTCCATAATAGCAGAAATATTCTTACAGCACATAGACACCAAAATACAAAATATTATAAATTCATTTGATCCAAATGTCATACGGATAAGATATGTAGATGATGGGCTATATGTATCAAATAACAAAAACACAAATGCAGATAACATATTAAAGCAAATCAATAACATACATCCAAAAATACAATTAACAGAAGAAAAAGAAAAACATAACAAAATCAACTATTTAGACATAACCATCACAAGAAACAACAACCACATACAATATGCAATATACAGAAAACCAACATCTACTAACATCATTATACCTAACCATTCTGACCACCCACCACAACATAAAATGGCAGCTTTCTATTCACTATTTAACAGAATATACGAAATTCCCCTAAACAAACAAGAAGCAGACAAAGAAAGAAATATAATATACCAAATTGCTTATGTGGGGTTCTTTTTTTATTAGCAGTGGACTGTATATTGTAAAACTAAAATAGTTAAAAGGATTTATTCTCATGTAAAATGTCAACTGCTAAACTAGACACTGTCAGAAAAACATGCTGTCAATAGCTGTAATTCTTAAGGGCTCACATGTGTCATGACAATCAGGGCTTCGCAATTATGTTCACATCTTTTACATGCTCAGGTCATACCTAGGAATTAGTGAACCCTTTCCTGAGCTTCCTTACAGTCAAATATGTGGCTCAGTTCATGCTTAATCTCTCTTTGTGACAGACTAGCTAGCTGGCCATGTAGTTGCAACCCAAAAATTATGTTTGAGAAATAAGTTAAAAGTGCTGACAAACATTCATGGAATAAAACTTGTGAGAACAGTCTTAGAATTTTTGCAGTGTTTTGATTGGGAAATACAATTATTTTTAGGAAATGCTGTCACTGATGAAGAAATGTGAGTTTGCTATTTGACATAAAAAAAGCGAATAACAATCATTGCAACAACAGCATAATGTTAACCAAAAGCCAAGTAAACTGAAGACAACTTTTCCCATAAGAAACACCATATGCACCATGTTTTGGGTTGCTCGGTGGAATTATTAGTGGGAGTCATGCCACAAGGCACAACAAATCAATGCAGAAGTTGTACAGTCAAGCTCTGAGAAAATGTACAATAGAGGAAAAAGTATGGCCTTTTAAGTTCCAGTGTTGTGTTGCTATTTTACAATGCATGCTTGTATACCACATACGCAGGGCCGGATTTAAGATGTGGGTGGCTCGGGGCCCATTTTGGTGGGAGGCCCATTGTTTCAAGGTGTTGAAATATGTAATGCAAAAACACGAAATGAAACGAACACAAGTTTATTTACAAAATTTATTTACGTAAAGAAATTGAGTTAAAATTATTCAATTTTTTCATTAAAAAGTATAGTATAACATAACTAACAAATAACACAAAAATATATTACAAATCAGCGAATGAATAACGTTATAACCATTACAATCCAGGCACTTTCCTTGATTTTGATGCTGCAAAATCACTGATGATGTCACTAAAGTCCAATTCACGCAGTATATCTGACTCGATGCTCATGATAGCCAAATTTACAAGTCGTTCCTGCTTCATGGATGTCCTTAATCGGTTTTCAATTAATTTGAGTTTTGAGAAGGAGCGCTCGCCACTGCAGTTTGTTACCATCAAAATTAGATATATCCTTAGAGCTATCTCAATGTTTGGGAAAGTGTCCTGCACACCCTTTTTCATGATAAGCTTGTACATGAAAAGGTCAGTGCTGATATCTTTTGGCTCCTCGTCTGTGAATATATTGGCAAATGTTACAAACTGACACAGTTCATCGATAAATGTAATGTCCAAGTCATCTGAATAAGACCTGACGAGTTGCTCTGCTGCGGCCTTAAGCTCGTCTGAAGACAGTTCTTTCATATGGCTGAAAAAGCTAAATTGGGTTGATATATCTTTATATGCTTGAAGACGTTGGTCAAGAGAAGCGATAAACTGATCAATAACAGGCAAGAAAGTTTCTGTTCTGTATTTTTCAGAAGGGCTGAGTTGTACTTCTTCCGTATGGCCATAATCCAATGGATTAGACGCACATTTCGGTGCTTGTGTCGAGTTTTCGTCTGAGTCTGAACATACTCTGTTGAACCAGACAGCTCTTCGACCTTGCAAAGACTTCTCATAAGTTTCGAAGGAGTCACGCTTTGATGCGACATAGTTATTTAAGCTGGTCAGTGATGCCAAAGCAGTATTTAGATCGAGTTTTGCATGTTGTAGATTTTTACTAGTAGCATCTGTTCTTTGCAGGATATCATTCCAGAAGGTGGTGTAAATACCAATTTCAAGCTGATTAATCTGTGTTAACAGTCTTTCTGCTTCACACCGTACACAGCCTTTTTCTTCAAAGTCATCAGCAATCTGTTTAAGTACATCCTTAATCTGCTGATAGTCATGCTTAAGTGCCTTAGTTGCGTCAGCTCTGCAGGACCAACGCGTTGTTGTGAGATGTTTGAGAGTCAATGCTGAGTCATTATTTTTCAAAGCCTCAGTCAGAAGCTGATGCCGATGCGTTGAAACTGTGAAGAAGACGAACAGCTTTTCAAGGAAGTCAAAAAAATGTACAGCACTCGAGCAGCTTTCTACAGCATTTTTAGCAACCAGATTTAGAGAATGTGCCGTACAAGGAATCCAGGATGCAAGATTGTTCTTCTCTCTCACTTTGGCTTGTAGACCATTGTACTTTCCACTCATTGCAGATGCATTGTCATAACTTTGACCGCGGCAGTTTCCCAGGTCTAGGTCATGTCTCTTCAAAAATTCTACCAAGGCATTGAACATGTCTTGAGCACCATGGCCTTTGTTTGCCATGAATGTTACAAAGCGTTCCACAGGGCCATCTTTCTCCATATACCTCAATACAAGGGTTAGTTGGTCAATGTGGGCTGCATCGGGTGTGGAGTCCAAAGAGATGGAGTAGTATTTTGATTTCTTAACTCGAGAAATAATTTCTCCGAGGACTTGTTCACCCATTACACTGATAAGTTCTTCCATTATTGTAGATGACAAGTAGTTTGTGTGACCCTTGCCGCGATTGGCTTGAGTTTCGATATGCTGTGCAAGAAAGTCGTCGTACTGGGCGATGAGTTCAAGAATACCCAGAAAGTTTCCATTTCTAGATGATCCAACCAATTCGTTATCTCCTCTAAATGCTAAACCACGCTCGGCAATAAACTGAATAACATTTACTACTCGTTTCAACACTGATCTCCAATAATGCTCCAGACTCTCGACCTGTTGTGTCAGCTCCGTATCAATTTCCCAATCGCTTTTAACCTCCTATTGAAAGCAATCATAGCCTTCAGATGTTCCGTTGACTGCTCATGACTTTGTATACGTTCTTATGAATGTTTCCAATCACAGAATCCATTAGACGAAAGCTGAGAAGACTCAGGTGCTGTAGTTAAGCACATCAATCTGCACGTGAAGCAGTAAACATGTCCATTAGAGGGAGAGAAGCATAACCAATTCCTCGTTATGACTTCTCCATTATGATTTTGACGACGGAAAAGCCCAAGTGTGCACATTCTTGGAATATTGCGGTCCTTTCTAGGTTGCTGAACCGAGTGTGCAATGAACAAACTTTCATCACAGTGCTGGATTGTTGATACACCCCTTTTCAGCCAGTAATCCCGCATCTGTTCCGAAATAATGGATGGCCAAAGTCCAATGTCATTGCCCCCTGGTGGGCCCTCAACTTCAACTTCTACATAAGATGTGCCACTATCAGCCTCCTTTTCTATGTGTTCTTCAATTGGACCCGTTACTACTTCTGCCTTTTCTTTGCCAGGATCAACAACCATTTCCACTGAAGCATTGTCAGGTTGATCAGGTTCTGCAAAGTCATCACTCCTTTCCGACACTTGTCTTGATTGAACAGTGAAGAACTGATCCAATTTTCTTTTCTTTGCCATCTCTTCTGCTGATTTCATTGTTGCTTCTTTTGCCTTACATCTTTTAGAAGCCCCAGACTCCCAAATTCTTGTGCGATGTCTGTGTCTATCTCCTTCACGATTGTCCATGCTGGTAATCTAAAAATAACAAAATGACCTTGTCAACCCTTTAAGTCCTGAAGGAGGATTAAAGATTAAAATATTTATATACACAGTGTCCCATAAGTAAGTAGCCAAACTTCAGAAAATGGTTTTAAGGGTCAAAATAGAGAGAAAACCAAGAAAAACTTTTTTTTTCCAGAAAACACTTAGCTTTCCAGATATCCGCCATTTTGTTTTTTTAATTAAATAATTTATAAATTTATTTGTAAATAACAAACTATAAATACCTTGTACAAACAAATTAAATGTACAGTGTTTTAATATTAGCAATATAGGCCTAGTTGGTTAGCAAAACATATTAAACTTTAAGTATATTTATCAATATTAACTTAAATCTACAAAAATAATTAAAATACAATTATAAGTAAAAAAACTTATTTAACTGTTTATTTAATTGTCCTGACCAACTATAGGCAGGGCAATGAGGAAACTGCATCATATAAATATTGAGAGTTCCCTCCAAATCTTTTGAGGTTAGGTTTACACTGAAAAGACATCACTGTTAGCATGCATTCATTCTAATTAGAATAAAACAGTTTTTCACTTACCAAGATGTATCATATGACAAAGTCCAGGAAAATGACTCTTGATAAACATTAAACGGGAAAATCAGAATTAACTTTTAAACAAGTAAACTACACATAACTGAGATCATACTTGTCACTCAATAACTCATAACATCACTACTCTCTAGAAGACTAGTTCTGTTCTGACATTGTGATTGTGCTGCCACCTATGAGCAAGTTAGAAAATGAAACCTACATGCTAGGACAATGATCATATTCCTGGTCACCAGTAATAATAAATCATTTTTATTATGTTAACATAATGCAATTTGTGTTTTTCAAGTAAAAACATACTAAACATTTAATTGTGAATAATTATAACTGGTGTAAATTAGTAAATTATCAGCCATTGTAACTAAATTTAATGTGCATTACTATGTTGTTGGAAGAACAGGCCAGTACAATAACTTTTTATGATTTTAAATAATTTTAACTAATTTAAAGTATAAAGTTTGATTATTACACTTCTTATCAAGCTAGAGAAGTAAGATGGAATGTATGGAAGTTTTTGTTAAATGTTCCCTATCATTATAAACAGTTCACAGCAAAGAGACATGTATTTTTCCTGTTTTGTGATATTTACCCCTATATTGGTGGGAGGCCCACTCTTGGTGGGTGGCCCAGGGCCCGGGCCCCCCCTTAATCTGGGGCTGCACATACGTAACACAGAAGTTGCTCAACTCATTTTAATAGAAACAATTTAATAGAAACCGCTCCCCCAACAGTATAGGCTTAGCACCACTGATTTCCATCTGTTTTTGCATTTTGAGAAATATTTTTACAATCAAAAGTTTGGTTAGTGTGATGAGATAACAGAGTGCCCATCATGTTAAAAGTGGCAGAATTCTATGAACAAGCTATTGTCAAATTAGTGTCAAGATATGAAAAATGTATCAATTTATATGGCAACTATACTGGAAAGTAAATTAAAATGTGTAAAATTTAATAGTATTAACTTTTTTCTTTTGTCTAATAAATTTAACAGTCAAATGGTACTTATTTTCTGCATATAGAAAAATGTGTGTTTACTTATTTATGCAGAATAAACAAGTATGAACAAACGTTTAATGAAGAAATTTGTGTTAGTGGTTGAAATCACAATCAGAATGATCACAGTTGCACACCACTATATAAAAATTATCCCGATTAGCGCTTTCAAGCCTCACAGCCCATCGTCAGATCGGAATAGGCAGAAATTATGTTAAAACAAACCCTTCACCCCTCTCGCAAACCCTGCTCACACACAAGCTATAATATAAATGACCCTTCCCCACCCCCTAAACCCTGTCCCACCATCTGTACAGTTACATATTTTTCTAGCAAATTCCTTGTGTTTCAGTGTTGTGTGTGTGTGTGCATCCTTTTAAACTTACCCTCTTCCTCTCCACACATGTGGGTCAGTCACACACCCTTATTTTAAAACATCCAATTAGTACTATGCAATATAATTCTTAATCTTATCTATCTGTCCTCTATCATTTACTTCTTAATCATGTTATAAAATATTTCTTCATTATCAAATTTAATTTTAATATTAATTAAATTGTCTAACCCTTTTTCTCTTTCTTTCAATATTTCTATCCGTTGGATTCTGCTAAATATTTTATTGTGTTTAGTTTGTCTTTATAGTCTTTTTCATCTAGTGGGGTGTTGTTAAGTCTGTCTAGTTCTGAAGGCAGCTAGTTTATGTTGTATTGGGTGATTGGAGGAGTTGTGTATTAGTGTGTCAGTGTCAGTTGTAGTCAGTTTTCTGTATATACTGAATTTGTGCCTGTGTTCAAATTTTGTGATGGAAGGTCTAAGAAGTTTATGCTATTGTTGTGTTCATATTCAGCAGTGAAGGTTATGTTTTTGTGCATTAGTAACTGTTCACATTGTCTTTTGTTTCCCCTGTATAGTATTAGAATGTCGTCAATGTATCTGTGCCAATGTAGTATTTTATGTGAGTGTCTGTCATCGTTTGTGAGGATTCTTGTTTTTTCTTAGTGTTGGAGGAAGACTTCTGCTAATATGCTGGATATGGGTGAGCCCATGGGTAGACCATCATTCTGTGTGTACAATTTATTGTTATATGTGAAGTAGTTTTGTTTTGTGATTATGTTCAGAGTTTATTATGTGTATTCAATGAAAAAATGGTAATATTTAATTATATTTTATATTTAATAGAAACAAAAAGTAAATGTAAATCTGTTCAGAAGAGAACTCTAATACCTAAATTCACTTTACATTACAAAACTATTTTATAAGACTAAATCAATTTAAACTCAATAGTTATATATACAGTGTGAAAATATTGATTGCAGAAAGGTATGAATGTTGGGAAACAAAAAAATTTAAATGTTATTTAATTTATACATAAAATTCATAAGAGGTAAAGGAAAATAAAAAGACTTTTGAAGTAAGATGCTTTTATTATTTGGAAACAATTTATTAGAATTATTTATATAATAATACTTATAATTTATGTTATTGCACCTTATTGTATATTAATACTATAAAGAATTCAATTTACTTTAGAAGAATATAGAATTTTCATAAATTATAAACACCTTGTCCTGAGTTTGTCATAAAAATTCTAAATAACATATTTAGAGTTAATCAAGGAATGTATAAGTTGGTATTCTATATATTCACAATTATATATATTTTTACATTTATAATATTTTTAACTTTATATATATATATATATTTATAATACATTTTTATTTATAATAATTCACAGTATAACTATATCAACAAACATATTTGGAAAAAATTACATTAATAACATTCTTAATAAGAAAAGTTAACAAGAAACTCTTCACACATTCAGGTGGCAATTTGAGCAACTTTATTAGGCGTTGGATTGAAACATATTGGACGAAACGATTTTGTATTTTTAACAAATGGCTGAAGTGAACTGAGGCCCAAGCGAGGTATGCCTGTATGGTTAGGTGTTATATTATTTTCCTCCTGTAACAGATGTAAACAACAGTAAGTAATGTACTAAGTTCGTTCTTTCAGATTTTCAATTATATTTTACAAAATTGTTTAAATTTAAAACTAGACATTAATTAACAATATCACATTCGATTCTGAGAAAACAAAATGGATGTGGGTTAGGTGAGAAGTTGCCAGATGGTCATACAAGTTGCCTACAGATGTGAAGAAATCATCACAACTGTCTTTATCAAGTGGAAGGATGCCCTGGTTAAGTGGTGTGGAACAGTGAACTGGACAATATTTGCTCCAGATAGAAATCACTAGAGCATGGAAGGCATTTACTCAGCAGTAGAGACACAAGTGATGATGATGGAGGAAACTGTTTTGTTACAGATCACTAAACCTAAAAGTTGAGTCAGACGGTGTTAAAGTGTATAGGATACAAGAACGTTTTCAATGAGGTATAAATGTGACAGTTTACCAGAATGGGAGAATACTTTGCTTACAAGTTAACTGAGTTGACTCCTGATAACAAGTTCAGTTATTTGATAGCACAGAAGATCCAGTGGTATTAAACATGTTTACACAACAATACAGACAACAAGGAAGTGGTTTAATGGAATCAGTCTAAAGTAGATCTTAAAGTACAGCCCTAAAAGAAATTGATTGATAACTGCAACAGAGGAGGAAAAGGAGCAGCAGTGAGCACTATCTATGAAATTTTTAATGGGTTAGTTTTAATGGATATCAGTGCTGGGCAAGAGTGATTGGGAATACAAGGTAGGTGAAATTAACATGCAGAATGCATTTAAGGGTACTGTAGAAGATTCATATGTGATATCAAGTTTAATTAAGAATGCATCTTTAATTAGAGTTAGGATTATAAATTACAATCAGGAAGACAACATGTAGTCAGTTTGGATTACTCTGTGAATTAATAACTATACTGTTTGTTATGTTACCAAACCAAAATTACTAACATCTTTTTTTCAGTGGAGGTTAGTGAGAATCGGTAAAAAATAACACAAATTTTTTTTTTTTTGAGTCGACGTTTTGACAATGTTTATTGTCATCATCAGGACCTGTGTATGGAATACAAAAGAAATGTCAAACACAACAGAACAATATTAAATATTTGGGTGAACGTGTTTGTGTATGTGAGTGTGTGTGCATGCATATGTATGTATCATTGTATATGTGAAGACTTGAGATAGTTTGTTTACATCTTCCAACATTATCTTTAAGAAAACGAGAAAATTACAGCATGACAGAACTTAATTTATACAGTATTACAATTTAAATTACTATATGTAATGATATTTTAATTAATTAAACAAACAGTAATCAACAATTGGATATTAGATTGGTACATAAATTGTTTATACATACAGCAGTCAACATATAGCATAGTAAAATATATTACCTATAACTAAAACCAGATTAGGGGATGTTCAACTATGTAATTATTAAAAGTTATTTTTAACATGTTTCATTCACTAGTGGTGAAAACAATTATGTTTAATTATGATTTTTAACAACCACAAAATTATGTTTTCTAAATTATGATTGTTTTTTAAACCACTAGTGAATGAAATATGTTAAAATTAACTTTTAATAATTACATAGTTGAACATCCCCTAATCCTAAACAATGATACATACATACGCACACACACACTCACATACACGAACACGTTCACCCAAATATTTAATTGTTCTGTTGTGTTTGACATTTCTTTTGTATTCCATACACAGGTCCTGATGAAGACAATAAACATTGTCGAAACGACTCAAAAAAAAAAATTGTGTTATTTTTGACCGATCCTCACTAACCTCCCCTGAAAAATTCATTGAGTGATGGTCATTGCGAATTTAAGGATTTAATTACTAACATCACTACATCAATTAAGTCAAACATCATTAACTAATATTATTTGTAAACATTTTTCACCTCTTTCTCTTGTGCAACTGAGAGCTGAGCAAAGTCTGCTGACACTTCTGGTGAGGTTGAACTGTCTGTCTGTGTTCCTCTGCCCTCATCAGTTTGAGTCTCCCCACCTTCATCTGTATCCATGCTTGTCAAACTTGCAGGCTGCTCCAGTATTTTTAATTGCTTCAGATGGATTGTTATCTCTCCAGCACTTATTACTGTCTTATGTGGTTGTTGGTTATCAGGACTTGCTGACCTTTTAGCAATTTAGTATTATTGTTAGTTTTTTCTTATATTTCTGTTATAACTTATAACATGTGTTTGTGTTGAATATACTATACAGTGTTTAGATTTTATTAGGTAACTATTTAAATTTGATATGTTAGTAGTTGCTCTAGTTACAAACTAATAACACTGATAGTTATGTAATTGTTAAGGTATGCTACTTTGATCATTAGTGCTCATTTTATTATAGTTTCTTAACACATAAATTATAAAGAAATTTTTACATTTTATACGCTATACTGAATTTGTGTTAGGTGTGCTGTACAAAAATTATAAATTATTTACATAATCTACACATGTAAGTTATGTGGTGTTTAATTACATAGGTTTTCATGATATAATGTTAAGAAATATATTTGAAATATGTCTCACATTAATATTTAATTTAAAAAACCTAAAAGCTGCTCAAAGTATATTCATAAGCTAACAATGTGATTTATATTTTGTTAAAAAATAGGAGACACCTAATTTTAGAACTTTGTAACTTTTACAGTATATGAGGTTGAAAATATACACCATTGTAAGCCTGAGTTATTTCTCTACTTGATCATATAGTTTCATATTTTGGAGGGGGAGGGGTCATTATTTTATAGTGTACTGAGATTGGAAAGAAGAATAGTTTTTTCTAGCTTCTGACATGAGCATCATATTTATTGAATGTCGTACTGTGAATAAACCAAGCATCAGAAAATGAACTTCCTGTTAAAGTGTAACTTGTACACGTGTTCTCTATTACATCTGAAAATTTTATTTGTGTAACTATAACCCATTAAACCCTATTATCATTTTTCTTGTATTGTGCTATCATGCTACCTGAAAATGCTACAGGTCTAAATTTTAATTCGTTTTCAGAAAACATTTTGTGCAAATAATTTTGAATAACATCTGCAATATTTAACTACTAGTAATTTTTTAATTGCTAAATACCTGAAGAATGAAAATTATTATACCACGGGAGCAGTGGGGGCTCCTGCATTTCAAAGGTGGTGGAGGGCTGAAGATGGGTCAGAATGATATCTGGGTGGGCCACTCTGTTAGAACTTTTTGTGTGGGTACAAGGTAAGTAGGATTAAAAGTATATTTTTTTGTGACAAGAATATGTGGTGTACACACTGTAACTATGCACAGTATATTATTAGATTATATTTACTCCAGTATATCATTTCCATACACAGATCTTTTTTAGTTTTCTGAAGTCTGAAAGTATGAAAATGTCATAACAGTACAAACACATAATGTATTAAAACATATACTACTTACACTCATATTCATAGAATCAGTCTTATTAAAACATTAATTCACGTACTATTATGACTGACTGAAAAATTATCTACTACTAGTGGTATGTTTCTAGCCAATTTCCTTTCAGCTGCTATTATTTCAAGATAGGCTGTTGAACTTTTCATCATACTGTCCTTAAATAGGTTTCTGATATTTACAAGCACAGAAATTACCTTTCATAGATACAGGAATATTAATGACTGCTTGTGGCTAACTTATACATTTTGTGCAACAGAAATGACAGTGCAGCATAAATGACTCGAGCTGTTTATTACTGAATTTCAGATGCACGTGGTAATGTAGCCAAGCATGGGGAAGTCATTGCATTGAAGTGTTGTCTTCTGTGTGGCATGCAATAGATCACAGGACATTAGGATGGCTGATTCATTCATTATTCATGTGTTGAAAACCTATGGTGCATTGTCAAGTGTACCTGAGGTCAGTGCATTGTGTGTATTGTTTAGCCGATGGACATGTCTGAAGGAGGATTCCAAGACTTTGCAAATAAATCAGTTACTAGGAATCGGATAAAACCCTCCATGGAAAGAATACAGTGGTCCCTATGAAGAACATTATATTTAATATAGCTTGAAATTCTGCTAAATAACATTTTAAACATTAATTTATATAAATTAGATAGATATACTTTAATATTTTAGTCTATTAGGAGCCATTAGCAAATTCTTTGCCAATTGTAATGCAAAAAGTACTTCTTAAAGTGTAGCAGTTATGGAATTAGCAGATATACATAAACAAATTAATAACTCCCAACAGATTAATATATAGAACAGTAAATATTTAGCATGCTGTGTAGAACACAATGATAAACAAGTCCATGACAGGAAAATTTTTTCTCATGCCTACTTTTTTCACAGCAGACAAAGTCAATCTTGCAGCAAAAGAGCAAAAAAAAAAAAAGAGTTACTTTTAACACATTTTGCTCAACTGTAAAGTAATGAAAAATGCAAAATAATATGAAAGTGCACAGTCAATAGGAAAGTAGTGAAAATTCCAGTGGTGCATTTAATTAATTGTTTCTCATATATTTTCACAATTATATAGTTCTGAATTTCATGCTCTCCTTTCTTTGAACAGAATATATATATATATATATATATATATCACATATGTATATACATATTATATAAACACAATGCAACACGCTGACATAATAATATAAACAAGTAGATACGATAGAATTTCTTATTTACGTCATTCCTATCTCTCTCTCTCTCTCTCTCTCTCTCTCTCTCTCTCTCTCTCTCTCTCTCTCTCTCTCTCTCTCTCTCTCTCACACACACACACACACACACACATGCTCACATATAATGCAGTTTTATAAACAATGCTTTTTAGCACATCTTATATATTAAGTAGCAGAAATCATTATTTCTAATTATATAAACAAAGCATTCACCAGCATCTCATAGAAATGGATTCACATCGGTATCAAAAAGACATTTAAAAAATTCTGAATAAAACAACTTTACTTTTACTTAATGACAGTTAGAACAGAAAGAAATTCAAATACGTTTCACATTAACTGAATGATGAGGTTACATTCGGTTTCAGCAATGTTTTGATCAAATATTCAGTTAATAATTTGTTATTCTTTTAGTGTGATAAAATTGTCAGTCAAGACATTATTTTCTGCCACTTGTTATTATATACTTGGAGAATGCCACATCTAAGTAAAGGAAAGCTTTTGTCTCCTGGATATAGTATGTTATATCTTGATAAATCTGAACATTCGATTAAATGTGAGTGACAAGCATACAACCTAGGAAACTAGCAATAAGCTGGACAGATAATATAAATTTACATAAAATTTTATCACAAAAGGCACAAGTAATTGTTTTTAGTGCAATGTTTCTCGTTTTATATATATATATATATATATATATATATATATATATATATATATATATTCAAACACTTTCTGCTACAGTTCGTTTCTTGATGTATATAATATATATTTTATAATGACTTTACCTCAAGATGTTTTCTACCTATTTGGAACATGTTTCGGGAAGCCTTGTGTTCCCATCTTCAGCCTTCCGAATTTTGAGCCTTGTGAGGTATTTATGTGTTGGCTGGTTGTTGCTTTGGTTTCCTGTTGGTCTTTAAATTGGTATTATTGTGTGTGATTGTGGTGTATATATTAGTATTTTCTGTATTTTCTATGTTGAGTGCTTTGAAAATTGTGTTTTTTTTTTTGTATTGATTTGTATTTGTTCAGGTATTAGTTTGTTTTGTGTTTTATGTTTGTATATTTGTAAATTTTCCCAAATGTTCATTATGGTCCCTTTGTATGGTTTACGAGGTGTGATTGGAAAGTTTTAAGACTGGGCTTGTAATTTCAAAATGGCAGTACTTACAGGCTATTGTGATGGATCTCCTTCAAAGTAGTCCCCTTCTGACTGAACACACCGACTCCAACGGTGTTTCCACTTTTGAAAGTATTCCTGGAAATTTTATTTCTTAAGGGTTTTAAGAACCCTCTCCATATTTGCCTGGATGTCTTCAATAGAGTCAAATCGGTCCCCTTTCAGCAAAATTTTCAATTTAGGAAACAGACAGAAGTCGGCAGGCAGGGGCTATATCAGGGGAATAGGGGGGTTGCGGAAGCACAGGAATTTTGAATTTGGCCAAAAATTCCGTGATCGAGAACGCACGATGAGCCGGTGCGTTGTCGTGGTGGAGGACCCAATTCTTGTCTCGCCAGAGTGCAGGCCTTTTCTTCCACAAATTTTTGCACAAACACTGAAGGACACTTTTATAGTATTCCTGGTTGATTGTCTGCCCCCTAGGGGCAAATTCGTGGTGCATGATACCCGTAGAATCGAAAAAAACCACCAACATTGTCTTCACATGCGACCGACTTTGTCGCGCTTTTTTCGGTCGTGGCGAACTTGGACCCTTCCACAGAGATGATTGTGTCTTTGTTTCTGGGTCATACCCATGAACCCATGTTTCGTCGCCTGTAATTACCCTATTTAACAAATCTGGATCAGTTTCGGCCCGATTAAACAATTCTTGGGACACTTCAAGTCGGTATTGTTTCTTCTGGTCTGACAACAATTTCGGAATCAATTTCGCAGACACTCGACGCATGTTCAAATCTTCACTTAAAATTGACTGAACCGCGTAGAAACTTAAATTCAGTTCATTAGCCATCTCCCTAATTGTAAGTCTACGGTCAGAGCGCACTAAATCGCAAACTTTCACAAAGTTTTCATTGGTTTTTGAAGTGAAAGGCCGGCCGGACCAGGGGTCATCTTCGACTAATTCGCGGCCATCTTTGAATCTGTTGAACCAGATAAAAACATTTGACCGGCTCAGACATTTATCCCCGAAAGCTGTTTGTAAGATTTCATAAGTCTCCGAAGCTGATTTCCCGGTATTAAAACAAAATTTGACACAAACTCGTTGTTCCGTTTTTTTTCATCCATTTTGCAAAATAAAAAATCCGCCAAGACCTGATCACACGTCCTCACTCACCAGGATGCCACTCTCTACTGAACAAAGATGTCGCGGTGATCGTTTCACAACGTTTCAACAACAAAACAGCTTCCCCTTCCACACCCGTGGGCAAACCTAGCCCTTCCTATAGAGCAGTGGCGGCACCTGTCTTAAAACTTTCCAGTCACACCTCATATTATTATTGTTATTTTTTAGTTTTTATGCTATTATTTTTGCTATTATTTCAAAAAAGCACCTACATACAAAATAGCAAAAATAATAGCACAAAAACTAAAAAATACCAATCTAACTAATAATCACCATAACATAAAAAATACATACGAATTAACAGATAAACTAAAAGAATAAATATAAATGAAAATACATTTTTCACATTATATGATATCACAAACATGTACACCAACATCCCAGTAGATGAAACAATAGACATAATAATATACGAACTTAAAGAACAAAATGAAGACACACAATATATAACTGAAATAAAAAACAGCCTCCAACTAATAGTAAAACAAAATTACTTTGAATTTAATAGCAAAATTTATCAACAGCAAGAAGGTTTAGCAATGGGATCTCCATAATAGCAGAAATATTCTTACAGCACATAGACACCAAAATACAAAATATTATAAATTCATTTGATCCAAATGGCATACGGATAAGATATGTAGATGATGGGCTATATGTATCAAATAACAAAAACACAAATGCAGATAACATATTAAAGCAAATCAATAACATACATCCAAAAATACAATTAACAGAAGAAAAAGAAAAACATAACAAAATCAACTATTTAGACATAACCATCACAAGAAACAACAACCACATACAATATGCAATATACAGAAAACCAACATCTACTAACATCATTATACCTAACCATTCTGACCACCCACCACAACATAAAATGGCAGCTTTCTATTCACTATTTAACAGAATATACAAAATTCCCCTAAACAAACAAGAAGCAGACAAAGAAAGAAATATAATATACCAAATTGCTTATGTGGGGTTCTTTTTTTATTGGCAGTGGACTGTATATTGTAAAACTAAAATAGTTAAAAGGATTTATTCTCATGTAATCAACAATGCATAAATATTAAGCGTTCACTGACCTTGTCCTTGTGCGTGGTAAATGTCCCGTTGTAAGCAACACTTCGCTGATTTTTTTTAGGCTGTCCTAAACTTAACAATAATATTCTAATAAACGTTAAACACATAAAATAAACACATGAAATAAGCGGAGTTTTAAATTATAAGTGAAGTAAAATAACAATAGCAGTGAATAGACTTTCTATTCTTGAGGTATGAGTGTATAAACCAAAAAAAAAAACTGAACTGCATGATATGCCTTACACTACAGGAAAGAAAACGCTCTAATTATGACTGTTGATTACTATGTGAATTGTACTTTGAAACAGTTAATGGGAGTGCACTCTATTAGAGAACTAATGAAGTAGAGATAGGGTGAGTTTAGTTATTGTTATGAAAACAAAATATCTGACAGCTTATGAAAATGGATACAATAAAAATACTGTAAACAAAATAGAAAATAAAATCAAATATAAAATAAAAACTGAACAATTAAGAATTAATCAAAATGAACAACACATAAATAATAACAACAATAAAAAATGGGCCACATTCACATACATAAATAATAAAATGACAAAACTAACAAAACTATTTAAAAACACAGATATCAAAATAGCATACAAAATTACTAAAAATAATTTACAAAAACTAAATAACCCACACAACAAAGATAATACAACAACCAATGGTATATACAAAATTGAATGCCAAGATTGCAATAATGTTACATAGGACAAACAAAAAAACAGCTGAAAAAACGTTATTTTGAACACCTAAATGCATACAACAAAACAGAAATATATAGGCCTAAATCTAATTTGGCCACACATGCAATAAACACTGGACATGAGTTCCCAGACATAACCAATATGACACTAATAAAACATATACCACACAAAGGGACCATAACGAACATGTGGGAAAATATACAAATATACAAACATAAAACACAAACAAACTAATACCTTCAAATACAAATCAATACAAAATATGACACAATTATCTTTTCAAGTCAATGTTCTTGGTCAAAGCTCTTTCTATTGCAAGCACAGAAAAACAGCTAAGACGTTCATCAGACATCGAATTTCGTAAATAATTCTTAACACGTTGCATACATGAAAATGTTCTCTCACATGATCCAGAAGAAGCTGGAATAGTCAGTGCTATTAGAGTCAATTTGTTCAAGTGAATGAACGCTAGTTTGTATTGCTCTAACAACTTGAGCAATGCAAGTAGATTCACAGTCTCCACTCCGGTTTGTTGTTCATGCCTTAGGATGAGATTTTTTAATATTTTTATTTCTGCCTCCAACGAATCAGTGTTGCACGAATAATTTTGTGCCAACGACATTAACATTTCTTTATTCAGGAACATTTTACTTTTGGGATTCAGACAAGTGATTCCTTTAATTATTGCAGAGTTTGAAATAAAACGTCTCTCAAGTTCGCTATCTATGATATGTAGAATTTCATCAAATACTAGAGACTTGAAATCAGTTGGGTGTACAGGTTTCAAGCTGTCTTTATTTGGCATATCACAAACATATTCCACAAGATGTTTTGGTAACTTTCGAATTCTGCCAAGAGTAGAGGAATCTGTGGGAATATCACCGCCTATTTTTGTTGCTATATCTACACTTTCTTTCCACACAGAAGTGAAACCTGTATCAGATTCACCCATTTGGTTGAAAAGATCACTTGTCGTTTCGACCAAATTGATCGCAGCAACAATATCACAATCTTTGCCTGGAGGAAATCAGACAGTGACTTGCATTCTTTCAACAAACATGTGAACAGGCATAAATGAAAAATAAAAGAAAAGTTCAACTTGGCACTGAATCCTGACGCTTCTGCAGCTAGTTCTGAATTTTCACTCTGGATATTTACTAGTGTTACAATAATAGCTTCCATTGTCTTCTTCACAGCCAAACATGTAGCGTACTGGACAGGCCCATTGGGTGCACTTAACTTTTTCAATTCCACTTTTCCTATCTTCATTTTCATTTGTGTATCTATAAACATTTGATGGACTGCCGACCCACTCATGAAAACATAAAGTCCCTGCAGTGTCATAAAAAAATCTGTAGCTGACTTAATCCCTCTACATGTTGCCACTATAACGAGATTCAATTTATGGTTCATACAGTGTGTGTAGATGCCTTGTGGAAATTCCCTGCTTAAAAGAGCTTGAACACCTGCACAAGAGCCACTCATGACTGCAGCTCCATCATACATTTGTGCAACACAGTAGTTTAAATCAACTCCACAGTTTGCTAGTTTTTGTTTAATACAAATTAATAAAGAAGCATCCAATTTTTTTGCAGGTTCAAAGCCTAGAAACGTTTCATATATATTCCCATCTAAATAGTAACGAGTCATTATTTATAATTGCTCAGTTTTTGAACAATCTTTTGACTCGTCAACCATTAGAGCAAAATACTGAGCTTTTTTTACTTCATCTGTTATATGTTCTAGCACAATATTGCTCATGGTGCTAAGAATTTCATTTTGAATACCACGATGAGTGTATTTTTCTCTTTTATATTCAAGCTTTTTTTTAACAGTTGGATCTTTTTCCCCTATAAGTTCCATTAATTCTAAAAAATTTTCCTTGTTTTCACTCTGTTTCAATTCATCATGACCTCTTTGAGCTATTCCTTGTAGGGCTGTGAATCGAAGTACATCAGAAACTGTTTCAATGTATCCTCTATTTTCTTGAACTTCAAGAGCATACGTTTCATCTGGCAGAGCAGCAATTGATGCTTCCTCCCCAAACTTACTTTTTAAATTTTTGAAAGACTCCCAAGCAACTAAAGAATGTTTGTGGGATGAGCTGTTCTCATGCTGCTTAAAACCGGAATTAGATTCTGTTGCTCTTTTCCAATTAGTGTAACCTTCACTTACAAAACTAAGCAATTCACTTTTTGTGCCTTGAGTTTGGGGACGAAAAAATCGACAGGCAAAACAAAATGCAGCATCATTTATAATACTGTATTCAAGCCATGGGTGGCTTTTGTACCAACCTGGCTGGAAATTCCTTTTTCTATCTCCAAACTGGCGAAAAGGAAAATGTCGTAATAGTGGTTGTTTTGGTTCATCAGTAGGTTTCGTAGCTATATCACTAATTGAACCAGATGGATTAGTGCTGCTGGTTCTACTGCTAGGAATAGAAAATAAATCAGTACCTTTATTTTCACCGAATTCTTCTTCATTGTTGTCTTGATTATTCATCTCTTCTTTCACAGCACTAACACTTATCTAAAAATGTAACTTTTTCTTGTGAACTTACTGTTTATTCTCTTCTCGTCGAACGCGTTTCGGTGTATGTATTCGCCTTCTTCAGCTTATAGACAGACTGCCATCATTTAGTAACGGTTGTTGTGTGGAAGGTGTAGTGGGGGTGGTGCGTGGAGGAAGGGGATTGGCGCGGGGATTCAACTTAATGTTTGTTTTTTGTATAATTGTGTCAAAAAGTGTATGTGATTTATATTGTAATTGATCGTTAAGTATGTTGTTTGGTTGTGTTGTGTGGTGTTTATATATTTCGTATTGTTCAGTTGTGTTGAGTTTTCGACCTTTGGGTAAGTAATTTAAAATTTCAAGATTAGTGTCTATGTTGGTGTAACTGTGGTTTTCTGTGTGTATGTGTGTGGCAAATGCGGAGTGTATATTGTTGTTGGTTAAAGCTTCTAAGTGTTCAGAATAACGGGATGAAAAAGATCTTCCCGTCTGGCCTATGTAGAAACTATTGCAGTCATTACAATTTAATTTGTAAACACCTGTTTTGTTATATTTGTCTATGTCTGTGTTTGTATTATTGATGTGTTGTTTGATGGTATTGGTTGTTCTGTATGCTATTTTGTATTTGTGTTTTCTGAATGTGTTGGTGATTTTGTGTGTGTAGGAGTTGTGGTATGTGAGTGTGATGTATTTATTGTGCTGTGTGTTGATGGTATTTTGTGTTTTGTTGTTTTTGTTTTTGATGCGTTTGTGTAGTGTGTTTATTAAATTAGGGTTGTAACCGTTTTTGATTGCTATGTATTTTATTGTGTTGAGTTCGTCGGTGTAATCTTGTTTATTTAAGGGTATTTTAGTTAGTCTATGGAGCATATGGTTGAAGGCCGCATGTTTATGTTGTGTTGGGTGGTTTGATGTGTTGTATATAACCATGTCAGTTGTGGTTGTTTCCTGTATATTTTGTACGTGTGTGTATTGTTAGTTTTGTTAATTGTTAGTCTAGAAAATTTATACTATTGTTTTGTTCAATTTCCAGTGTAAATTTTAATTTGTGGTGTATAGTGTTTATGTATTTGTGGAAGTTTTCAACTTGTCTTGTGTTGCCTTTGAATAAAAGTAATATATCATCTACATACCTGTGCCAGTATATAATTTTGTTAGTGTATTTGTTGTTGTTGTTTATTATGTGGTTCTGTTCTATGTTGTGTATATATATTTCTGCTAGTATTCCTGATATGGGGGATCCCATCAGGAGACCTTCTGTTTGTGTGTATATCTTGTTATTGTATGTAAAGTAATTTTGTTCAGTTATTATTTTGGTAAGTGTGATGATCTCTTGTATGTGTGTTTCAGGTGTGTTGTTTTGTCTGAGTAATTGTTCTAGTGTTTGGATGGTTTCTTTGATGCGGACATTAGTGTATAGATTGGTTATATCAAAAGATGCCAGAGTTGAGTTATGTGGGATGTGGATGTGTTCAGTTTTCCTGACTAGGTCGATGTTGTTTTTGATAGATGTGTTGTTACTGAGATTAATGTTTTCTCTGATTATTTTGTCTAGTTGTTTTGCGATTTTGTGGGAGGGGGCCTGTGTGTTGTTTATTAATGGTCTGATGGGAATGATAGGTTTATGTATTTTTGGTAATGCATTTAGTTTAGGGGGGTTAGGTTTTATTTGTTTAAGGTATTTGGCGCTTTCTGGTTTGATTATATGTTTTGTGTTATTTATAAATTTGTTAATCTGTTTATGAAATTTTAGTGTTAGGTCTTTATTTATTTCCGTTATATTATTTTCGTTGAAGAAATTTTTGATTTTAGTGTTTAATTGATGTTTGTCCATTATGACGCTTGTGTTACCTTCGTCAGCTTTTAGGATTGTTATGTTGTGTTCAAGTAACTTGTGTTTTACATTGTTAAGTGTTTTTTTTTCATTGTTGTATATTTTTGGTTTTGTATGTGTGTTTTGGAGCTTTCGTTTTATGTCGTGACGTATTGGGTCATTGTCGTTAAAGTGCGTGTTTTGTACAGCTGTTTCTGCGTCTATGATTATGTCCCGTACGTATCTTCTTCATTTTCTGACTGTTTTCCTTCTTTCCCTACTTCCATATCATCATCATCGAACAAAATTTTTTCAGGTGCAGTTTCGGGATCCTGAAAACTAACCTCAGCAGTTGCAGGTGTAGATGCTGTAATGTTCTCTTCATTTGGTTTAACAATTTTTTGTTGCAGAATGAAGTAGTCCGAAATGCTAGGACGTTTTGCCATTTTTATTGTCACTTTTCCACATTCACTTTCAATAAGACGCACAATATTCTACACAAACGGTCAAACATGAAACACAGATTACTGTCATGAGACCTTTTATTGTTTATATGCAAATTAACCTCAAACGTACATAACATAAAAACCGAAAGAATGAATCGAACATGAGACAAACTGCTGTCCATATTTAAATAAAATTTGCAGTTAAACACATTAACTCTGCTTATGCAAACCATAAAACCACAGACACAAAAATAAAATCGTTGACTTAACGAAAAGGAAAGTACGACCACAGACCGAGAAACCAAGACTGACTGACCGACAGTTTGTGTACATTCTGACTGGCTGTGTTTCATGTTTCCACCCAAGCTCACCAAGATCTTTTAGTTTCGTTCTAAACGAAGTAGTCCAAAGTGCTCAGACGTTTTGTCAATTTTATTGTCACTTTTCCACATTCACTTTCAATAAGACGCACAATATTCTACACAAACGGTCAAAGAAACACAGATCACTGTCATGAGACCTTTTGTTGTTTATATGCAAACTAACCTCAAACGTGTTAAAAAGTTCATAACATAAAAACTGAAAGAATGAATTGACCATGAGAAAAACTGCTGTCCGTATTAAAATAAATTGGTAGTTAAACATGTTAACTCTGCTTATGCAGACCACAGACACAAAAATAAAATCGTTGACTTAACGAAAACGAAAGTACGACCGCAGACCGAGAAACCAAGACTGACCAACCGACAGTTTGTGTACACTCTGACGGTTGTTTGTTTCCATTCTAAAGATCTTTTAGTTTCGTTCTAAACACGTGGAAAACATATTTCTTGTTGAATTTTATAAAAGATAGTTTGACTTTGACCTCTGAAATTTCTCCGTCTTATCTGGGTGGGCCAAGAAAATTTTGGGTGGGCCCGGGCCCACCTGTAGCGCCGCCACTGGAAATAGTGTAATATGATGATGATGAATTTGTACTGATGATGTCCTCCACTGCGAGGAATGGTCCACAATGTCGAGGAATACCTTTTCCAATTTATGTGTAGAGGTGATGGGTATCATAGTTCCTTCTTTCCTCTCACTTTACTTTTCTTCATTTTACTAGCTGACATACATGACATGTTTGTACATACATACGGACCCTTCTATTTATATTTTTTATATATAGGCCTACATGTTCCTCCAATGCTTTAATCACTTTCAGAGGACCCATATGGCCATACCGAATATGGTAATCCACTATTAATTCCTTTTCTATAGACCTGGGTATAAACACCATCCAACTGTTTTGATCTAATTTAGTTCTTATTAATAAAACATCTTCATGCACACAATAAAATTGTAATATTTTGTTGTCATTGTTATCTAGTCTTTGTCTTATTTGTAATAATTTTGGATCAGTTTTTTGTTGCTGTTTAATTTCGCTGACGATAATCTCTAAGTCTGTTCTTCTCTTGATAATATGATAGACCTTTGCAATCTCCTCATTCTCTGCCTCAAAAGTATTCTTTTCCACGTTAATCCTGGATAGTACGTCTGCTACTACATTTTTTCTTCCTGGAACATACTCCCAGTTGATGTGGTACTCTTGTAGCACTAATATCCATCTAGTTAATCGACCATTGCTTAATTTACATTTCTTTAAAAAAGGAGATTGATTTATGATCGGATCTAACGGTTACCGGGTATCCCAGGATATAGGTTCTAAACTTATTGCAGACAAATACCACACTAAGCAATTCCTTTTCTGTAACATTATAATTCCGTTCACAGTTATTTAGCACTCTACTTGCAAAACTAACAACCAAGTGGTTCCCTTCTTCATCTTCCTGATACAGTTCTGCTCCAAGACTTATGTTACTCGCGTCACAGTTTAAATAAAAGGGTTCGTTAAAATTGGGGTGATGTAATATAACTGACTCTAGAAACTTGTCCTTAATTAATTGTAACAGTCTTGTTCAGGTCCCCATCTCCATTTGTCCTTGGATGTTAATTGTCGTTGAAACTTTGCTGTTAACTCTGAGTAATTTTGCTGGAATTTTCGGTAATAATTGCATAGTCCAAGGAACGATTGTAATTGTCTTCAGTTTTATGGAGTAGTAAAATTCTGGATGGTATTTATTTTGTCGGGTGACGGAGATGCCTGACTTGGACAAAATAAAACGTAAAAATTGGACTTCGTCAGCAATAAGTCTTGACTTGTCGAGTTTCAGAGTAATATTATTTTCTGACAACTTCTGTAATACATGTTCAATTCTGTCACAATGTTTGTCCCAGTCTGATGAAGTAATCAAAAAATCGTCGACGTATACTGTGGTGAATTGTAGTGCTTCCTGTCCCAGTATCTGATCCATACATTTAACAAAAATAGCCACCGAGTTAATGAGACCAAATGGGAGTCTCTTGAATTGGTAATTTCTTCCATCGAATATGAAAGCCATGTACTTCCGACTGTCCGGATGCAATTCTACTTGCCAGTACCCGCATACTGTGTCCCAAGTACTGATGAATTTGGTACCATGAAATTTCTTTAACATCTCTTCTATTTCCCCCGGAGATGTTCTATCATTTACAATCATCTTGTTGATTTCTCTGCCATCAAGGCAAAGCCGAACTTTTCTGTTTTTCTTTGGGATTGCAACTATAGGGTTTGTGTATGGAGAGTGACTATATTCGATAATATCATCTGCCATCATTTTGTTTATTTCACTTCTTACCGCTTCTTTCAAGTAATGAGCAATAGGATATGACTTCCTGCTGAATTCGACTGGTTCTTTGAATTTTAATTTACATTGATAGTTTCTCACTTTACCGGGCATGTCGGAGAAAATGTGTTTATATTTACTATATATTGATATTAGTTTATTCACCTTTTCTTCAGTTAAATTTAACCCCGTTTTTTCTTGATGGAATCTCTGGATCTCTTCTAGTTTATTCCACCACATTTCATAATTATTGTCATGATATTCTATGCTATTTTCTAATGAACCATATCCATCATATTTATCCTCCCTAACATAATAGCTGGTACGGTTCTGAGGGGCACATTGGCTTCCAATTAACTCAGCCGTCCATACTAAATCATCTGAGATCAGAGACACCTTCTCTCTGCTCAGGTCAATTATAGCCGAATACAGTGAAACCTCTACTTCCGGACACCTCCGATAAGCGGACAACTCTCTTATACGGACACTTTTTAATGAACCAAAGAATTTTCTATATTTTACTATGTATTTCCCCCCTCCTATAGATGGACACTCTCTTGGCTGGACACGGACACTAAGAGTTTTGGTATTATGTGTCATTAACCTCGCTTTTGTGGACAAAATGCTAACACGTTGGACTGGATTTTATTTTAATACTTTAAGTTACAATTCAATAATGTAAGAAATACGCCTATACTGCATAATTTTATTTATTTTCTTGGAATAATGGATGGGTATTGATCGAAAATAACTTGTGTTTATTGTTTGCAACGAACGCGACTTATGTTTAGACTGCAGTAGGCTGTAAATAATACACAGTAACTGTTGTACGCTTAATTTTGCAAATTCCAGGAATGAACCATTCTTTGTTATGAAAGTTGCTAAACAGCATAAGGGGGGAGGTATTTCCAGAACTAGGCCTGTTTTGATTGAATGTGCATAACCGTAAATAGCGGGTACTGTATTCTATTTTCGTAGTTTAGTTGATTTTGGTCGGTCGTTGTCTTTGGTCACTCACTCGAACAAGTGCTTCTGTGTGCGTATTGCGATAGTACGCATTATGAGCTTACTTTAAAATAACAGTGCAGTTATTTTAACTAGTGATTTTATATTTGTCAGTACAGTACAGTACTTCAGTGTTTACAGTTTAAAGTGAAGATTTGAAATTACGTAATTACGTAACTTTTTTACAATTTTTTATCACCAATTTTTTTTATAAATGGCCCCTCGAAAAGTTTTAAGCCGGAGTAAAAAAATAAAAATTATCGAGTACGCGACGCGAGAAAATTGTGGTGTTCGTAAAATTGCGAAACATTTTAAAATTGGTAAAACTTGTGCGGCTGAAATTATTAAAAACAAAGATAATATTTTAAATAATTTTCAGAACGGAAATTATAATGTTCGGCGAAAATTTGTTGGACCTGGTCTGGGTACAACAATTGATAAAGTAGTTTTTGAATGGTTTCAGTGGGTAAGAGCCCAAAAAATCCCCGTTTCTGGACCAATGCTTGAAGTCTCTAAGGAATTAGGGGAAATTGATTTCAAAGCTTCTAATGGCTGGTTAGAAAAATTTCGAAACAGGCATTCTATTTCTTTTAAGGCAATCTCGGGTGAAGCAGGTGCAGTGAATGTTAATGTTGTAAACGAGTGGATACAACATTTGCCAAATCTACTGTCAGCCTATTTCCCGGAAAATGTTTTTAATGCAGACGAAACAGGTCTGCTTTTTTGAGCCATACCAGATAAAACATTATGTCTAAAAAATGAAACGTGTAGTGGGGGAAAAGTTGCTAAAGAACGCTTAACGATTTTATTGTGTGCCAGTATGACCGGAGAAAAATTGATGCCTTTAGTTATTGGTAAGGCAGCTAGACCTCGGTGTTTTAAAGGACTTGATATTGATAAGTTTCCTGTAGAGTGGGCGAGCAATAGTAAATCGTGGATGACACGCGACATCATGAATTTGTGGCTAGAAAAACTTGATAGATTAATGCAACGTAAAAATCGCAAAATAGTGCTCTTCATCGATAATGCTGCTTGTCACCAACAATTAACGCTGCAAAACACTGAACTCGTCTTTTTCCCACCTAATGTTACCGCAACATCACAACCCTAGATCAAGGGATCATAAAAAATTTCAAGCACAAATACCGTAAGCTAGTTTTAATGCATTTGATATCCAACATAAGTGAAACCACAACACAGCAAGATTTGGTGAAAAAAATAAATGTTCTTCAGGCCGTAGGATGGATTGATAAAGCATGGAAGGCCGTCACAGAAAGTACCGTTGTTAACTGCTTCAGAAAAGCATCTTTTTGCAAAGATCCTATCCACTGTGAACCAACGGAAGCAGTACAGGTTCATGAAGACTTCACACAATTTGAAAACCAATTTAGTTCATGCAATTTGCAACAATATCCTGAAATCGACTCCAGCTTAGCTATTGAGGACACAAATACTCAGGTGAGATGCCGTTATGTTATTATGTTACTGTATTCGTGTTCAATGTAGGCAGTACCGTACTGTAAATTTTGCTTGTTTACGGTGTAATGATTATCCTTACAATAGGTTTACTTTTTTCTTTCATATGCCCTTAGATTTCCAACCTGATCAATACTGCAACAAATGTTGATGATGATAGCGAACAAGAGGAAGAAATTGAAACTAACAAAGATACACATAATCCTTTTAACACCTACCAAAACATGCTACAAGGACTAAACGATCTTAAAATGTTTTACAAATTTAAGAATGATTCTAACGGTTTAAATATGATCTGCGATTTAATTATGCACACTGAAGAACAAATTGTAAAATTAAAATTCTCTAAACAAACTAGTTTGACAGACTTTTTCAAACGGCAATAATTTTTTGTAAAAGACTGCAGTTGTATGATTTTTTATAAACTTAATAATACTGTATTTTAGTATTTTTTTATTATACAGTAGTACAGTACATTATAAACCATGTACTGTTATTTTTTCATATTTTGCTTTAAGGATCTGTTAAATAAAAATGTTAAATTGAGAAATAAATTAATTATTAGTACAGTAAAAGTAAAAGTGCATTTTCATACTTCATTTAACATTTCCTTAATTATGTTAAACAATTTTGAAAACTTTGACACTCCCCATAGCCGGACACTCACCTTATGCGGACAAAATTTATTTCACGGTAAGTGTCCGGACAAGGGAGGTTTCACTGTACTTTCTTAGCATATCGCACCCGACTAACAGATTAAATGGTAGGTCCCTGGCTACCAAAAATATCATAGGAACTGTTGATCCATTACTTTTCACGTCTAGCAATACCTGTTTCTTTACAGACTTGTTCTGGCATCCAGTAGCTCCAATTAGTGTTACATTATTAACGGGTAGTGTTGGTATTATTTTCTTGCATTCCCTTTGTATTCTATTTAACTCCATGCTGTCAATCAATGAAACGTTCGCCCCGGTATCTATCATTAATTCGGTTGGAATCCCATTTACATCAGCTCTAATGTATGTGATTTCATTATTGTTACTTTCTACATAGGCAGTTTCTTCGGTTAACAAGTCCTCTCGGATGTTTTTTAAATAATTATTTTTAATTACTACAATAGTCTTGTTGGGTATGTGGTGTTGTAGTCTAAGTCGGTACCCAGAAGATCGGATCAGTGATGGGCCATTATGATTTCTCACTGCCGCCTCTCGTTTAAATTCTGGTTATCGTCATTGTCCCTACTATCATTGTTATGGTGAATATCGTTGCTATTTACATTACATCTGTCCTCACTGGTGTCCCCCATTGAGCTATAATTATTCGTTCTCCTATTATCTTCAATACTTCTGCTCCTTCTTAGGTAACTTCTGTTGTAATTATTGTTATTATAGTTATTGTCTCTATCATTATTCGGGTATTGGTGGTTGAGTTCTAGGCTCCTGCGTCCTTGATAGTATAGTCTTCTAGAACCGCGGTTATTTTCTCGATTGTGTGATCGCACATAGTTTGCCCGTGATCGATTATCACGGTTGCCATTATTACTCTGATTATTAGTGTTGGCAGTATTATTTCTGTCCCTTATCTGGTTGTCATTTCTGTGTCTACTTCTGCGGTAATAGTTTTCATGCTCGTAATTTTTTAATAGTGCTGCCATGGACTGTATCATTTTGATCTGTCCGCAAAGTCTTGCTCTGGCAATCCCTTCCTCGTAGTGATAAGAGAGTTTAGTTACCAGGCACTCCTCTGGTATCTTGGGTTCCAGGTTTCTAGCTAGGCACACCTTTCCCAAGAAATAAGCCGTTGGTGATTGGCCTCTCTGTGGATCATATTTGCCATTGCATAGATTGTCTTGCACTATGTTTTGGGTGGATTCAGACCAATATTTGACTTTAAACAACGCCCTAAACTCTTGATAGTCATTTATGTCATGTCGGGTTGCTGTCCACCAGTTATCAGTCATGTCCTTAAAGTGTTCGTCCAACATACTTCGAATTACTGTCCATCTTGTTTCTCTGTTTTTTGTAATGTTCTCTTCAATCCTTTCTAAGAATTCCATTGGGTTCTTTCTATAATTCCTGAAATTAATCATTTCTCTATTGTCAGTAAGTTGGAAATTATGTACATTAAATGGCCTATTCCTAATCACCTCCAATTCTTCCCGTATATTTACTAATTCTCTTTGATTTATCTCTTCTATTTTCTCCATATTAATGGTTACTTAGTTCTTTATACCATTAATGTTGACTTCCATGTGCTCTATTTTTTCTTCTACCTTCTCATGCACATTTTCTGTTTTTTCTTGTGTTTCTTTCTGCAGTGATCCCATTCTTATTATATTATTATTTTATACATGGTCAATCTGTATGCAGACATCTTCCTTGAATTGCTGTAGTTCCAAACTTGTTTGCTTTAGCTGTTCGTTAGTTTCCGAAATCTACTGTTTGATTGTTTCATTGTGCTGTTCCATTTTCTGATTAATCTCCCTATGATCTGCTGTTTCAAGTTCTCATTGCTTTCTTCCATCTTCTTACTATTATCTTCTATTTTCTTATTGGTATCTTCCATTTTCTTACTTAATTGTTCCTTCGATTGTTTACTATTATTTTTTAATTCTTCCTTCAACTGTTTACTATCATATCTTAGTTCTTCATTCGACTGTTTACTATCATTTTTTAATTCTTCCTTCAAGTGTTTACTATCATATTTTAGTTCTTCCTTCAACTGTTTACTATAATTTTTTAATTCTTCCTTGAACTGTTGGTTATTATCTTCCATTTTCTTACTTAATTGTTCAGTCATAAGCCAATTATAAGGCCTGTATGCTTATGTTCTCCATATATGCTGCTGGTTTGTCGGGTTGATTTTCTTCTATATTGCTGGCTTCTACCTCCACTTCTAGTGCAGGTTGAGCCTCCTTCTCTTCCATATTCATTTCCATATTAGCTGTCTTGTTTCTCCTACATGAGGTTCCTCTCCTGGACATCTTGTTTTCTTTTGTATAATCGCCGGCTAGAAATGACAACTATAATTCTGTCAAATTCTTATTTATTTATTCTTTATTTCCTTTTTTCTAGCCCTCAAGTTGGGCGCCAAAATTTTGTAATGTATTTTTTTCTAGTATAATATAATATAAATCTAAATATAAATCTTACCCTTCAATGTAATTATATCCTGTAGCTCCAAGTTGTTGGTGCCAATTTTATGTAATGTGAAATAAAAAATTTAACTCGTATTCAGTCTTGTCTTATTTTCAATAAATGTTATTATTCTTTTCTTTTTAATATATATTGACATTTATTAACATGCAATGCCTTTCTCTTCAGTTAGTAGCTCCTTTAGGTTCGATAACATAAGAACTCTTTCTCAGGGTTAATAAAAAAATTAAAGTCGATGTACAGTCAAAGTCATACATATGATAGAAAATATAATAATTATAAATCGGTTTCAGTAATGTGATGTTGTGTATGTGTGTTGGGTCATGGGTTCTTTGGATTATACAAAAGAAACAACTTAATCTAACCAAAATACACTAAAATAGTACATTGAGAAAATAAAATTAATAATCATAATGTTTATATTGGTTTTTTATATCATTTCACTGTTCTAGTGCTTTAAATTGAATAATGATTGAACAAATGTATGTCTTAGCATAACAGAACAATCTCACCAAATTGTAGTTTAGTTTACAGATTATTTTCTTTTTAAAATTCTTCTGGCCTTCAGTTTTCCATGTTTTATATTAAACCATTATACTTCTTATTATTTCTGGAGTTTTCCTTCATTAATTTATTGTGTGACATAATTTTTTTTTTTTTTTGTAGAAACTGTTCAGCTTCAAATTATATCTGTTCTGGCTTATTTTCCAAATTCAACAACAATAAGATTCCTTTTAAACTCTAGATTCACTTAGTAAAGCTCTTGGCTCCACAACATGTTTATGGGTCACAGGTTTATTTTTATACCTTATAATTAACATGATTTATTATAATCTTCTTTTCACTCATCACTGATGTATATAATTAGTTTCTAGGAATATATTCCACTAGTTTTAGTACACCTTGTTTAATTTTATTATATTAGCTATATAGTTGTTTTATATAAATTATATTTGTTATTCACTGTTTATAATGCATGTTATAAACATGAGCCTCCAGGTGGTCTAGTGGCTAACGCGGGCGATTGATGCGCTCGTGGTCCCGGGTTCAATTCCCGGTGGAGGTTCTGTACGGCGTGCACTCAGCGTCGTGAGGCAAACTGAGTAGGTGCTGAGATAACAGCGCCGCCTCCTGGCTGTGAATACCGCAACTAGTGGCTGGTGGCGTGTAGTACTGCCATACACCGTCACACTAACACAAAAGCCGTGCGGTACGCCTTGGTCCTTAACGGACTGTTGAGCGGAGGTTTAATTTTAATTCACTGTTTATATTATAACCAGGTCTATTTCCTATGCACTTTCACTATACACTGTTTTTTAACGTTAATCACCGTTATTTCCGTTATTTCCACTTTCTTACGTTAGGTAGTTTGTGATTATTGTTTAATATTATTTTAATTGTTTTTTAATATCACTTACAGTTCGTAGTGCAATTACACAAAATAACTGCTTGAGGTTCGCAGACCTCTCTATATGCTTATACAATAACAAATGTGTTTTTACTTACTTCCTAACTTGTTAACATTTATACACTATATTTATATTTATTAACAACTATTTACATTTTTATTATCATTCGATCTTCCCTCCTGGGTGTAGTAGTCGTCGTCGTCATCGTCATGTTGTCTGATAGTCTTGTCATCGTCATTAAACTAATTAATTAATAAGTTTTCATTTCCTATTTCCAATGGATGTACTTATTATAATATTTCCCTTTTGTTTTTCATTAGCTTATACTCCTTGACATTATTATTTATTTTTAAATAGTTACATTTTATTTTCATTTCTTTATTTGTTAACTTGATTTTATACTTCTTTGTATTTTATTTATAAGAAAGATTGCGTTTCGGCATAATTCACAACGAATTTTGATGATTAATTTATATTTATTCTGGGGCGTAATCTTGTTATGTTACTATATATATATATATATATATATATATATATACAGTAGGACCTCTGTATATCGAACTTCTTTATATAGAAAATCTCCATTTATCGAATTTTTTTTAAGTCCCGTGAAATTTCAATATAAAATAATTTCCATATATCGAAAAAAATTTCTATATATCGAACTTTGTAACTTCAGAAATGAGGGGAAAATTATCTGTGATTCCACATTGACTAAAAATGAAACCTGTTAGACCGGTCTGGATTAGTCAGTTGATCATGTGACACTGTGCGTGTTCCTCACTCCCTCAATCTACAACAATCGTTCCCGCGCATTACAGTATCTCATCATTCGGTAGTACTGTATGTTATTAAGGAGTAAGGTTAACTCAGTTTCAGTCAGTCTTTATTTTTGTTTTGAGTTTATTTTTTATTTTTCTTGAGTTCACGAGAACGTAAATGCTGTAATGTCAAAAAGAAAATCTTTGAGTGTTGCAGAAAAGGTGGCATTATTAAAAGATGTGGATAGTGGAATGCGAAAAAAAGACGTTGCGATAAAGTTTTTGATTCCGCCGAGTACAGTATCAACCATAATAAAGAATCGAGAATCTGTTTTAAAAACTCATGAAAATGTAGGAGCAGATAGAAAACGGTCTAAAACGTGCAAATATGATGACGTGGACGAAGCAGTTCTTAAATGGGTGACAATGGTGCGAGATAAAAACATGCCTGTCTCAGGACCGCTTATAAAGGAAAAGGCGGTAGAGTATGCTAAAGTGTTGGGGCACGAAGAGTTTCAAGGAAGTTCTGGATGATTGGACAAATTTAAGAAACGTCACAGCATTAAAGAAAAAGTTATTTCGGGAGAAAGTGGAAGTGTATCTGAAGCAGACTGTAACCAGTGGAAAACTACAACTTTAAGGTTAATTTTAGAAGAGTATGAACCAGATAATGTTTTTAACATGGATGAAACCGGACTTTTTTTCAGATGTTTAGCAAATAAGACTCTAACCTTTAAAGACAATATATGCTTCGGAGGTAAACATAGTAAAGAACGAATAACTGTTGTCGTGTGTGCCAATATGTCCGGAAAAGAAAAAAATAAACTGTTGGTGATCGGAAAAAGCAAGCAACCAAGATGTTTTAAAGGAGTGAAGTCTTTAGAAACTGACTACGAATACAATAAAAAGTCATGGATGACGAGTGAGATTTTTGAGAAATGGATAGTAAACTTTGACAAAAAACTGATAAGACAAAAAAAAGTGGTTCTTTTTGTTGACAATTGTCCGGCACACCCTCCTTTTGTGGCAAAAAAGTTAACAAACGTGAAGCTGGTTTTTTTCCCTCCAAACACCACATCTAAACTACAACCTATGGACCAGGGAGTAATAAAAAATCTCAAAATGCTTTACCGAAAACAGATACTCAAGAGGCTCATTTTTGCATTGGAAAACAACAAACCTATTGATGATGCGATTAATCTCAGACTGTGTATATCAGAGGTAGCAAAGGTGTGGCAAAATTATGTAGCAGAATCAACAATACAGAATTGTTTTATAAAAGCTGGCTTCTCTCAAAATACTGTTGTGGAAGAAGTTACTGCACTGCCACAACTTGAGGATTGTTGGAACCAGTTACAGTCAACTGGCGCAATAGATCAAGACATATCACTCGATGAATTTTTAAGCGTCGACGAAGACGTTATTGTTGCAGAATATCCAACGGACGATAACATTTTAAGTTCATTAAAAGATACTGAAGATTTAGGTGAAGACAATGAGGCAGAAGAAATTGAAGTTCCTAAACCTTCTAAGAAAGAAATGATGGCAGCATTTGAAACAATCCGTCGAGGTCTTCAATCGGAAGAATATGTGCCTGATGATATTTTCCAGTCGCTCAACAAATGTGAACACTTTTATGAGGAATCTGCATCAAATTTGGTTCAGAAAGACATTCGAAATTATTTTACGACCAATTAATAAAATACAGTATTACTCATTTAACACGTAAGTTCCTACTTTTTTAAATACAAACAATTTTTTAAAGTAAATAAATAAATACTGTACACTAAATACTTTTTATTAAATAAATACAGTAATTTTTATTAAATAAATGCTTATGGTTTTCATTTATTTATTACCAAAATGTCGTTTTAATAGTATGGAGGCCTATACATGATTTTTTTAACAAATTCCAGTGCTTTTCCTAACCTACGAATAATAATAAGAAACAGGTTTCTGTATATCAAAATTTCTATATATCGAATTTTTTCTTAGGAATCATCAAATTCGATATACGGAGGTCCTACTGTATATATATAAATTGTGCAAATGTTTCAGAAATCTCACTTAATTTACTTTTGTTAGCTTATTCAGTTGCTTTTATAGGTGATTGTGATTTTAAAACTAAAACTAAATTAAAAAAGTTCGTATATATTCATGGTGAGATACAAAATGTCCTAAGACATAAGACCGAAGTTTATGTAATAGCAGTACCTACACTGTTACAATAATGTGGATACTTCAAAAAATGGAAACAAATCACAATGCAATTGCAAAAATGATATTTATTTAGCAAACATCTGGTTGCACAGAAATGACCTAAAATACAAGGCAACCAAGTTATACAAGGCACAATGTTTGTTTACAGGTCTCTATTTACTCATGTACAACATGTACGAGGGGGTACCCAAAAATAACCGGAATAGCGCTGCGACTGGCGGAGCTTACGTAGTATGCATTTCTCCCACTAGGCGAGTGTAGCGCAACTCGTTCCAAGTTCGGTGCCGTCATTGTTGTCGCCTGAGAAGGTTATGTCCGGTCACAGTAATTCGTTTTGTAAAAGCAGTTTCGCTTGCTCCTCGTTTTTTGTCATGGTGGATTTAAGTGAACAGCGTGCTGCTGTGAAATTTTGTTTCCTGCTTGGGAAAAACACCGCAGAAACTGTTGTGATGTTGAAAACAGCTTACAAGGATAGTGCTATGGGAAAAACTCAAGTGTACCAATGGTTTTCTCGTTTCAATGAAAGTGAAATGTCAATTGATGACAAACCTCGTTCTGGACGTCCGTCAACTTCCAGAATTGACGAAAATGTTAAAAAAGTTCATGCAATCGTGCTTGAAGACCGACGACAGACCATTGAAGAGATTAGTAAGTTATCTGGAATAACTTGGAGCTCGGTTCAGCTAATTTTGTCAGAAGATTTGGGGATGATAAGGGTCACTGCAAAATTTGTGCCTCGGGTCCTGACTGAACAGCAAAAAGAGAATCGAGTTGAAACATGCCGTGCATTGAAAGACGACCCAGATTTTTTTTTCCAAGGTCATTACTGGTGACGAGTCATGGTGCTATGGTTATGACCCCGAAACTAAACAACAGTCAAGCCAGTGGAAAACTTCATTGTCGCCTCGCCCAAAAAAAGCTTGTCACGTGAAATCAAACATCAAGACGATGCTCATTTGTTTTTTCGATGTGAGAGGGGTAGTGCATTCTGAATTCATCCCACCAGGTCAGACTGTTAATCAGGCTTTCTATTTGGAAGTTTTAAAAAGATTGCATAACAATGTGCGACAAAAAAGGCCCGATTTGTGGCAGACAAGGGACTGGTTTTTCCACCATGACAATGCACCTGCTCACGCAGCAATTTCAGTGCGCCAGTTTTTAGCAAAAAACAACATGACTCCCTTGCCCCACGCCCCTTACTCACCTGACCTCGCTCCATGCGATTTCTTCTTGTTTCCGCGAATGAAGAGGGACATGAAAGGACAACGTTTTGACGACGTGGAAGCGGTAAAGAAAAAACGAGGCAGGAGCTGTCAGCCATCACAACAGACGAGTTTGAAAAATGTTTCCAGGAATGGGATCGCAGATTGGACAAATGTATTAAGTGTAATGGAGAGTACTTTGAAGGTGATAAGGTTGTTTTGTAAAAAAATTAAATACATAGCTTTAAAAATAAAATTCCGGTTATTTTTGGGTACCCCCTCGTACAGCTGAACAGGACAACAAAACTTCTGGTATAAAAATTGTTCAACTCTGGTACAAAAATTTGAACAATTTGCCACATTTGAATACTGTATGCTCGATGAATAATATTTCGAGCATACAGTTCATGACCAAATACACATAGATATAAAAACACTAACTACATAAGAATATTAAAATATAGTTTTGAGGATTACAAAATTATGTACAGTACTGATTAGTGGTAACAAATAAATAAATGTCACCGTCAGAAAAATAAATGTAGGTAGCAGGAAACTGTTAATCCTTGACTGACCACTGATGTTTAAGAAACATCAACTGTTTATCGATATATATCCCTACTTCAATGAAGTGAATTTATATTATTGTTTGTGGCAAACAATATGTTCAGAGTGAGTTAGGTTTTTTGATGTTTAAACAGTCTTCTTCGAGACACTCACATTAAACAATTAACAGTATTCTTGAGTTTTATTTTCCATGTCCAAATGGCAAAATGTAGTGTTTAAACAGAAAAATATAAAATGGTATTATATACATGAATAGTTAGGTTTATATATTTAAAATGGATGAATGATTACAATTGAGTGATGTTGCATGTTATAAACAGGCAGAAGAAAAAAGATAAAGGGGAGTAAAAATCCTACAAAAAAATAAGAGATTGGAATTGTATTTTAGTAGTAGGCCCTACTGTCAAAAGTAAAACTGCAGTCCTGATGGTAGCGAATGCTCAAAAATGAAAAGACTTCACTTTTTAGATTTAAGAATTGATTCTCCAAGTGAATCTGTGAATACAGAACCTGTGCAAGAAACAGTGGGGACAGCAAGTGCAAGTAACAATCCTTTTTACTGGTAAATCAGTGAACAATTTAATTTAATAAATTAGGATTATTTAACAGAAAATGTTAAATAAGCTTAAACAAAAAGTTTGATTTTCTCACTGTTTATGGTACACAGTGACAGAATAAAACAAGTTTCTTTGGCGTCAAACTTAACTGAGGTAGCTTTTATGTTGTCAGCCTGGGTTGTGATGTTCATCAGTTTAGTAAAGTGACAAGGATTTTATAGAAAAGAAGCTTGTTCAAGTCTATGAATGGGAATATTTTCATTAGAACAAGGTATAAAATTAAACGTAAAAGACTTTTCATACAAAAAGAAATACAGTGACAATAACTGAAGAACCAGGAAGAAGACTGGAGAAGAATGGAAATGAGCTAAAGTGAAACTCTTCAAAATGAGCTAAAGTGAAACTCTTCAAAATGAGCTAAAGAAAAGCAAAGACTTTAGTAAATATTTCTATTAAAAATATAACTAATCTTGATGCTTCTCAGGTTTTGAGGGTAAAAAAACTTAAGTCTTCTACAATGTTGATACACAAGAAACTTTTTTTTGAAGAATGTATACACTTTGGTAAGAGTTGTCTGCTAGCTAAAATGGAAGAATGATCAGATTTTAACACCGCTTAATGTATGTGCAAAATTTTAGCTCAAAATCCTCCAAGTGTAAAATGTATGCACTACACTCAAGATTTATAATTGTACTTCAGCAACAAACTGTTCTGTGGGAAAATAATTTCAGCTCTAAATTCTGAAGTGGAAAATAGAAATTAAGCAAGAAAAATGGGTACTTCTCATTACCTGTGCCCACACAATATTTTCAATATTTCAACTTTATGATAATACCAATACATTGTAATGGTACAATTATGGTACAATTTTTAATCAACCTAAATATGGTATAAAAAAACCATAAATATTGTATTCCTTCATTTGTAGTAATTTGGTCAAAATTAAATAAACATTTAATAACCTTTATAAATATACCGTGAGTGGACTATATAAATATTTGCCAGGATTCTGACTGTTTCCTAGCAAAAAACGTGAAGCCCAGCAAAAAACTGTATGTTGTTTATTGAGATAAAAGCGACGATCCTTGATTACGCCAGCAACGAAGAATGTGTTGATGAAACTGTCAACAACCAAACAATAGACGAGTGACGTAGATTCACCCCACCTCGGAGATATGGAACAAAGACTCTGTGTCATTTCAACAGGGAACGTGATCGCAGCCGGCCGGCAACCCGTTCACGAAGAGTGAATTTTAACTTTTATACCACTAAAAGTGGTTAATTAACTATTTAAATACAGTGCTGTAAATTTGCTTCAAAAATGTGACCGGGAAGCGTAATCGGTAAACTCGTGGTGCGCAAGGTTTTACCGTACAGACAGAGAACGAACAACCGCTACAGATTTGGTGAGAACGTTCCAAACATTTTTTATCAAAATCAAAATTCAATACATAATGACCAATTCTAATCAAAAACTTAAAATATGAGCTCATTAAAATAAAATAGAAAGAAATTGTACCAGTGTGTGTGTGTGTGAGAGAGAGAGAGAGAGAGAGAGAGAGAGAGAGAGAGAGAGAGAGAGAGAGAGAGAGAGAGTGACATAAGCATAATCTTTTTAATGCTGGGTTGTGCGACAAAGATATTCATATATTCAATCTATTACTATATAATCTTTATATAATACGTAATATTTACATATTTCATAAATACATGTCATGATTTTGGAGGGTAAAATTGTTTTGCAAACGCCAGTGGCGTAATATGTGGGTTTGAGTCATTTTTCAATATGTATTAATATTCAAGTTACATACTAATAAAAATAATTTATACATGATATTTTGTGTATGTTTTATTTCAGGTAGGCTATTTCACAAACATGGTTCGTGTTGCACGAACACTGGCCCGAAACGTAAATTTGTGTAATGTTGTCAAATTGTACAACATGGCGTCCGGTTGAAAAAGTGATAGTCATTTACTAGTACATACAAAAGTACAATTTTTATGGTAACTAATTAAACGATAAAAAGCCAATAGTTACAGATTGCGCCCGTAATAACAGGGACGAATAGTTACAGATGGCGCGTGCCGTCCAGGGACTCGACATAAAATATAATTTTATGTAGAGTATACCTACCAGTATGTGAAATAACTACCTGAGGTAATAGTGTTAAAGTACGTAACACGTGCGCAAGGTAAGGTTAACATTTTAGGTTATAAACATATATGTTTTAGTAACATAAAATTGCAAGTATGAGTAATAAGGATAATATTGCAATAGAAATCAGTACCGCTGATGTAAATTTAACTAGTGAAATGGATGTTCAGCCAACTCAAACAAGTCCAAATTTTTACAAACGAAGATTAATTTTTTAGGATTCATTATTACATCGGAAGGAATTTCTGCAAACCCGGACAAGGTCGAATCTATTATGCGCTTCCCTGAACCGCGAAACATCAAACAACTTCAGAGTTTTCTTGGGCTGTGCAACTTTTATAGGAAATTGCAAAGGAACTACGCCTACCTAACCGCAAAGTTAAGTGCGGTATTGCAGAAGAACAGACAATGGAAGTGGGGAGACGTGGAGCGTGGAGCCTTTGAAGAAATAAAACGAAAATTCAGTAATATGATTATGATGAACCACCCGGATTTTGATAAAATGTTTTATTTACAGACGGACGCCAGCAATGTAGCTGTAGGAGCAGAGTTGTATCAGGAGGATGAGGAGAAGGAACATCGGACTATTGCGTTCGCTAGTCGATCCTTACTGCCGGCTGAGAAGAATTACACAACCACGGAGAAAGAATTGCTCAGTATTGTGTTCGCAGTTGGTAAATTCAGAACTTACATCTTAGGCAACAAAACGATCATTAGAACTGATCATAAAGCTTTGTCATTCCTCAACACTTGTAAACTTGCTCATAGTCGATTAACCAGGTGGGTACTTGTTTTGCAGGAGTACAACTTCGAGTGGGAGTATATTAAAGGAACCGAAAATAAGGTACCCGACACTTTGTCCAGAGTGGATTGTGAAAATAATAGAACAGGTAGGGATTTAAAAGAAATTGAAATTTTTCAGATTAGCAGAGAAGACAGAATCTTTGGAGAGGAGCTGAAGGATATCAACACCATGCAGAGAGCAGATGGTAAGTCTGGAAAAATAATACACAGTTTAGAGACGGAGCTGGATGAGTCTGAGTACAATCAATATTTTAAAATCTACAAAGGGTTATTGTTTAAGAAGGTAGTAGGGGGTGAGCGTGACTGGAGATTAGTGGTGCCAGCAGTGTTGGAAGAGAAAATTATTTGGGATTGTCATATACGATATGGTCATTTTGGGGCTAAAAAGTGTGTGAATGTTTTAAAAGAATCATGTATTTTCAGAAATATGGAGAGGCGAGTGAGACAGCTACTGAGGAGTTGTGATTTGTGTCAAAAGTCGAAGGTGGTTAACTACAAAGTAGAAGGTGAGTTAAATTACATTAAGGTAGAAAGACCTTTTGATTTAGTTGCTGTGGATTTGTTTGGACCATTGCCGAAGGGTAGAGGCGGAGTAGTCTATATATTTGTATTGCTTGACACTTTCTCAAAATATGTAAAATTGTATAGCGTGAAAAGAGCTACCAGTAAGGTATTGAGCGAAAAGGTGACGAAAGACTATATGATTAACGTGGGTAAGCCGAAAGTAATTTTATCAGACCATGGGCCGCAGTTCATCAGTGGAAAATGGCGCCAGACCTTAGGATGGGAAGGCATCCTCACGAAGCATACGGCTGTGTATCATCCCCAGTCCAACCAGGCTGAGCGTGTAATGAGAGAAATAGGCAGGATCTTCAGAGCCTATTGTCACGCTAAACACAGCGAATGGCCATTGTATGTACGAAAGGTAGAAACTTGGCTAAACAGTACCACCCACGAGTCCACCGGCTATACACCCCATGAATTGGTAAGAGTAACACGCCCCCCCAGAAATTTGGAACAATTATTCGACTATCCACCTGAGAGTAGAACAACTGATATAAACATTAAAATCCGGTTGGCGAATGAAAACTTAATTAGCAAGGGTGAACAAAGAAAACGTAAACACGACGCAAGAGGTAAGTGGGTTAAGTATAATATAGGACAAATGGTATTAGTTAAAAGGCATGACTTATCGAGTGCGCAAGACAAAGAAATTAAGAAATTCTTTCTGTTATATGAAGGACCGTATGAGGTCATAGAGATTAAGATGCAAAATTCTTATGTGTTACAGAACAACGTAACTGGAGAGATAGTAGGAACACACAATGCTACAAATTTAAAGTTGTACTGGTCATCTTAGGTATTTTTTTTATGAATATTGATATTTTTATATTTTGAGTGTTTGAGTATTAATTTAGTTTTATTGGTTTTGCAGAAGGGACTCTCCCCCATTTCGGGCGATCACAGACTCACCACCTCTGATCGTGGATTTTGGAATTCTGGAGGCGGACCATGGTTGGCGGAACTGACATATGGAAGTGAAAGCAACGATGGTCTTCCTCCACACAAAATTGGTAGCAAGTAGAAAATTTAATCTTATTGTTGAACGGGGAGGGGGACCCCTAATTCTTGGGATATGAAAAAAAAAAAAAAGTTTGGCATTTATCCCACGAATTTTGTTTTATTCTAGAAATTATAGAATAGAATTTGAAAATTTTTGTGACTTAATATTTTAACTCATTAAGGAGTTATATTTTTTGTATAACCTAAGTATATCAGAAGATCCATTGTTTTCCTGTAATGTTAGAAAAGTAAAGTTTTGGACTTGGAAAGTGTCTACAAATTTATTAATGTAACTAAAGAAAGAAATAACATTTTTTAAATGATATCTAAATTTTGATTTTTTGTGTGAAGTAACAACCTTACGGGGTTAAAAGACATAGTCCTACTATGGTGATAAGTAGAAACTGATTTATGAACATTATCATTATGTTTATATTATATAGTCTTGTAATGGATTTGTGTATAACTTGTTAGTTGTAGGGTAGTCCCGATTGGGACTACATAAGACACAATGTGTCACATAATTGCGATTCCCCATATTTCGGGCGATTACTGTCTTACCAACACTAATCGTGGATCTGGACGACAACCAGCTGTGGCCAGAAATTGTAACCCTGACCATGGTTGGTTGCCTGTAAAATTGGTTGAAATTTTGAAATTTATTGGGAGGTTTAGGGGAATCTAATATTCTTGTTTGAATAGGCTACTTCACCTCGGTTGGGGTGGTAGACCTTAGGGGCATATTATAAGTGTAATAGTAAGGGTACACACCTTGAAGGTTTTATACTGCTCAAGCAAGGATGGGAGAGAGAGAAAAGAAAGAAGTGCTCACTCCTTCTGCCTCAGTCCTTGTGGAGGCAACTGAACGCAACAGTTCGGGGGGGGGGCAATAGTGTGTGTGGAGGAGAATGATGGTAAATATTATTAACAGCACCAACTATTACCTGTTAATAATAATAATAAGAATAATAATAATAATTTTAATTCAACCCTTCAATAAGATTTATGAATAAATAATACCATACAGATTTATTAATTATTTTGTTTTTTTTTTATAATTTGTTTTTCTCCATGTTTGGGAGATTTATATGGGAATTTTCATATTTTCAGTAATATAATCCTTTTTATATTATAATATGTTTCTTTTGTAATTATAATAATTACAAAATGGAAAGAGTTAAATATTATCGATAGGAATCGAAACAATTTATTAATTCAGGGTAGTCCATAATGAGAAGGGAAATTCTATATAATTCTTGTGAGTTACGTTTTTAGTAGTATATTTTTAGTACTATATTTTAGTAGTATATCAAGCAAACCCAGTGCTTATTAGCACAAACCAGCACCTAGCTAAGGGGAACCAGATCAGTTAAGGATAGAGTGATTTACCAAGTCACTATTTTGAGATTTTTCGTTTATTGTTTCAGTGTTTGGTGATATGACAGCGGTCCTGAGCTGGCCAGCGCGTCAGAGCAGGGGCGTTACGCGCCTAAGTGGCCTTATGGTGTTGGGAGCTCGAAGGAGAAGTCCAGTAAGGTCATGTAGGTTCTGTCATCATCATCAGACCACGGGTGAGTTATTATTTTCTTTTATATAAATTGTAAGGGGGTTGTGGCGACCTATCCTGGCTGATCCCTTTAGGAAGAATGAAAGGGTCAATGAAAGTTTTTATGCTTCGGCACAAAATCTTTCATTGAGGGGGTTTTGTAATGGTACAATTATGGTACAATTTTTAATCAACCTAAATATGGTATAAAAAAACCATAAATATTGTATTCCTTCATTTGTAGTAATTTGGTCAAAATTAAATAAACATTTAATAACCTTTATAAATATACCGTGAGTGGACTATATAAATATTTGCCAGGATTCTGACTGTTTCATAGCAAAAAACTGTATGTTGTTTATTGAGATAAAAGCGACAATCCTTGATTACGCCAGCAACGAAGAATGTGTTGATGAAACTGTCAACAACCAAACAATAGACGAGTGACGTAGATTCACCCCACCTCGGAAATATGGAACAAAGACTCTGTGTCATTTCAACAGGGAACGTGATCGCAGCCGGCCGGTAACCCGTTCACGAAGAGTGAATTTTAACTTTTATACCACTAAAAGTGGTTAATTAACTATTTAAATACAGTGCTGTAAATTTGCTTCAAAAATGTGACCGGGAAGCGTAATCGGTAAACTCGCGGTGCGCGAGGTTTTACCGTACAGACAGAGAACGAACAACCGCTACAGATTTGGTGAGAACGTTCCAAACATTTTTTATCAAAATCAAAATTCAATACATAATGACCAATTCTAATCAAAAACTTAAAATATGAGCTCATTAAAATAAAATAGAAAGAAATTGTACCAGTGTGTGTGTGTGTGAGAGAGAGAGAGAGAGAGAGAGAGAGAGAGAGAGAGAGAGAGAGAGAGAGAGAGAGAGAGAGAGAGAGAGAGAGAGAGTGACATAAGCATAATCTTTTTAATGCTGGGTTGTGCGACAAAGATATTCATATATTCAATCTATTACTATATAATCTTTATATAATACGTAATATTTACATATTTCATAAATACATGTCATGATTTTGGAGGGTAAAATTTTTTTGCAAACGCCAGTGGCGTAATATGTGGGTTCGAGTCATTTTTCAATATGTATTAATATTCAAGTTACATACTAATAAAAATAATTTATACATGATATTTTGTGTATGTTTTATTTCAGGTAGGCTATTTCACAAACATGGTTCGTGTTGCACGAACCCTGGCCCGAAACGTAAATTTGTGTAATGTTGTCAAATTGTACAACATGGCGTCCGGTTGAAAAAGTGATAGTCATTTACTAGTACATACAAAAGTACAATTTTTATGGTAACTAATTAAACGATAAAAAGCCAATAGTTACAGATTGCGCCCGTAATAACAGGGACGAATAGTTACAACATTACCATGTGAAGAAGTACAGCAGTGGTAAAAGATTATATTGTGCAACTGTCTATGAAAATACCTAATCCTTTTATGAGTAAGTTTAGGAGAGATTATTTTGGTTTCTAATATGTTTTACAATGAAAAAAATACTTTTTTCATGACAAATGAAAACATTTAATAATTAAGTTGAATGATTCAATATCATTACACAGTAATGCAGTAGCATTAAAACACATAAAATTAAGGGTTTAATGCATTAACAACTGAAACACAGATTCGGAATAAATGATTATAATTGTAAAACTTGCCTGTAATGTTAGCTGGTAATATGTTTTATATTGTATAGTGTAATAGTATAATGGTAACATGGTTATTATTTTATTTTTAAATCATACACATTCATTTTTATTTTACAAACCACAAATGATATGCAATTCAAAGTAAGGCAATCAAAAATGATATCAGGTTAGAACATGAAACACAAATACTTTTATTGTACAATTAACTGACAAAATACAACTACAAAGTAAGGTGTAGGGACTACTATTTGCAGGTTGTTACACTGAACTCACATTGTGATACAGATAGTAAGCTGTAAGGCCCACCCATCTTTCTTTGAAGTGGATGTTGTTAGTGATTTGTAAAATAAAAGTGAGTAATATTTTCAATGTTTTTGTGTGTTCACTCCAGTTTTTGTATTATATTCTAACAACATCATATTTTGATCCAATATAGGTGGATTAACTAATAACACTGCTTTAAACACTGCATAACAATTATGTGCCAAAGTGCAATTAAGATAGAAAACAATTATTTTATTAGGTACAATATTTCATGGCTATATTTTAAATTATTTTATTAAATGTATACATGGAATATACAACGCTTATCGTACTACCACACAGCTGAAATATAAAAAATGTAATGGGCAAGATAACAGGAGTAACAAAAAATAATCTAGCCTAAAATATAATAATCACAGCATTAAAACCAAGTAATGGGTATGGGGTTTATTCCTTTAAAATAATTATCAAAGGTTATGTTAAAACTACAAAATTTCATTACAAATTCCTGCTTTCTGTCTTATGTAAACTACTATCACAATAATGAAAACATGTGTTAATGGGTGCTACTTTCAAATTATATAGAGTAAATAAAAGGAGTGAACATAATCATAACATTGAATATCTACAGTAAAACAAATATAAAATACCCAATTATATAAAACCTAAAAATCCAAATACTATCTGTAATGCACTTACAAATTTAAGTAAACATGTTATTAATGAAGTATGCAACAAATCTAAATGTTGCAGAATAAAACTATGTTTCTGATTAAAATTTAAATGATATTTAACCAAATCCTTCAACAAACCTTCAAATTGAAGCTGAGGTTCCAATGAAATGATTGCACCAATGTTGACTAGATTTACAAAGAAGCACTACACCACAGCCACCTAATTCCCTGAATCTAAAACCTGTGTTAGAATCAGCACAAACATACCTTATGTTAATAATGCAAACCTACTATTGCCCAAATGTTATCTGTCTGCTATGGCATGTTATATTATTTGTTAACAATAACTTTAAATGTTATTATGAAGTAAGGTAGAGTCCCAATTATCCAACTGTCAATTATCGAGTCCCGATTTACTGAGTTCCAGATTATCCAAGGCACTTTTTTCTTTACCTCATTTTTGATGATACATATATATTTGTAACACGCTTTGTAAGAACATAATCTGTTTTTTCAAATGAATATACAAAAATGCATTTTGTGTGTCAGATACTATGCATTGTACAGAAATTCCAACATCAAACTATGTTTATGTAGAATTTGGCTACATTAAAGTGGTGGGTGGCAGGCAACAAACATCTATGCAATGCACAAAAATTCCAAGAACTGTGTTTATTTAGGAAACGGGTATGATAAAAGCAGCAGCCAGCAGGTGACAAACATCGTGGGATCTTGGCCTTGGATGGCAAGATTCCCAGAAAACATTGCCTACTCCAGCTTTGCTCTCCACCCACTGACTCTAATACTATGTCCTATCTGTGGTTTGAATGCAAAACAGTCCTTATCTGATAACACCCCGTTATACCACCTCCTTATCTCACTTATGTGTGTGTGCACGAGCACACATGTGCATGTTAACATATTAACATATCATTGCCAAAGAAAAGACTGTAGTTGGTAGTTTCATTAGAAATGAAACTGGAGGCCTTAAAAAGACGTGACTAGGAAGAATATATTTAAAATGTAGCACACACAACATTGTGTTGATGAAATAACCTTAGGAGAGGTAATATCACATGTAATGAACACAAACTAATTTTTGTTGGTTTTCAATTTCCTGAATATCTGAGTTTTTGATTATCTGAGGTAGTTGTGGCCCACATTAACTGGATAATTGAGACTCCATTGTATGCCATTTTATAATAACCTTCAACACCTTAATTTTAAACAAAAAATCCTTATTATTTATCAGCAGTTTGTTAAATCTGCCACTATTTATACATATCCACCTTTTTATATATCCATCATGCTCACATATTTAAGATTCTATTACGAAAAATGGTCTGAACCTGTAAAATGTGAACATAAATACAGAAATGCGTGTTATTGATATAGTTTCTACTACTTTTTGTGTTACAAACTTTAATTTAGTAATAATATTTGTGTAATATATAAACAATGAATTTAATTCTTATTTATATTCTAGTTGCTAGATTTAAAGAATATCCAGTTGACTCTTGAGATGAATCAAAGTGAGTGATGCAACTAAGGAGGGTACTTGGGGGGGGGGGTTACAACCGTCTCCTATTGGAGTTTGTCAATGAAGTTTTAAATGCAAAACTTATAAGCAAGCAGTGTCAGTTAAGTAGCATCTGTGACAAAACATATACAGTAGGCTACATTGGCAAATGTAGGATTTGCAAATAAATAACACATGCACCACAGGTATATGTGGGGAGGGTACAAACCAGTCGAAAGACAGAATGACCCAATAACAATAAACATTGGCAAATCTCCTAATACCGCAACACCTCTTGTCCCATTATCATCAATACTTCGCTACCATGGAAAAATCCTGGTCTATGCCACCCCTGTGTATACCACTGAATAAAGTCAATGTTCTGTCATGTATATGTCATATACTCTTTCCAAATTATAAACAAAAATTGAATTTATTACTTGCAACCTATAATTCGCAACCTATCGTTTTTCAATTTTGTAAAACGCTGTACTTGAAACATTAATTTTTATTTATTAATAGAACTGGTAGATTGGCATTCATTAAAACATTGAGGAACAACTTGAGGTTGGAGGGAAACTAATTAATTTTGAACAAATATTCACAGTATACCAAAATTTCAATTTTGAAGTTTTGTTTCAACACGCTCTATGTCTTTACCATATCTCAGAAGTACATCCTAGAATACATAGTAGTAATATTGACAGTCACGGATAATCTGCCTAATATACTTGAGTCAGATGAAGTAATGAATAATGAACATTTTACATTAAATTGAATATGAAATTGTATGCAATTAAAAAAAATGTATTAATTTTATTCCATAGTGAAGAATGAGATTTTTAGTGGATTTATGCAGCAATATAATTTATCTTTGAGAAGGAGAGCTGTCAGAAACTGTCACCTGATTATATCTTAGCTTGGACTATGTCACTATCTTGTTATGTGTCAGTGTTAAGAGAAATGTTATTTACTTTTACAAGTTGGCAATGCAGATAGCAATATTGGCAATGTTGAGTCTCTGGACTACTAGGTCAAATCTGTTTGGAATAAGGCACCAGATGTTGTTGTTAAAATATTCAGCTCTTTTTCTGGACAATTTTCAAGTGAATAAGAGACAGGCCATTCACTGTAAAGGGGTAACAATTGTTTAGAAAAAAGATAAAACTAAGAAAATTTTAATTCCAGGTGGCCTGGAATCAGTCAAAGACAGTTTACATCAATTTTATTTTATTGAAGTTGTGAACATCATTTATTGTCCAACAGGTGGTTAAAGAGTTAGGATTTAATCAAAACAGAAAGTATAGTGAAAAGTTTGATGAAAAAAGAAAATCTGAATGCTCTGGATGATGATGATGTGTTGTGGAAGTATGTCCCTGATCTCAGTGATAGTAAAGAAGTTGCATCAGAATTGGATAAGTAGAATTGAGGGAGACTATAAGCAACCATATGGATATCTTGAAACGTTACTGTGAACATGTGTATTAATTTAATATGTATATAAACACATAAAATAATAAATTAACTATTAATGGTAACTATAATAATATATAATAATATAAAGCATTGAAATGTACATAGATGTAAGTAAAATATAAATGAAAATTTGAATCAAAAGAGGCTCAACTATGCGACAGTCAGGCACCGACAAAATAAGTTACAATAGACCCAAAACACCCTTACATGTCATAAAAGCATAAAATGTTTTGTAGAGTAAATCCAGCAAAAAACGGCCATGTACTGTTAGGTTAATGGTACTGTGTCCTTCAAGAGACAATAGATGACACGCCAAAAAGTATGACTATTTTAGAAAGTAGCGTCACTTTTTAGGAGCCTAACGAACGTCCGCGTAAGTTTATCGCCCGCTCTCTGGCAACCAATCATGGATAGCGTCAGTAGTGAGCGCAAAAAGATACAGCACCGGAATGGGTACGTTCAAAATTACCGGCAAATATTTCAAAGTCAAGCCAATGGTAGATGATCAACAAGAGCCGTAGTGAGGGAAGGACTCGGTAAACTATAAAAAACAAGTGACGCAAACAAAAAGGGGAAGTCTAAGTTCAGATTTTCACGCAAAATATGGGAAACCTGCGTCATTTGATGTGAGCATTTTAATACTACAATTCTAAGTTCAAATCAATAGATTAACTTGGTTAAATAGTTGCGAAAGAATTACAGTCATCAAGAAGTTTATTTATATGTGTGTGCGATAGTACGTACGGACCAGAAGATGTTTAACTTGTGCGCATAGATTGCAGCAAGAAGTATACTTATTTATATGTGCGCAACGTTTAGTACTGACGTGAGCGAGTGAAGTAAATAAAGAAGGTTTAATTAAGCGTGATTAGTGCAAAGTGTAGTGCGATGTTCAACGCAGGATTACAGTTCATCATCCTTTTACTTGGAATCCAGCAACAAGTAACAGTATATCATTTATGATTCACAACTCAATAAATTAATATAGAATTTGCATCTCAAGAATAACTCATCTCATTCTCAAAAGACCCACGAGTTCAGATACTAACTATTACAATTTATGCTATATGACATGTTTGGAGAGTTATTGTATAGTAAAGTAAGGAAACAAGTTATAATAATTATAGAAATGGTAACGAAGTTGGATAATTGAATCTATTGAAGATTATAGAATTTCATAGTAGTTAAGAATTTATGATACATATATGTTTTGATTAATATTGAAGATTTACATGTGTTAAGGGAGTAAATTTGAATCTACTGATTGCTCATTTGAATAATACTTGATTATTATGATTTTGAAAAATCCGTAAGCTAGAGATACCGGTATTAATAATTTTGTTGTTGTTATTAATTATAAAGAATAGTAATGAGTATAGATTTGAAAGATAATATTAAAGATTAATTCCCAGATGTATTATGTAATAAGAAGATAACAATATAAATCTTAGTATCTGAACGAAGTGTTATTATTAGCTTGTTGGTACATCCTCTTCATTCACTTATTAATATATATATATAGGAAATTAATGACCGAACCTCGAAATCATTAACAGTATAATAATACGGTCGATAATTAACATTCCTATAATATTGCTGAGAGCTATGATATCTACTACAACATGAAATATGGGTTTTTACACTATATTTTAATGTTGTAGGCATGATTATGAGAAGAATAAATCTTGAAACGTCGCAAAACTAAGTTTTCATAATTAATGACCGAACCTCGAAATCATTAACAGCATATATATATATATATATATATATTAACACTTTCACTGTGAACTTACTTTTAGGTTTTGATTACCCAGACGTTTAAACGTGGTATTCGCCTTTCTCAGTGGGTTTTTAAATACTGAATGTCTGTACAGTAATGGTTATGGGATGTAGGTGTGTGGTGGGGGTTGCTGGTGGGAGGGAATTGGCGCTGGGATTCAAATTTTGTGTAGGTATCAGTGTATCGAAAAATATGTGTGATCTGTAATGTAATTGTTCATTTAATATGTTGTTTGGTTGTAGTGTGTGATATCTGTAAATTTCAAATTGTTCTGCTGTGTTTAGTTTTCTACTTTTAGGTAAGTAGTGTAGTATTTCCATGTTGTGCTCTATGTTTGTGTAACTGTGGTTTTCGTTTTGTAAATGTGTGGCATATGTGGAATGTATGTAGTTTGTGGTGAGGGCTTTTAGATGTTCAGAATATGTAGAGGAAAAAGATCTTCCCGTCTGGCCGATGTAGAATTGGTGACAATCATTGGAGTTTAATTTATAAACTCCTGTTTTGCTGTATGTGTCAATGTCCTTGTTAGTATTATTTATGTGTTTCCTGATGGTGTTGTTGGTTCTGTAGGCTACTTTATAATTATGTTTCCTAAATGTGTTAGCAATTTTGTGTGTGTTGGAATTGTAGTATGTGAGTGTGATGTATTTACTGGGTTTTGTGCTGTTGGTTTTATGTGTTTTACTTTTTGTGTTTAGGATGCGTTTGTGTAGTTTGCTTATTAAATCGGGATTGTATCCACTTTTGATAGCTATATATTTGATGGTGTTGAGTTCTTCTTGGTAGTCATGTGTGTTTAGGGGTATTGAAGTGAGCCTATGGAGCATGTAGTTGAAAGCTGCGTGTCTGTGTTGAGTTGGGTGGTTGGATGAGTTATGTGAGACCATGTCTGATGTGGTGGGTTTTTGTATATTTTGTATGTGTGTGTGTTGTTTGTTTTGGTGATTGTAAGGTCCAAGAAGTATATGCTGTTGTTTTGTTATAATTCAAGTGTGTATTTTAATTTTTGGTGTATAGTGTTAATGTATTTGTGGAAATTTTCAATTTGTCTTTTGTTACCGTTGTATAGGAGTAAAATGTCATCAACATATCTGTGCCAATATATTATTTTGTTGGTGTATTTGTTATTGTTTAATATGTGTTTTTGTTCTATGGTATGTACGAATATTTCGGATAGTATACCTGATATAGGGGAACCCATAGGTAGTCCATCTGTTTGTGTGTAAACCATGTTATTGTGTGAGAAATAGTTTTGTTCAGTGATAATTTTAGTGAGGTGGATGATCTCTTTAATGTGTGTTTCAGGTGTGTTATTTAGTTTTAGTAACTGTTCTAATATAGTTAAGGTTTCTTTTATGGGTACATTGGTGTATAGGTTTGTTATGTCAAATGAAGCTAGTGTTGAGTTGTGTGGAATGTGGATATGTTGAGTTTTATTCACCAGATCAATATTATTTATCCAATATTATTTATCTTATATTATAATATTGATCTGGTGAATAAAACTCAACATATCCACATTCCACACAACTCAACACTAGCTTCATTTGACATAACAAACCTATACTAATATTTTTTTTGTTTGTTATTAATTATAAAGAATAGTAATGAGTATAGATATGAAAGATAATATTAATGATTAATTCCCAGATGTATTATGTAATAAGAAGATAACAATATAAATCTTAGTATCTGAACGAAGTGTTATTATTTCATAACAATCCTGAGATACTCTGCTCTGGCGCCCAAATAAATTAATCAATAATACAAAAATGAGTAGAAGTATTTAGTAATAAATATATCTAAATATAATTTGTAACACAATAAATCAATGTAATTACTGATTACATGCAATACTTCCTTGAATAAATTATTTATTCAACAGTCGAAAATTATGCGCGCTTAACGAATAGTTATATTTGACGCCCAACGACGTGGAGCTTAAAGTAGAAATTTAAATAAGCTCGGCAGAATGAGATGAGTTAGATAATAAGAAATATAATATAAATTCTAAAATTAATGTTAACTCGAAGTAAAACTAGAAAGTTAAGGAATTTTAATAAAATTAAAAGTAGTGAAATTACAATGGCAAGTAATGGCGATATAAATGGTAGTGATGAAGTAGAATTTGACATTAATAATCAGATGGGGGAAACAGAAAGATTTGAAGAAGTAACGGAGAACAAAGTCGTATTGGCTCCTTTAGAGGCAAGGGGACGAACTGAAGAAAACACAACAAGTACGATACAACACACAAACGTAAATACAGACATGGCCACAATACTACAACTATTAGCAGAGAATAATAAACAATTAATAACGGAAAATACAAAAGTAGCACAAACAAATAACGGAACAATTAACACAACAGATAACGCGACTGGAGGAGAGCACAAAACAACAAATAGCGGAACACATGTCACAAGTAATACAAAAACTAGAAGAAAACAATAAACAAACAAAACAACTGACAGAAAGCACCAGGAAGCTGGAAAAAAAATTGATGAGGTTAAGGAGAGTATACAAGAAAACAACATCCAGATAAGGAAGGAAGTGGAACAATACGTAACACGACAAGTAAACGAACACAGAGAACGGGTAGCTCAACAAATCGAAGAGATTAAGCGAGAAAACCAAGAAATATCAACGAAGTTAAAGTCAGAAGCGAAAGAGGTGGTACATGAAGAAATAGAGACACTCCAAATGCAGGTGCGGGAACACCTAGAAAGAGGTGAACAAGCAATCAACCAAACCCAGGAGGCAGTCACACAAGAGATAAAAATAATAAATAAGAAGCTAGTTATCAACAACAAAAAACACGAAGAACAACTGAATCTACACCGAGCGGAAGTTAGCCGCGAGTTAAATGAGGTAGGTGGGCAGTTAACAATGGTGAAAGAAGATATGAAGATGTGGTTAGCACAAATAGGCGCAACACCAATACAACGAGGAATCACAGTGGAACACTTAAAAAGCATGTCGTTCAACGGGGAAGGTGAGTACCCGATGGAATTTATCAAAGAAATGGAGGAGATCAGAAAAGAATACTATATGAATGACGGCATCAACTGGATCGCGAGGCATCTAGAGGGAGAGGCGGCGATCTGGTGGAAGTTGACACGACATGAAGTAGATACATTCCAGGAATTCCAAGAAGCTTTCATAGCAAAGTATTGGAGTCAGATGATTCAAGAGGAGGTACGGGACCGCCTAGAGTTCGGAAAATATAGGTACGAGAGTGGTCTCAGCATGGTACAATACATGGAAAGGTGCATCCTACAGAATCGTCAATTGATACCACCCATATCGGACCAACATTTAATTAGAAAGCTTGCACGCCATTATCACCACGACATAGCAGTAGCTACAGTGACGAGAGAGGTAAAGAACATCCCCGAATTCCAAGTATTGTTAACGGAGTTTTCAGCTATGCGAAAGGCAAACAACGAACGCACTTATAACCCAGTTGAACAAAATAAGGTAAAAACGGAACATAAAGAACGCCCCAACCGCCCGTGGCATAATCGGAGAGTTGACAGACCAGCAGAATACCCTAATGATACCGGACGTAACTACGGGCAAAACAAATTTGAGCAGGGTAGAAGAGAAGTGAATAGGGGACAGCAAATTCAGGTCAACGCTCTCGCAAGTACAAGCGGAACTCAATGACAGTCATCAACCCCAAATGTGTAAAGTACGAATTCAAAAAACTAAATAACTATTACCGTAGAAATAAGATAGATGTAGCAATTAGTTGTAAGGAGATCAGCACCACATTTCTGAATATACATGATGATTTATTAGAAATAGATAAAGAAATGGAACGGACACAAAAATTTAATGTCCAGAATTAGAAATCAGTTTGAATAACGTACCCGTCATAGCATTAATTGACACAGGCAGTCAGATCAATGCAATTTCTGCCGAGTGGTTCAATAAAAATAAACACCGAATGGGAAAACTGGATGTATTAAGACTAACGAATACAGTCGTAAAGGGAGCCGTGGGTAAGAAGTCAAAGCAAATTACACAACAAGTGTTATTAGAAGTAAATTTTGGGGAATTTGTAGTGGATAGTGTGTTTATCATCGTGCCTGAATTAATACGTGACTGTATCATGGGAATCAAAATACTACAAGAAGGGGGTGCATTATTAATTTACAAAATAATCGAATTACATTTTATAATCAAAGTACAACAGGTGATATACCCAAGAGTTGGGAGATGCTAGCGATGGAAATACACCAAGAAGCGGAGCCTACTACAGCCATAATCCGGGAGAAACTGGAGAAAATTACTGAAGTTAGTAATCAAACTAAAAAGAAGTTAGAAGAGGTGCTATTACGAAACCGTCAGATATTTAAGGAGGAACCAAGCAGGGCAATCGGATATGAACATAGGTTCGTCATAACAGATGCAACACCGTACTGTATAAGAGGATGGCCTATTCCTTTGAAGTATCAAGAAGCCGTTGATAAGGAGGTGAAGAAAGTGGAGGCGTGCGGGGTAATCGAATGCGCGGCCAGCCCATATATAAACCCTTTGGTAACGGTTATTAAGAAGGATCAATCGATACGGCTATGTCTCGATGCGCGGCAGATTAATTCAGTTACCGTCCCAGACTATGAGGGGGCGGTGCCAATTAATGAAGTGTTGGCGAGCTGCGGGGACATAAGTGTGATGAGTAACATTGATTTAACAAGCAGCTTTTGGCAAATGCCACTACCTGAGGAGTGTCAAAATTTCACAGGGTTTCTATATAAAGGGCGATGTTACAGATACACCGTAACCCCATTTGGCCTCAAGACCAGCCTGGCGAGCCTGACCAGAGGATTGGACCAGGTATTAACGGAAGAGGTAAAACGGTTCACAATAATATACGTCGACGACTGCCTATGCGTATCCAGGAGCGAAGAGGAACATATCAGACATCTAAGTTTGCTATTGGAGAATCTGAGACAGGCTAACCTCACTGTGAACATCAAAAAATCCCAGTTTTTCTGGCAAAAAATTGACTACTTAAGCTACGAGCTTTCAACAAAGTGTATTAGTGCATCACAAGACAAGGTTGCAGCAATAATGAAGTTTCCTCGACCGAAGAATCCAAAACAGCTGAAGGGATTTTTAGGTCTGACTAATTTCTATAACAAGTTTACCAGCCGATACGCTGAAGCGACTCAACCATTGCTACAGTTGTTGAAAAAGGGATCGAAATTTTAATGGACAGAGGAATTGGACCAACAGTTTGATAGGGTGAAACAGGTGTTTGTGGAAACCGTCATGCTCAGGCATCCCAACCCCAACAAAAGGTTTTACTTACAAACAGATGCAAGCAAGTATGCATTAGGGGGGGCAATTATACCGGATCGACGAGGACAACCAAATCGGGGTGATTGCTTTCACTAGTCGTGTCTTCAGAGGAGCGGAATTAAATTACTTTACTACTGAATTAGAACTGTTAAGCGTGGTCCACTGTTTACAAAAATTTAGAACATATGTGTTGGGACGTCCATTGACGATAATAACAGATAATAAGGCACTAACTTTTATGCAAAAATGCCAGCTAACCAATTCACGCATTATACGATGGATCTTGGCCATGCAGGAGTACGATTTTGACATGATACACTGTAAGGGCATGGACAACAAAGTGGCTGACATACTCAGCAGATATCCTGAAGACTCACCGGTGGAAATGCCAATGTGTCAGGAGGAAGAATTAGAAATTAGCGCAGTGGAGATTAAGATCAACCCGACGTTGCGAAAACAGCTACAGAATATTTCACAATTACAGAAAGATGATGAGAAGCTGAACAAAATCTTAATTCAAATACAAAATGATCCACATAGTAAATTGCATAGCATTTATAGATGGCACAACCAGAAACTATACCGACAGGAGAGGTGAAGATGGAGACTAGTATTAACCAAGGAATTGGGTGAAGAGTTAATTCAAGAGATACATACAATATACGGCCATATTGGCATAAAGAGAACTTATGAATTAATCAAAGAGGATTTCACGGGGGACCACTTGTATAAATTCACAATGCGATTGGTTCGAACCTGTGAAGTCTGCCAAAAATGTAAGGATCACCATAGAAAGGGTATTGGTGAGACCAGGCCAATACTACCAAAATCCAAAGGCGAGTTGATCAGTATGGATTTTACGGACCACTACCAACATCAACGGACGGAGTAAGATATCTATTGATAATTGTAGATAATTTTACAAAATATGTGAAATTATATCCAATGAAAAGAGCAACCACCTCCACAACAGTTAATAAACTGAAAACATATATACGAGAATTGGGTAAACCAGAAGCCATATTGACGGACAATGGAGCCCAATGCACCAGCAGGTCATGGGTGAAGAACTTAGCTAACCTGGAAATCAAACCGAAGTTCACCGCCATCCGGAACCCATGCACAAATTTGGCAGAAAGGGTAAACCGACAGCTGGGAAATGTGTTTCGTGTATTAGTGGGCGGACACCACACGAAGTGGGCAAAATACATTAGATTGGTGGAGAAAACCATAAATGAAACATACCACGATACAATTGAAATGACGCCACACCAAGCTCAGTGGGGTCAAAGACCAAGAAGAGTGTGGGAAAAATACATAGACAGAGAATTAATGAAAGAAGAAAGAAAGATGAATCCTAGAGACATATACCAAAAGATAAAAAGGAAAGGGGAGAAAAGAAACATAATGCCGAAGGACATCAGATGAAATTTAACGTCGGAGATTTAGTATTAATTCGGACTAATCCGATCTCTGACCTAGCAAATAAGATTACGGCCAAGTTTAGTGAACTCTTTGAAGGCCCTTACCAAGTCAAAGAATTAAAAGGCAGTGCAACATACGTGGTGGCCGAGGTCAACAACCTTGAATCTGTGCGTGGAATCTTCAATACTACCCATACTACCATGAATGATTCACTACGATAATGGGGAAGTTAAAAGATAAAAATATAGTAAAATTCCTTGACATGAAATATGTATGTACTTAATTTAACTTGACATGAATTATGTATGTCATGAAATCCTTGACTTAAAAAAAAAGTATGTATATAACTACTTTAACATGAAAGAATATGTATATAAATAACTTAATATGGATAAAGTTTGTATGTAATTAACATAACATGAATATTGTGTATGTAAAGAATGTACAAAGAAAATTTTGTGTGTATAACTAAATGGACAAGAAAACAAAAGGTGTAATCTAATATAATGTGATAAGAATATAAAGTAATGTAAATTTCAAGGGGACAGTGATTGTGTAAATAGTATGTCTATATTGTTGACAAATGACGTTTGTATTATGTTAATTTAGAATAGAGGGTTGCGAGTTGTATAGTGTAGCGGATCTAGGGGGAGAAAGTGAAAGTGACAACTAAAGAAACTAGTTTTGACCGCTTGTACTACAGTAGGTCGCACAAAATGTAAACAAACCTTTTGATAGGCGTTTAGTAGAGACATACAAAATGATTTCACAAATTTTATAAAACAATTCTGGAAATCATTTTGGGGGACAAATGAAACATTACTGTGAACATGTGTATTAATTTAATATGTATATAAACACATAAAATAATAAATCAACTGCTAATGGTAATTATAATAATATAAAGCATTGAAATGTACATAGATGTAAGTAAAATATAAATGAAAATTTGAATCAAAAGAGGCTCGACTATGCGACAGTCAGGCGCCAACAAAATAAGTTACATTAGACCCAAAACACCCTTACATGTCATAAAAGCATAAAATGTTTTATAGAGTAAATCCAGCAAAAAATGCCCATGTACCGTTAGGTTAACGGTACTGTGTCCTTCAAGAGACAATAGATGACACGCCAAAAAGTATGACTATTTTAGAAAGTAGCGTCACTTTTTAGGAGCCTAACGAACGTCCGCGTAAGTTTATCGCCCGCTCTCTGGCAACCAATCATGGATAGCGTCAGTAGTGAGCGCAAAAAGATACAGCACCGGAATGGGTACGTTCGAAATTACCGGCAAATATTTCAAAGTCAAGCCAATGGTAGATGATCAACAAGAGCCGTAGTGAGGGAAGGACTCGGTAAACTATAAAAAACAAGTGACGCAAACAAAAAGGGGAAGTCTAAGTTCAGATTTTCACGCAAAATATGGGAAACCTGCGTCATTTGATGTGAGCATTTTAATACTACAATTCTAAGTTCAAATCAATAGATTAACTTGGTTAAATAGTTGCGAAAGAATTACAGTCATCAAGAAGTTTATTTATATGTGTGTGCGATAGTACGTACGGACCAGAAGATGTTTAACTTGTGCGCATAGATTGCAGCAAGAAGTATACTTATTTATATGTGCGCAACGTTTAGTACTGACGTGAGCGAGTGAAGTAAATAAAGAAGGTTTAATTAAGCGTGATTAGTGCAAAGTGTAGTGCGATGTTCAACGCAGGATTACAGTTCATCATCCTTTTACTTGGAATCCAGCAACAAGTAACAGTATATCATTTATGATTCACAACTCAATAAATTAATATAGAATTTGCATCTCAAGAATAACTCATCTCATTCTCAAAAGACCCACGAGTTCAGATACTAACTATTACAATTTATGCTATATGACATGTTTGGAGAGTTATTGTATAGTAAAGTAAGGAAACAAGTTATAATAATTATAGAAATGGTAACGAAGTTGGATAATTGAATCTATTGAAGATTATAGAATTTCATAGTAGTTAAGAATTTATGATACATATATGTTTTGATTAATATTGAAGATTTACATGTGTTAAGGGAGTAAATTTGAATCTACTGATTGCTCATTTGAATAATACTTGATTATTATGATTTTGAAGAATCCGTAAGCTAGAGATATTAATAATTGTTTTTGTTATTAATTATAAAGAATAGTAATGTGTATAGATTTGAAAGATAATATTAATGATTAATTCCCAGATGTATTATGTAATAAGAAGATAACAATATAAATCTTAGTATCTGACGAAGTGTTATTATTTCATAACAATCCTGAGATACTCTGCTCTGGCGCCCAAGTAAATTAATCAATAATACAAAAATGAGTAGAAGTATTTAGTAATAAATGTATCTAAATATTATTTTTTAACACAATAAATCAATGTAATTACTGATTACATGCAATACTGCCTTGAATAAATTATTTATTCATCAGTCGAAAATTACGCGCACTTAACGAATAGTTATAATCTAATATAGTAACTTTGCAAGTAAAATTTTTACTGCCAGTACTTCTAGCAATTTTTTTAAAACTAAAATCAAAACATATCAAAATTTATTTTCTTTTTAGGCCTGGTCATCAATTTACATGAAGCCTTCTACAGTCATTATCATTGTTTACTGGATTAAAAATAATAATGTGTTTACAATTAAATATAATGACTTATCAAACAGAAATGATACTTTTGCACACCACTATAAATTTTTTTTCCAATTTAGGTTTTCAAGCTTCACAGCTCATCATTAGATTGGAAATATCTATCTATATTTCCCGTCTGATGATCAGAAAAAATTTTATAATGATGTGCAACAGTGTAATTTCTGTTTGTAATTACACCCACTAACGCAACTTTATTAATTAAATGACTTATCAATCATTTTATGAATATTTATTCAAATAAATATGAATATTTATTTAAATATTTTTTTGTTGAACAAACCTCTAGCCTAGCTCAATATCACTATTTCCTGCAGTGGTTGTGTCTTCCTTTTTTTGCAAAACGTTTTGGGGATAAAGTAAATTTTGTTTTTACAAATCATTATTTTAAACGATATTGTGTAGGGAAATTTGGCATTCATTACAGGGTTGTGATAACTAATCAAAAGAGAGCTATTTATCTATTAAAGGGTGTATTACATCAGTACAAAACAGCCAGCATTAATAAAGTAAAAGATTTGGTTACAAAAATCCCTTTTGCAGCTTTACTCCTATTCCAATATTTAATATACTCATTATTCCTCTGCTGTCTCAGTCTCAGCAGGAAAGTAGGTGAGTAAAATATCAAACATCAACAGCCTTGTCTCCTTAGGAAATATCAATCCAGTGTATGGTTTAAGTTGGCAAATGAGGTGTGGAAGTTGAGTTTAATAAGCTATATGGCAGTAAACTTCTATAAAAAAGTCTTCTGTGTTTAGTAGCATAAACAGGATTTCTCCATGGGGTATTAGTATTCGCAGTGTCTCTGTGGGGTGGTTACTGATAGGGTCCATGAAGGGGTTAGTGATGATAAGCAATGATAGAGACATTTGGATTTGCCAGTTACAGAATGTGTGTTATATGACAGCTGCTAGCAAGCTGGTAATGACGCCTATAGACTTTTCTTATAAAACCCTATTGGTGACTAAAAAATGGCGGGAGGGTTTGTTACCTCTAGTAACCCTCCTTGGTTACTGTCTATATTATGCTTGGCAAACCAGTAGAAAATAACAAATGTGGCTTCTTTCTGTTCTTCATTAGAGTTGCAAGCAGCCATGTGAGGAGAGATGGAGAGTTACAGTTTTGGAGAAGACAGGAATGAGAAATTAAGAAGGTGAAAGAAATATCAGTGCTTACAATAAGGTTGACAAGAACAGTTGAAGTACAGTGATTAACAACAATAGAGCAGACTAACAAAATGCTGTAATAACTTGTTTGCTTTGCGCAGAAAATATATTTTGTTGAGAATCCTGAAGTAAGGATTCTACTTAGCAAGACTGAATGGGGCTAGGGGAGTATTTTTCATTAGCACTTTCACTTCACTAGTGCTGTGGCACTAGGGACTAGTAAATGCTATGGTAGGAAAAAGTGCAAATTAAACAAGTCATCTGTAATGAAACATTGAAAACATATAGACAAAGTTAAGTATAAAATGTGAAGTGATAATTTTTTTGAAAGTATGAAGAGAGGCATTTTAACAAGGAAAACAAAGTAATTGAAAACTATCATATGAATGTCCACTCAGCCTAATGCAGGCTGCTTGTTATTACTTTAGATATTTATGAATAAAACTGTAAAAAGTAAAAGAAAAGGAACTCGTTATTTGCTGATTGTTTTGCTGTAATCAAGGAGATAAGTACGAAAACATAGGTTCACATTATTATATATTTAAAATTTAACAAAATCATGAAACAATATGACATCTTACGTTACGCTATAGATAAAGTAACCTGTAAGCCAGGAAACCAGTACAAATGTTCCCCCCATTTTCTGCAGGTGCTGATAGTATTAACTGTTTTATAAAAATCTTTTAAACTTTGTGAGTAAATAGTTTGCAGCAAACAGAATATTTCCACAAAATGGACATTACAGACTCCTTAATAAACATTTAAAAATCATACTACAGGGGTCCACAAATACACATTTTGGTTGAAGTTGCCATACAAATCAGTCCACTATTGGAGGCTGTGGAGCATTTGTAAGTGCTGTTCTGAACACCATGGAGTAACTGACACATTTTAAGTTTTTTTATTGTTATTTTATGTTCATAATAGCTTAAACCAAAGTAATGAACTAATAAACACAAAGATTAAACATGGACAGTAACTGACATGATTGAAAAACCATGTACAACAATAGGCACACCAGTAAAACACATCTGTATATAGTAAGAAAAAACTGTTTAATATATTCATTTTGTAAGTTGTTATGGAATTACTGTACTACAAACATCATACACTAAGTTGAATATATTGTAAGCTAAAAAAAAAAAACATTTGAAGGGTATGGAGTCTATAACTATTTCTTTTCTAGTCATTACAAGTACAAACCTCAAAACTAGGATAAAAAATTGAACCATCCCTCAATTACCAAACTAGCAATGTTTACATGAAACAATTTAGTACATACAAAATCCTAGGCATCCACAAATAATAATATTCATAGTTACAGAACTAATTAAATGTTTGATTCAACTGATATGATTAAATTTTACCAGCTTTTTTTTTTTAATATTGACATTTTCATTTTTCTTTAACCCCCATATCTTCTTGCTTTGCCACTGAAAATACATTGTTTGGTGGACCAATTTATACTGTAAAAAAACTGTCCCATTTACAGTGTTTTTTCTGCCTAGAACACTGATTTCTCAATGATTCTTACAGAACTTATACCAAGTCAAAAGAAGGAATAAGATTTTAAAAAACTCAGAAATTTATTGACTTATAAATCATTCTCCAGAGGGCTAGAATTGATTTAATAAAATCTTTGCTTATTACGTAACAACTGTGAATAAATGAAATGAACATCTCTGACAGTGCTAAATAATATAATGGCATTCCTGGGCCTACGTTCTGGTACTTACAAACTATGAGTATCAACTTTAAGCAAAAAAAAAATTTTTTTTAACTTTACCATATTATACTAAAATGCATATTTTATAACTAAATGTTTAATTTTTTTAGTTATACTGTGAAATTTTGTATAAAATATAATATAAAAATTCCTTAAGAAGCACACAGTATATAGAAGAATGGTGGTTCAAATAAAGTCAAAAGTGAGAACTTTTATCATATATAATGTTTACCCACTTCATCTCAATTATTTCTTCCCATATGCTGAGTAGTTATTAATTACCATGTTACTTAATTGGTTTTTAGCAAATTATACATGTTTTCTGATGTGAAATGTCAATTTTGTAGTTTATGCCTAAACACGTTAGTCTTCAAACAAGTGTTTTGTACTTTGTTGTAAATCATATAAAATACCACTAGTATGACCAGTATTTCTTAGAGCTCTTATTTTCCCATAATGTTTATATTGATGTCTAAGATAAGTCAATACAGTGATACTTAAGGCAGAAGAGGAAATGTTAATGTGGTTCACTTCATATAGAAAGGTAGACAAATACAGCAGTCATTTAGGTTAGTGTGTGGAAAAGATCAGAATACAAGTAATCTGGAAGGTATTTATAAAATTAAAAGTACAAACAGAAAACAATTAGCATTCAGATAATCCAAACAGAACAGAAGAATTGAAAGATCTGTGATAAACATTCTGTTTAAATGGAAGCAATTGTGAAATACATATACATGAACGTACTCAAACTTGTGTAAAAATTTTGGAATTATACATTTAATCTTGTCATGCTTTTCTGTTTTTCTGATCAGTAATATAAGTGTACTTTCATTTTGTTCACATTTACATTTTTTGTTTATTTACATTCACTTGGAAAATCTGAAATACAATTACATTTGGAAAAATTTTGATTTCCTAAAAAATATTATACATGTTTTATATTATACTTTGTACATGTATATTAAAAAATACTGTCACATATGTATATTAAAAATTATTAATATTAAAAGTTTATTAAAAAAGTGATACAAAATAAAAACCTTCAAATAAAATAAATGTTACTATAGTGTATTATTTAAGACAGTTATTTTAGTTCATTAACAAAATTAATAATAATAAATTCATCAGTGCATATGATTTGATAATGCACTTCTAAGGGAAATCCATTTATTGACTGCATTTCAGAATGGTATTTCATTTGGGATTAACACTGTCATGGTGACACAGAAAATGAATCAAATTCACTATAAAAAAGGAGGAGTTTCAGGAACTAATATGTGATGTAGCTAGGAGAGCTGTTGCAGTCACATGCTACATGGATATTACAAAGCATGCTACTTGTTACACTGAAGACAATGTCAGCTGATAGCTCTGAAATTAAAAAGAATTGACCACAGGTTTTATAAGGTTTGAGTGTTAACTTCATTTTCTATAGTTTTATTAACTGTTGGGTTTAATTCCTTTGGTTTACTGAAAAAGTGAGAATTTCTGTCTCTCCTAATAGAAACCAGATTAGTAAAGCTGTTATTAAGGATTAAAAAATTTGAAAATATGTTCTTTTTTATCGCTATGCTGTGTTATATGTATCGTTTACAATTTACCTGTATCATTAAATAACTATATTTTTTTATAATGTGCCCAATATGTCTATACAAATAAATGAACTGAAACTACTTACTTTTAATCTTGAGTAGTACAGGTAATTTACAAAAAACATTATTATCGAGTAATAAAAACACCACAATGAGGTGATTCTTATTGGTTGGTATTTATTTTTTAAAAAAGTGCATTATGTAGTGGAAAAGATATGTTACAAGCATGTAATATATCATTCACAATATTTTGTAACAACAATTTAATGTACCGGTAGTTAATGCCTTAAACTTTAGTTACAGGAAGGCAGACTCAAGAGAAACATGTGGCCGCTAGTACACTCTATTGTCCTGTTTCAATTTAATATTATACATGAAAAAACATGCAGTAAATTAGTACATATAACAAGCAATGTGGTTAGTAGTTAAGCAGAGGTGTATGAGAAGAAATAAATAACTTAATAAATAACAATTTCTTTGATTAAATAAGAAAATGTTCATTTAAAGTGTTACATAATTACAAAAATTAACCATAAAATAAGAACCATTTGTGTACCACGTTCACATAGTTCAACGTCTCAGCTGAATGCAAGGTAAATGGGCTTAACAGTGGAAAAACCCCCAGCACTGTGAAAAAAAACTTTATGATTCTATTCTGATTTAAAAAAAATTAATTTGTCATAGATTAGAGAACAGTAACCCTACTGGCTATGAAGTTTAAACACCGACACCTTTAAATACACAAACATCTCCCCAACATGATTGTAAGAAATTAAAGTTAACAATTTTGCATTAAATTTTGACAACAAGGAATCTGTATTATGTAAATCATTCCTAGTGCAGTTGCAATTGATGTCGACTCTTGTTTATCACTAATTAAACCTCTGGAATGTTCTTATGATAAGTGAAATGTGTCTGATTCATGACAATGTGCAGCCACATGCTGCAAAATATACACAGCATATTTGACAATTCTTTATTGATTTATCTTTAAGAGCTTCTTGATGGTTTTCAATGGGTGTTTTTGATCATTCACCATAGTCTGGACCTTGCATCTAGTACCTTCCACCTTTTCCAAAAAATGATATGAATGTTTGGGTGGCATCTGCTTGGAGAATTATCAAGTAACAATGAAGACTGATGTATTTGAGTTGTTTACGAATGGCTGGTAGTCTTTGAGTGGTGGTTGATTTTTTTAATAAGAGCACACAAAAACTTGTGTCATTCCAAGAAGCTTGCTTTTGCTTGTGGATTATATAGAAAAATAGCAAAAATTCATGTATCTACATATAATAAATATAGATATTTATAGTTGTACAATATTTGGAACATCTATATTTCTGTCTTTATAAAATTAAGTGGTTCTTATTTTCTGGTCAAGCATCATACTAAGAAACGTAAGTTGTGAAGTCACATGTTTATAACACGTACACAGTATATGTTTAAAAATTTAACCTGACATATTTTCCAAGTTAAAATTATTTTTCTTGACATATTTAATTATTCATTTTGTTTAGGATGTAAAATTCAAGGGACGTCCAAACTTACTTGAGATACATTTCAGATATAAGTATTGTTAGTCATGTTGACTCACTGTCTGAAAATTATTTTTCTATTTCTAATTCTATCTCAATCAACATGCCTGATGATAGTGACACATTTTAGTGCCTGGAACATGTCTCAAGTGAGCTGAAACTTCTTGGCTTCTATACATTACAGATAACAGTAATACTATATTAAAAAATATAAAGCACAAATAAATCACTGCTTACAACTACACAGTCTGTACAACAAGACACCTATAAGCATGTTTTCAGAATTGTACTTTATCCACATATCCTAGAAAAATTACTAGCAAGGAAGGCTAGGAATAAAATAAGCATGCTCTAACAGGCACAGCAAAGGTATTAGTTTCTTTTTACTTTCTGCCACTGCAAATTAATAATAATAATAAGAAGAAGAATTCTTTAAAGTATATCTCATAAGTCTGTGAAGTTCTGGAACATGCAAAGTGTATTCTGCAGGCAAGAAAACTGTCTCTGTGTGGTACTGTCTAGCTTATATCAAATAAAGGATTTATTACCATCTTTTTTCCTGTTTAGTTCCCTTATTTATGTCTCAAATTTTAATCAACATGTGAAGTGGTTAATTGTTTAGGCATTGGTGCTTTGTGTAAGTTTTATTTCTAAACAACTTTAATCATGTGCTACAATAAATAATCACCTCTGTTTTTGTCCCTAAATAAAATTAAAGTATTGTAATATTTTAAAACTGCTAGAAATTAGTACGTTTGAAGTACAAAGTGGTACAAAAAATGTGGGCTGCCCACACCATAGAATACATTTTGTCTTCAAAATATTAAGAAATGAAACAAAATTATATGAATTGGTAGGAGAGGTTTGTGACAGATTAAATACACAATGAAAAACATACATCATACATTCGGGTAATCGACCCCGATGTCCAAATACCTTCACTGGTACGTTTATAACATGTCCAACTACTTCATAACTGCTGATCTTATTTGCAAACATCTGATTTGTATGAGTGGCAAATGCAATGATATCAGTCTCTTGCTTATAGGCTCAAGTAGTGGCAAATTTCTTAGATATTTTAGATAAGCGAGATCATTTGTTTTCCATTGAAGTGGTAGTTTACCACAATTATACTTCTTGCATGTTGAAAACCATTGGAACAGTTCAAATTCTTGGTTCAGAAATTGCTGTTGTGTAAATTTATTTATACATTTTTGAAACATTAGCTGATCATACAAACTACACACAGAAATGTGGAAGTGAGCAATTAATGGAAATTTTTGTTATCCAGCTCATAACATTGTTTATAATCATCCACTCACACTGCTACTCTTAATCTATTGCTCTGCCTTTGTTTTCGTTAACTTGCAATTTTCAAATGACATAACATCCTTATAATGACACAACATTTTTGCTAAGTGCATTTCCTTTGTTCCACCATATTGATCTGCATCAGCACTGGTGTGGAGACTTCAATGAACTCATACTGATGTTCACTCCATGAGCAACATTGTTGCACCTCTCCCACCAATTCTGCATTAACTAAGCAAACACGAATACACTTATAAATATTTTTATAATTATTTTTAAAGATATCAGTGTTTTGAATATGTGCTAATCTTAGCAAATCTCAGCAGTTTGAAGTTCTCAGCAAATCTCAGTTCTTCTCTGAGTTAATGCTCTTGTATCATATTCAAAACATTTTTATGTTAAAATACCTTCATTACAAAACAACTGAAGTACTGCTGATATTAGAGATATGTCATTCAGGACTGAATGAATCATTTAAGTGACTGACAGATCAAATCAGTTTTTTAAAAGATGAGCTGGTCAGTGTATTACTACCTGATCACTGACAAACTACCTGAAGTAGCTTACACAATTTCCACTGAGTGCCTCTGGATGGCTTTCTTATCTATGTCGGTTACTTCAGTCTGATCTTGGTCAGTTGGTGATTCGATCAGTTGTTTTGTGTGTCTCAGTCTCAGTCACTACTGACTTGATCAGTGGACAAGTTACCAGATGCAGACTCCACTAGATGCATCTGCTTTCATTTCAATCTTGATCATTTTATTCAGTAAAAGATTCAGTCAATGAACAAGTTTCCCCAAGCTGTCTCCACTACACATTTCTGGCATTCATTTCAATCCCGGTCATTTCATTAAATTACAACTTGTAATGCTAGATTTTTTTTTGAAAATTTGCGAGTGGTGTGAACACACGAGGGCAGGTGTTGGCTGTCACAACATTGATGAATGTGTACGCTAGCAGCAACAGTCGTTCAAAGAAATGGGTTGACAGACAACTGATATACGCCTTGCTCTACATGAACAATAAGTATAGCCGTACCGAATTGGGTGGTACTTTGTTTCAAACGGACGCGTAACGAATTGACCAGCACAGAGTTTACTTAGAAATATTTTGTACATAGTCGATAGTATTGTTGACAATACAACGACACTGCTTAAAAGGGTAGACGAGAACTCAAGGGATGAAGCAATTGAGAAGAAGACGAAACAAAGAAATAACGAGGTCACACACAGCTGGAATCCAAGTAACTCTTGAAAAGAAATAAAAGCTTGTTTAGCAGAGAAGGTGTAGCGAGGAGACACTGGTATAATACCACGATTCGACATGCTGGAAGTAGAGAGGTGTCAAGGAGATGAAAATTTATGGCTCGGACAGTAAGGCTACTGAAAGGATTGATCGACAGGCGAGAATATTGTTTTTTCATGGAATCGAGTAGGAGGAGAGTTTGGGGATGAATATGTGAACTAGTGACGACCAATAGGAATCCGAGGATTGACAAGGGTTGGACATCTAGACTACATCTCCATGGTGATGAAATCAGAGAACGAATCATCTGAAGGTGGTGGAAACGACTCAAGACGTTGGGTGGAGTTTTATCCGGAATTCGAGATGTTGGGAGAAGAATTATCAGGAACTTAGGACCAGAGGCCAATAAGACACAGCTAGAGGGGTTGGACATAAAAGTTTGAAGTAGCTTGGTGGGAACGAAGATTATAAAAGATAGTGTTCGCCAAGAGGAAGAGAGTTCTTTTTTGTGTTTCGTAAAGACATGAAGTCTTCTTAACAGAGTTCTTTCTTGTTTTTCGTAAAGGCGTGAAGTCTTCTTAAGAAAGTCGTGAAATCATTTTCTTATTGTGACAGTCGTTTAAATAGATTATTCTTAAATAAGAATCTACTAAAAGTTGTAAATTCAGTGTTACGAATACAAGTAGACTTATAACGTTAATTAACAATGGCAACTGCTGACATTTTCACACTTACACTACATTACATTAGTATTTAATGTTAGTTTTTATTTAATTTCTTTTCAATAACACACTATAATAATGCCATTCTGATTGTCTATAATACTTTTAGTTCTTTTTGAGTCAGTCTAATTTAAAATTCATAATTGTGTAAGTAGGCATTATAGGCTGGAGAAACAAATGTCACAGGATAGGTTTATTCCAGGAGACAGTATTATATCACTCATGCAGCATATGCAGTTGAATATTTGGTAACTACTTATGCCAGCAGGTTATTTTTTGTACTTCAGACATACTACTCTCTAGCAGTTTTAAAATAAGTTTGTATATTTTGAGTACATAAACTTAAAATTAAGTGAAGAGTAATGGGCTCCACAGATGAAAATGAATAAAATACAATTCATGTAGATACAATTCTATCGTGTCTGTACATTGTATAAAAGAACCTTTATCTGGGAATGAACGTTTAACTTTTTTATATATCTTCTATTATTTACTAACTGTTAGCTTCAATTATAATCTGCTTCTGATTATTGTATTTAAATAAATCGATATTTGAGAATTATAATTAGGTAGATAAGAAAGTTAACTTTTTACTGAAAAAGATTAATTCCATTTATCCTTAGATAAAACAATCTCTTTTAATCAACTACACCGTTTCTAAGTCATCAAATCAGCGTTTTCTTCAGATTTAAGAAATGCTAAAAAGCTCCTTCTTAAGATTAAATATACACCATGTATATTGTTTCTCATTATTTACTTTGAATCTGCTTCATTAAGGTAATTTGGTGATTACAGTCAATTGAAAAATATGTTGAAGTATTTACTTCATTAATTTTGTTTATTTTCTTGTGTATATTGAAAGTATTTTCCTGTTAGCTTGTTCTTCAAATGTCTTTTTTAACATATTTAAACCAATTACTTATCTTACACAAATAAATTTCCTTTTGTTCTAGCATCTACAACTGTAATCTAAGAAGTACTACAAAAGACATTATGCAAGTGTTTGACTTGATATTACCTCATATTTATACTTAAGCTTACAAAATTCAGACAATAAGAAAAATATTACAATTGAACACTAAGCTATGAACTGATATTGTATTTAATTTTGTATTATTTATTACATTATTATATATTATTTACCATGACATGTGACATGCAATCATATAGTTATTTATGGTTTTTACCTACCTGCTACGATGTAGATTACGAGAGGTAGGCCTTGTGTTAGGTTGTGAAATCTCAGAGTCTGAGCTGACTAGCGAATGAGGAAGAGCACCTTGTGCAAAATCTCTTCTATAATTGTCTGATGATGAAGACTGTGGTGTTGATAATCCCCCACCATCACCTGACACACTGCCTACACCTGGTAATTATTATCAGTTACAACTTTCACTATAGTCAATGAAACAATTAGGGTATAAGAAGTACATCAGAAGATTTACAGGAAATTGTAAATTGAACACAGGCATTTATTTGTTACATGTATACACACATTCATATATACACAATCTTCTTTATTTTGTGTGTGTGTGTGTGTGTGTGTATTTTAGCTCATGCAATCAATATGTTTGATCATGAAATGGATAGTAATGGTATGCAGGCAGAGAGAGAGAGAGAAGAGAGAGAGAGAGAGAGAGAGAGAGAGAGAGAGAGAGAGAGAGAGAGAGAGAGAGAGAGAGAGAGAGAGAGAGAGAGAACAATGTTGAAAGTTGCTTTTGATGATAAAGTTATGGGTCAAACCCAATGGTGCAAGTAGTTTAAGTGTTTTGGGAAGAATGGTTTCAGCAAGTGGTAGACATCCACTAAAGATTAAAAAATATTCTGGGTACATTTTGCTTAGAATTAATAACAAAATTTTGGTAAAATCTGTAAGTGAAATTATAAATACAGTTTGAAAAGATTTGTGAAACAGTAGGGGTGTTGTACAGGACTTACCAGAGAATTTTGGAAAAAGAACCTGAAATGTAACTTTATATGTGCGAGAGTTGCTCAGTAATGAGCAAGCAAGAAAGAAGAATTAAGGCATCAGAAATGACGTTTTACAGAAGAAATTGAAAGTCAGTACCAGGTTATATAAATTACAGAATGCACACATATGAAGTAACTGGGAACCAAGAGCATTGTGGACAAGATGAGAGGTATATATAGGAGGTTTCTGTGATGAAATACAGAAATGGAACATGGACATCGCCCTGAGTACAAGCTAACAGCCCTCAAAGGAGAAGCATTGGATGGCCTTGGGAGATGTGGTATGATATTCTTTGAATTTGGAGCATGTATTGGATCTAAATCTTAGAAATGGGAAAGGAGAACTTGGAACGTGTTATATTAAAACAATTGGTGCCCCATGTGCCAATAAATGAACAGAAACAAAACCACAATTCTTATCATTATGAACTTAAATTACACTATGAAAATGAAATGTCCCCTGATTTTATAGCTTATAACATTGGCTTTAAAATAAGAAGACCCCATGAAAATAAAAAATCGGTTTCTACAGATAAGGTTCACACATCCAACTTATAGCTACACTTATAACTATGTGATTATTATCAATTGTTTTGACTAAACAGGGTAACTTCCATTATTTTGAAAGTTATGCCTCTACTACTTTCTGTAATATATGAATCAAGAATTATAACTCCAGTAGCAAAAGCATCTGACAGCCAGTGGACACTATTTAGAAAAAAGTTAAGTGGTCATTACAAAAATTTTAGATTGTCAGAAACAAGGAAAAATGTTATGCTTATATACTTATTCTTGTCTGTTCTTATAACGCACAAAAATATGAAAGGACAACTTTGATTATGACATTAGGCCTATACTTTATTAATAACAGAAGTAATCTTTTATCCACTTTTGAAATCTGGTAGAATACTGCTTATTAATTAATTAAAGACAATGCAACAACTTTGCAAACAATTCACAAATTGGAAAAGTTTTGACTATTTGATGAAGTAGTCACAATAATTTTATAAACATAAACCACATATAAATAAAAACAAGAACAAAGAACTCTGTGAAAAATAGTCAATGAAGATTTTCACTTAGCAAAAAATCAAATTAACAGCAGATTTTTTTTAATGTACTGGTATGTGAAAATATTATAAACTGCAATACACTTTAATTCATTGGCTTGCACACTGCACATGATGATTAATTGGAGGAATCATATGTTTACTATATAAATTAGTTAAAACACGATATTTTCTGTGTTAAGCAAATACCAAAGGCTATAAAATGCCATAAAATGGAAGATGAATGTTATAGAATATAAACAGACAATTTGCTAATAAATTTTACCTGATCCATTTGAATGGAGATGTGGATTTACATATACTTGTGTACTCTTTGGCATCTGATACACAACTTGTGGATGAACAGTTGCACGTTTTGGACTTGACTCTGCTACTGGGATTATCTCTGATTCATGGTATCCTCTGAAAATATACAAAAAACTGTTTAATTTATTCTCCTATGTTAAAGTTTTTATTGAAAACACGCATATATCCACACTTCTTTCACCAATCTTTTCCACAAAACACCCACAGATTGTGTGTTGTAATATACTATAATTACCTTCTGTGAACTCGACAATGTAACTTTTTTTGTAATATGTGTTAACTTTCATAATTTCTTCTTTTGAATAATAAATTCAACTTTACAACTTTACAATTTTAAAATAAGAAACAATATAGTTTTATCAAAACAAAAATGTGTTAATTCACAAACAAAGAAATAAACTGAGTTTGTTTGTTTATGAGACATTAGTCAACACACCTAGTATGTCAGTTCATCATGATGTGATTAAAAATACTTAATAAACTTTTATTAAAATTAGAAAGCAAACAGTTTTGTGTAGAAATAATATTCAAATTTTCTGGTAATCTATAGACTGCTTACAGATCCTCATTTATAACTGGGCAGAGTGAGCATTTGCTCAAGGTCAAATGATGATGGAGGCACCAAAGAATGATAATAGGGATGACTGGTACAGTGCTATAACAGAGCTTATGTAATATTAACCAGAAAGCAATACTGACTTGGAGTGTCAATGAAGTGATTGTAAATTAGTAAATTAGAAACTTTCCTACATGTTGAGATTTCATATGAGTCTAAAGCAGTACATTTGCAATAAATTTCTGTATTGATTAAGCAGGATGAATGCACAATTATTTGTTTTAATGTATGAGTATATGATTTAATTCATGCTCACGATTTAGATCTTCTGTTAAAAATGAAAAAAAAAATAGCCTAAATCCCCAATTGGAAACTGTGTGCGCGCGCGCGCGTGCGCGCGTGTGTGTGAGAGAGAGAGAGAGCAGACAGACAGACAGATTAATATTTCCAATCAATCAATGCCAATATTTTAAAATAATTTCAATTCTATCTGCACAAGCTTTAGATTTAGATAGCTGGCAATTTCTCAACTCTGCTAATTAAAATGTAAGTGAGGTCTGCTGTGGACTCTCCATTGGCTAGGTATATAGCAACTTTTAATAAAGCAAGTCCTGTGACTTGTGTGTTGTTACTGCATGCACTAAGAACAGAGGAAACCACTTCTAATTACAGATAATTCCTCTACCCATGATCAAATTATTGTTACAAAGGAAAAATCAAATTGGGCATGGGCCATTGTAGATATCAAATTCACCAAGATATAGAGAGAAAGTGAAGGTGGCCATGAATTTTGACTAAAAACAACAGTTTTTGTAGAATGTAGTGAGCTATTAAGCCACTTTCTACTCATAGCTATTGGGCCACGGTCTACTATAATTATCATTCTGAAAGATGTTGTTCTCAGATATTTTGGCCTCACCTCTGGAGGCCATCTTCAGTGAAAAACAGTTTGTAATACAACTGACATGATGTTCGTCAGTAACCACAATGCTGTGGCAAAGAATATTCAAGGTCCCAAAGATTCTTTGTCACAGTACTGTGGTTACTGACGAACGCCGTGTTAGTTGTATTAAAAACGGTCACTGCCCAATAGCCTGGATCTTAATTTCAACAATTATGATGCCAGCTGTGAAAGCCTTAAAAAATAGATCTTACTACTGTTGAATGGGTTGCAACAGAAAGAACAAAAACCTGCAGAATTAAGTTTCAAATCATGAAAGCAATGACTTCATGCAGCACACAAGTGAAAATTGTTATTTCAAACCTTGGAATCACAATTTTTCCCAACTTCTATCATTTGAGAAGAATGGGTTTAACATTTGTGAGTTTTAAGATATGGTTAACATTAAATTTTATATATCACAGCACCACTATTAACTTGGTGATCTCATGTGAATAAATTTGCATAGAATGCATTCAATATGTTGTGGAATGCTGGATCCTGAATTGTCTTCATTCTTGAGACAGTGTTCACCCACATATGGCTTTGTGTACTTAAAACTCTCCTGAAAATGTGAGGGGGGCAGTGTTCAATAATTCTACCTTCACCCCAAATTTTGCACCCATTGTTTAAGCAAATTTCCTTAAATATTTCCACTTGTTTATGTTGTAACAGTACAGAATGCTATTCGAAAAGCGCATGTACTCATGAATTGAATGCAGTGCGTAATTTGAGATTATACAAACTAGTAGTATTAAAGTATTAAAAAGGGGTACAGTAAACTTTTTGATTAGTGTAGACACAAAAAAATCGCTAAAATGTATATAAAAACTTAGTTTAGCAAAATGTCAGTGGAAGATTATAGAAGTGAAGTTTTATATGTGACTAAGAAGTTGAACATCACTTATACAGAAAGCAAGGGAGGCAGTGATATTTGCGATCCGGAACAAGTAACTACCCTCAGCCAATCGTCTACTGTTGAACTAAGCACATCTCCAATCGACTGTGTTGGAGTAAATGTCATTTTTAAATATGTAGAACTCAAAATTGTTATTTGACTGCATGTGTGTGGTGAAGAACATGTTTTAAAACTGAATGTGGTATAAATATAATTGTAATTTAAAAGTAATCAGCTAAAATGTTCTTTGAAAGTATTGGCTGCTGCATCTGAACTGCACAGTACTTAAAGGGTATGTACCTATGAACTCAAAACTATGTAATTTTTTGATATCATAAGTGTTAGTTTTTATTTGGAGTGTATAAATTAAAAAGACTGAAAAATAATAAAAGAAAATTTTGTAAAACATTTTGGAACAGTAAGTTTAATTGAAACAATTTTTTGGTAACTGCATAGTGGCATGTGAATCATTATTAGTGTTGGCTGTTTTGTAGCAATTAATTCATTTTAAAATGTCAAAAACATAAATAAAAACAACTTCTAATACTTTCTAAATTTAAAGATCTCTGTAAAGAAAACTGTGATCCTACTTGGGCATCATCTATGACATCAGTTGTCAACTGATGTTGAATTTCCTGTGATCGCATGGTGATACCATCTGCGCAGACAACAAAAGGACACTTCTACATCATAACCTTGATTGGTCTAAGTAGTTATATCTTCAAACAAGATAGGTGAGGGGCTGAGCAGTGAAATAAATAATTTATCTAAAAAGAATTTATACGCTTAATTTGAAGAAACAAAGGCCTTAATAAGTAAAATGTTGTGATAAAAATATTGTAAAAGGTGAGAGGGTGTGTGTGAGGTTAATTGCAAAGAATACATATGAAACAAAAGTGCTGGTGGATTTAATTAGATTTAATTTGATGAATATTAACTTTTAATGTAATTTGATTAGATTTTAATTGATTGATCTCATTTAACTTGATTTCAGTTGACACAATTTATATTATTTTTTTAAATCCAATAAAAATTTAATATTATTTTAAATCCAAAATTAACTACCACATATAGTCATTCCAAAATATTGTTTCATTTATTTCTCAGTGTAGATGTTTAGTTGTTAAATCAGAATAACTGAATGACTAACATGAAAAATTATACTATTAAAAGTAAAAATTATTAATGTGAACAGTATTAAGTCTTTATTTGTCACCTCACCTTGAGCTAACCTGTGCTCGGTGGGTTTGCTTAAAAGTTTCTGGAATAGATAACGTCTGTAAGGGGATTGTGTTTTGATAATTTAGTATTTCAGTTATTGTTTTTTTGTGGGGAGAGTGAAGCGGTTTCTCACATACCAACTTTAAAAATGTGAGTGGTGACCCTGGGTTTTTGGTTTTCTGTGGGTTTCTTCCTTCTTTAGGTTAATGGTAAATAAGGGTTTGGGACCTCTCCTTCTTAGTTTTCTACCATTACAACATACATGAAGAATTAGCAGTAATGGAGTATTTTGATGGTGATGAAGCACTGCATTCAAATGTCAAAGATTGGCTCAGACTTCAGATGGTATGTTTCTATGACAATTGAATATATAAGTGTATAAAATGATCAAAAATATCAATAAAAATAATATGTCTCATATTATATGGATTATAGAGAAAAATAGTTTATTTGCAGTTTTAAGTTGTGCAGTAATAAAATATGTGAGAATAAACTGTGATATTTTTTATTTTCACAATGGTTCTACTATTAGGGCTAGTAGAAGTAAAAATTTGATAAGATCACACTTGTGCAATGATTCCATTTAGCTCACATTTACCTATTATGTGGTGTGTAATCTCTATAATCACGGCGTGGCTGTCTATATTCAGAAAGCACTTCTGTTGCAGGTGGTGGAGGTGGATCAGCACCATCTGGCTGAGCTCTAGCTCCTTGAGTTAAACTGTACAACCGCAGCTGTTGTCGTATATCAGCTTTTTCTCGTTCTCTTTTTCTCTGAAATTCTTCTTCAACACGTCGCATTGCTTCTAACTCTCCTAGTCTTTGTCGTTCTGTAAGTATTTCAAAACAAGAAATTAAATAAAAACTTCTTGAATACTGAAGTAAAATATACAAAATATACTTTATGCAAACATTGGAATGGGAACATAAGGAGAGCTGAGATCAGATGATGCTGTGGTCAGAGATGTTCACCAAAGAACAGAAATATGGTGTTATTCTATTAATAATTTATTACATATTATCCTATAAGAAACACACACACAACACACACACACACACACACACACACACACACACACACACACACCACATAAAACAACCAACAGTATAAATCATAACATGTAATTAAATAACTTGCATTTCCACCTTTTGCTTAAATTTTACTAAAAAATTACTGTACAAAAAATATCAAAAGATATCAACAATATACAATAAATATTCATACATAAAGTAGTACTCTTACAGTAAATATGTTATTATATAATGTTAAAATGTAGATTACATAATTTTTATAATAAGAAAAAAATCTTTGATCAGTGACATTAACAAAAAATGATGAATTATGTTTTAACATTACAAAAATAAACAAAATTATAAAGGATGTGGCTAATATTATATAATGTACAAATTCCGAATTCAATGTTTATACAAGATGCATACAAAGAAAATACCATATTTTAACTATTAGCATTCTAAATTGATATTTAAAACTTCACCACAATTTCAAATAAAGTTCTACAAAAATTATTATAAGCATGTGTATGTCTTTTATGAATCACATTGTAGTTCTAGAATTAATTATTCACTTTTATGATTAAGGCATTAATATGGATAATTAAATTCATACTAGTATTATATTCTAAGTCTGTTTTAAGCAAAAGTTTCATTTATAAAAATCTATAAATCATATACTTATTTGTACAAACACACACACATGTAGGCCTACATGTGGTTATATACACCAAATCTAACAGCCACAGTATAAAAGTAATGATTCTAATTAAACTGTAAATGTATTTAGAAATAAGTTATCAATAACCTTTCTGTTCAGCTTCCTTGGACAATTTTTCTGCCAGTCTGCGCCTTTCTATTTGTCTCACAGTACTCTGAAATGTAAATTTACGCCCACTTCTAGTCCTTGGTGTTTCTAAAGCTCTTGCAATACTTGGTGCTATTTGTTCCTTCTGACTCAAATCTTCACATGATTTTGACGTTGGGAGAGAAGTTGACTTTATATCTCTGTAATAGATGGTTGGTTTATTTTTAATATTAAGTGTTTATTAATAGAAGACAGAACCATTAACCTGTAAAGGTAAGTGATTTATTTTATTACTTTTATTGTAGTTCTTTGTTTAACTTTATGTTGTGTTAGTATATTGTTTTGATGATGCACTTTAGACCTACGAGAAATTTGCATGTTTATTAGAACATTTGTATGCTATAAATTTTTTTACATTACTACATTTTGTGTAGTCTACATTTGTTACTAATAAACGTATAGAAACTGAATACCGGTAATAATATGTAATTTCTTTATTTAGACTTAACAAATATTCTTAAGACGTATGCTGGACATGCTTTCATATAAAAAAACTACACATTTGCATTTATTAAGTACCGTACTTTGTTCACTGGATGGGACTTCATTTTTGCTCTTTTATCCCTTTTTAATAATGTGAAAGCGAGGCGGCCAACGATCTCCTTACCTGAGGTACCAAAGAGCCTAGCTACACCACTGTACATATATGGCGGGAAAATGAAATAAAACTCATCCAATAAAAGATTTTTATCACAGAACTTTGTATATTCAAATGCAAAGAACTTTTATTATTGAACATTTCCTTTTTATTTAACAAACATTATGAAAACGCTGTCAGTATGCTTACTGCTTCGTATTTTTAAAACATAAATTTTTAATTTTTGCTTCAGTTTCTTGAACATCAATAAACCTTTTTTGAACCTGTAGTATTAGCTGCACTGTATGTGACAGAATTTTTTTTAGTGCCTCAATCAATGAATATGTTGAAATCTGAAATTGCATCACATCAAATTTCAGCTGCTTTATGTGACAGAATGGTTTTTCAGTGCCTTAGTCAATGAATATGTTGAAATCTAAAATTACAACACATCAAATTGCAGCTTGTGTTTCATCTGGCTCAACATTTGTTTCAAATTAATTAACTTTAAGCATATTATGGGTAATTTCACCGTTTCCCTGCAATTCAATTTCCACTTATCCCGTCTTGAATTTCTTTTCAGTTTGATCTTCTAACTTAAATGATTTCATTAACAACTTGACCTATCAGTTCTACTCTCTATATCTTTGCTATCATTATAATTGAATTTTAATAGCAAATAAATCTGCAGACATAAACATTACTATGAAATTTGAATGAGTCTTAGGGTTACCAAACCCACAGTCTCCAAATTTAGTTTCTTTTATAGTGCTGTAGTACAGTATTTTCAGATTAACCTACATATCAAATAAGTCACTTGGTATATAAGCTCTGCAGATGCACATTTTCTATTGCAGGAATTTTTTAGGGGAAAAGTCATGTATTTTAAATGTCTTCTTACCAACAGAACAAAATTTTAACCGAAGCCATTCACTAAATAAAGCTAAATAACTAAATACTAACACCAAAAACTACATAAACCTAGCCTTTCTGGGCTTTGTACAGAACGGGAAAGGTACAATTTTTAAATATTCCACGTTTGTAACAATGAGGAGTACACATAAATTGTGACACCTTTTTCCTATTTTTTTCATTTTGACACATGCTGTTCATGTTTGTATACTAAAGAATTCTTAAATATGTCATTTCTAAATAGACTGCTTTTGTTTGAACTGTCAATCCTGTGAGGATATAAATTTAATTTTATTATAAAAAGTTTCTACAACACTCACATTATAGACATCCTGATGTCAAGTTAATATTGTTAGCTTCAACATCTGTAAGTTTCGGAGCTATAAAATCTACTACAGCTGAGGCATAAACATAGAAATAAAACAATTTTTCTATTTCCTGTAAGGAAGTATGGCTGTGAGAACATTGTTAAAGAAACCATGTATATAAAGCTCAGAGTTATACAACACATTACACAACGCACACACAATGGCGTGCCAACCAAATCGAACAGTGGCGCTACATGGAATTCACAATGCTCCTAGCAGCCACCTCTGATGAAGCTCTCAAGTGAAATCTGGTTAAGGCAAAGATAAACACTTTTTAACATTTTCAATATCATGTCTGTACGTAAAATGGACAGTGATAAATGCTGCAGCAGACCTGTGCTTGTATGTCATATGGGGATTTGTTTTACATGTTAAATAAATTTACCCATACACTATTCAATCACAACTTGTAGTGTGCAGCTAATTCATTTGTTACATAGCCTGCTTTTTATAATTTAGTTTAAAATTTTATGCATAGATAATTATTTAAAACTTCCGGGCTGAAAGGCCGTGGTCGAATGCTTGATGTTCTGCAGCTAGACATTTCGGCCACACCACCGGTGGCCATCTTCAGTAGCAAAAATGTTCGTAATGGTGGTATGCCGAACAAGTCGCCCAATGAACTGGGAACAAGCAACAGTGACAGGAGGCTACGTTGTTTCTATTTATAACTTTTTGGCCGCTTAAGGTGTATAACGCGAGCCAATCAGAAGCCAGCTCATCATTCTCCACTCTGATTGGCCATGGAAAATAAACCATGCCAGACACTATTTAAGGCGATGCTTTCACCTTGGCGGTTCATAGCGACGGACGCATTATTATGAATATGGATGGACTCCAGATGCAGGCGAGTGAAGTAACCCCGGACAGAAGACAACACCCGGGCTTCATCAAACCTTATCCGGTGATCGTCGTGGGAAAGAGCGTGTTCAGCAACTGCGGACTTCTCCGGCTGGCCCAGGCGGCAGTATCTCCGATGTTCAGAGAGGCACGTCCGGACATTACGCTTCGTGGTGCCTATGTATACCTGGCCACACGTACAAGGAATACTGTACATCCCGCACGACGAGAGCGGATCGCTGGCATCTTTTACCGGTCGCAGGAACTGTTGGATCTTTTTGGTTGGCTTAAAGATCGTCCTGACTTTGCTTGTTTACTCAGCAACTTGCCGATGTGGTCAGTCACGCCACGGATGTAGGGCAAGACAGCGGAGCCAACAACCTCGGGCAACACCGACTCGTCCAGCCTACCAGATCTTCTCGGCCGGGCAGCTCTCCTAACCTCCGCAGCAGAGTAGCCGTTGGACTGCAGTGCTTCCTCGAGATGCCGAGACTCATATTCGAGATACCGGGGCTCACAGATTCTTTTTGCCCGGTCAACCAGAGTCTTCAGCACCACCCTCTTCTGCCTAGGATGATGATTGGAGGACTTGTGCAGATATCTGTCAGTGTGCATTGGCTTCCTATAAACTTTATGCCCCAATCTGCCATCGGTCCTTTTCAGGACCAACACATCCAGAAATGCCAATCGATCACCGCTCTCGCACTCCATCGTAAACTGTGTGCGTGGGTGCACAGCGTTCAGATGTCCAAGGAAGCGTTCCAACTCTTCATCCCCATGGCTACAGACCACGAAAGCGTCGTCAACATACCGCAGCCAACACTTCCGCTTCAGTGGCGCAGATGAAATTGCCACCTCTTCAAATTTTTCCATGTAGAAGTTTGCAACCACAGGGCTGAGAGGACTTCCCATCGCGACGCCATCCAACTGTTCATAAAAGCCGCCGTTCCACTGGAAGTAGGTCGTTGTTAGGACCTGCCGGAACAAAGCAGTGATGTCCGCTGGGAACAGTTCACCTATATACCCCAAGACCTCCTGGACAGGGACCATCGTGAAAAGAGAGACCACATCAAAACTCACTAGCACGTCGAAAGGCTCCAGCACCAACTCCCGGATCCTCCGGAGGAAATGAGAAAAGTCCTGGACAAAAGAATCCGTCTGCCCGATGTGTGGCTTGAGCAATCCAGTGAGGTGCTTAGCCAAGTTGTATGTAGGCGAGCCAATAGCACTAACGATGGGCCTCAGCGGAACATCCTCCTTATGGATCTTTGGTAATCCATAGAGACGAGGGGGAAGGGCCTCCGGACACCGGACGGCCATCTTCACATCAGACACTAGAGAAGATTGCTTCACTAAAGAATCCGTTTTTCTTAAAACCGTAGAAGTCGGATCTTTGTTCAGCCTCCGATAAGTGGCCGGATCTAACAAACCCTCAATCTTCCTCTGGTAGTCTTCGGTGTTCAAGACCACCGTAGCACTCCCCTTATCCGCTGGCACAATGACAATGGAGTCATCCCTTCTCAAATCCCTCAAGGCTCGCAGTTCCGCCGACAAAAGATTGCATTTTGGCGGAGTGGCCCTTTTAAGGGCCCTGGCAGCTTCCAACCTTATCTCATCTGCCTGGTCTCGGGGTAGTGCTCGGATACCTGCTTCCACGCTCGCAACTATTTCCTCCACCGGTACTGTCTTCGGGGTAACTGCAAACTTCTCACCTTTAGCTAACACCGAGGTCTCATGTGGTGTCAGCTGATGGTTCGAGATATAAACCACCATCCTGTCCATCCTGTCGCAGTCTTTTTCTCTTTCCCTGATGTTCTGGGAAACATAGCGTTCGAATTTTCCTGCTATCTCTGGCTAGTACTGGTATAACACGCCTCGAAAGCACTGTACATGAGACCATCCAACATCTCCCAATCCTGTCGTTGGAGGGAACTGCTGAGTTGTAAGTGGAGATTCAACAGGTTCTGATCATTTAACGCCAACTTCCTCCGCATATGGTGTATGCGCTCACGCAGCATGGCATTTTCCGTCCTCCTGTAGATCCTATTGGCCTGTGGCATGTTAAAAAGCCAGGCCAACGCTGTCCACCCGCGCATACAGTTTACGATGGGGCGCGAGGGCGGTGATCAATTGGCATTTCTGGATGTGTTGGTCCTGAAAAGGACTGATGGCAGATTGGGGGATAAAGTTTATAGGAAGCCAACGCACACTGACAGATATCTGCACAAGTCCTCCAATCATCATCCTAGGCAGAAGAGGGCGGTGCTGAAGACTCTGGTTGACCAGGCAAAAAGAATCTGTGAGCCCCGGTATCTCGAAGATGAGTTTCGGCATCTCGAGGAAGCACTGCAGTCCAATGGCTACTCTGCTGCGGAGGTTAGGAGAGCTGCCCGGCCGAGAAGATCTGGTAGCTGGACGAGTCGGTGTTGCCCGAGGTTGTTGGCTCCGCTGTCTTGCCCTACATACGTGGCGTGACTGACCACATCGGCAAGTTGCTGAGTAAACGGGGCGTCAGGACGATCTTTAAGCCAACCAAAACGATCCAACAGTTCCTGCGACCGGTAAAAGACGCCAGGGATCCGCTCTCATCGTGCGGGGTGTACAGTATTCCTTGTACATGTGGCCAGGTATACATAGACACCACGAAGCGTAGTGTCCGGACGCGCCTCTCTGAACATCGGAGATACTGCCGCCTTAGCCAGCCGGAGAAGTCTGCAGTTGCTGAACACGCTCTTTCCCACGACGATCACCGGGTAAGGTTTGATGAAGCCCGGGTGTTGTCTTCTGTCCGGGGTTACTTCACTCGCCTGCATCTGGAGTCCATCCATAAGAATGCGTCTGTCGCTATGAACCACCGAGGTGAAAGCATCGCCTTAAATAGTGTCTGGCATGGTTTATTTTCCATGGCCAATCAGAGTGGAGAATGATGAGCTGGCTTCTGATTGGCTCGCGTTATACCTTAAGCGGCCAAAAAGTTATAAATAGAAACAACGTAGCCTTCTCTCACTGTTGCTTGTTCCCAGTTCATTGGGCGACTTGTTCGGCATACCACGATTACGAACATTGTTGCTACTGAAGATGGCCACCGGTGGTGTGGCCGAAACGTCTAGCTGCAGAACATCAAGCATTCGACCACGGCCTTTCAGCCCGGAAGTTTTAAATAATTATAGTGACACCGGCCATGAAAGCCTACGTACTAAAATTAAGAACCTCTACGGGGAGGAGGTTTTCAATAAAATTAGAAAGCTGGAGGCGCTACGAAAGGAGAAAGCCAGTCTGCTGTGTTCCTTGGCCTTTTACTTCATTGCAGAGACTCAGGAACCGTTCCTAGGTATCATAGACAGATTTTTAACACGCTACAGGCCAATAGGATGTACAGGAGGGCGGAAAATGCCATGCTGCGTGAGCGCATACACCATACGCAGAGGGAGTTGGCGTTAAATGATCAGAACCTGTTGAATCTCCACTTACAACTCAGCAGTTCCCTCCAACGACAGGATTGGGAGATGTTGGATGGTCTCACGTACAGTGCTTTCGAGGCGTGTTATACCAGTACCAGCCAGAGACAGCAGGAAAATTCGAATGCTATGTTTCCCAGAACATCAGGGAAAGAGAACAAGACCACGACAGGATGGACAGGATGGTGGTTTATATCTCGAACCATCAGCTGACACCACATGAGACCTCGGTGTTAGCTAAAGGTGAGAAGTTTGCGGTTACCCCGAAGACAGTACCGGTGGAGGAAATAGTTGCGAGCGTGGAAGCAGGTATCCGAGCACTACCCCGAGACCAGGCAGATGAGATACGGTTGGAAGCTGCCAGGGCCCTTAAAAAGGCCGCTCCGCCAAAATGCAATCTTCTGTCGGCGGAACTGCGAGCCTTGAGGGATTTGAGAAGGGATGACTCCATTGTCATTGTGCTGGCGGATAAGGGGAGCGCTACGGTGGTCTTGAACACCGAAGAATACCAGCGGAAGATTGAGGGTTTGGTAGATCCGGCCACTTATCGGAGGCTGAACAAAGATCCGACTTCTATGGTTTTAAGAAAAACGGATTCTTTAGTGAAGCAATCTTCGTTAGCGTCTGATGTGAAGACGGCCGTCCGGTGTTCGGAGGCCCTTCCTCCTTGGCTCTATGGATTACCAAAGATCCATAAATAGGACGTTCCGCTGAGGCCCATTGTTAGTGGTATTGGCTCGCCTACGTACAACTTGGCTAAGCACCTCACTGGATTCCTCAAGCTGCACATCGGGCAGACGGATTCTTTTGTCCAGGACTTTTCTCATTTCCTCCGGAGGATCCGGGAGTTGGTGCTGGAGCCTGGCGACGTGCTAGTGAGTTTTGATGTGGTCTCTCTTTTCATGATGGTCCCTGTCCAGGAGGTCATGGGGTATATAGGTGAACTGTTCCCGGCGGACATCACTGCTTTGTTCCGGCAGGTCCTAACAACGACCTACTTCCAGTGGAACGGCGGCTTTTATGAAAAGTTGGATGGCGTTGAGATGGGAAGTCCTCTCAGCCCTGTGGTTGCAAACTTCTACATAGAAAAATTTGAAGAGGTGGCAATTTCATCTGCGCCACTGAAGCCGAAGTGTTGGCTGTGGTATGTTGACGACACTTTCATGGTCTGGAGCCATGGGGATGAAGAGTTGGAACGCTTCCTTGGACATCTGTACGCTGTGCACCCGCGCATACAGTTTACGATGGAGCGCGAGAGCGGTGATCAATTGGCATTTCTGGATGTGTTGGTCCTGAAAAGGACCGATGGCAGATTGGGGCATAAAGTTTATAGGAAGCCAATGCACACTGACAGATATCTGCACAAGTCCTCCAATCATCATCCTAGGCAGAAGAGGGCGGTGCTGAAGACTCTGGTTGACCAGGCAAAAAGAATCTGTGAGCCCCGGTATCTCGAAGATGAGTTTCGGCATCTCGAGGAAGCACTGCAGTCCAATGGCTACTCTGCTGCGGAGGTTAGGAGAGCTGCCCGGCCGAGAAGATCTGGTAGGCTGGACGAGTCGGTGTTGCCCGAGGTTGTTGGCTCCGCAGTCTTGCCCTACATCCGTGGCGTGACTGACCGCATCGGCAAGTTGCTGTGTAAACGGGGCATCAGGACGATCTTTAGCCAACCAAAAAGATCCAACAGTTCCTGCGACCGGTAAAAGACGCCAGGGATCCACTCTCGTCGTGCGGGTTGTACAGTATTCCTTGTACGTGTGGCCAGGTATACATAGGCACCACGAAGCGTAGTGTCCGGACGCGCCTCTCTGAACATCAGAGATACTGCCGCCTGGGCCAGCCGGAGAAGTCCGCAGTTGCTGAACACGCTCTTTCCCACGACGATCACCGGGTAAGGTTTGATGAAGCCCGGGTGTTGTCTTCTGTCCGGGGTTACTTCACTCGCCTGCATCTGGAGTCCATCCATATTCATAATAATGCGTCCGTCGCTATGAACCGCCAAGGTGAAAGCATCGCCTTAAATAGTGTCTGGCATGGTTTATTTTCCATGGCCAATCAGAGTGGAGAATGATGAGCTGGCTTCTGATTGGCTCGCGTTATACACCTTAAGCGGCCAAAAAGTTATAAATAGAAACAACGTAGCCTCCTGTCACTGTTGCTTGTTCCCAGTTCATTGGGCGACTTGTTCGGCATACCACCATTACGAACATTGTTGCTACTGAAGATGGCCACCGGTGGTGTGGCCGAAACGTCTAGCTGCAGAACATCAAGCATTAGACCACGGCCTTTCAGCCCGGAAGTTTTAAATGATTATAGTGACACTGGCCGTGAAAGCCTACGTACTAAAATTTATGCATAGATGTTTCCCACAAACCATTGAAGTAATCACGTGTTCAGGTTTAGCTGTTGCATGTGCTAGGCACAAGGTGTTTCTAACATTAAAATATCGGTATGGAGAAGCATACATGACTTCCATGTTCTAAGATTTATATTTAAAATAATTTATGAAATGAAATGTTTCCATAAAAACTACTTCTTTCCACTTATTGCTTCAGCCTTAACCACAGTACTGTGGTCACTAACGTATACCACCACACATTACCGCACTCGATTTTCACTGATGATGGCAGTCGATGGCACTGCCGAAACGTCTGGTTTTGCAGAAAACATTGGACTACAGCCAAACAGCCCAGGAAGGAATTCTAATAACAAACTACTACTTTGTTGCCGATAACATAGTACACATATAAAAATTATCCCCTCCCCCTTCAACTATAATTTTCATTTATAGAAAATTACCTCCACCCCGTTCAACCAGCCTCTTCATTTATAGATATTTCATCTACGTTTCTACAGTGGATTATTAAGATGTTCTTATCAGGATACTTTATTTATCAAAATTAAGTACTTTACTCTTACTAAATATCACTATAATATTGACGACTCGGAACACTAAGTTTTTTATAAGTAAAAACGTAAAGTTTTACCTTAAAGCCTAAACCGGCTTTCACCTATAGAAGGCTTCATCAGAGGCTGTCGTTAGTAGCGTTGCTCGTCTTGTTGTTGGCGACGAGATAGTGTTTCGAAAGAATACGAGCAGCGCTACTAACGACAGCCTCTGATGAAGCCTTCTATAGGTGAAAGCCGGTTTAGGCTGTAAGGTAAAACTTTACGTTTTTACTTATAAAAAACTTAGTGTTCCGAGTCGTCAATATTATAGTGATATTTAGTTAAGTAACGGACACGTCATGGACAACGAAATCCAAGAATTTACTTTACTCTTGTTACAACAAAAAATGTTTCAGGTAAACAGCCCTTTCCCCATAACCGATCTTCACCAAAATCAATAGGCCTTGAGTATTCTACAACTCAGGCACATATGTAAAAAATTATTTGATTCTGTTTGAATTTACAGCAGTTATCATGCTTCATGAAAAACGTTCTCTTGTTACAATATAAAATGTTGCAGGTAAACTACCCCTTTCCCTTAACCGATCTTCAACAAAATCAACAGACCTTAAGTTATCTACACTTGAGGAAGGTATGCACAAAATTATTTGATTCTGTTTAAATGTGCGGCAGTTATCGTTCATCATAGTAACAATTACTCTGTTAAAACATAAAATGTGGCAGGTAAACTACCCCTTTCTCTTAACCGATCTTCACCAAAATCAACAGGCCTTCAGTCATTACAATTGATGAACGTATGCAAAAAATATTTGATTCTGTTTGAATGTGCGGCAGTTATCATTCGCCATAGAAAAAATTACCCATGTTAAAACATAAAATGTTGCAGGTAAACTACCCCTTTCCCTAAACCGATCTTCAACAAAAACAATAGGTCGTGAGAACTCTACAATTCAGGACTGTATGCAAAACATTATTTGATTCTGTTTGAATTTGCGGCTGTTATCGTTTGCCATAGAAAATACCCTTGTTAAAACAAAAAATGTTGCTGGTAAACTACCCCTTTCCCTTAACCGATCTTCACCAAAAACAATATATCTTTTGAGAACTCTACTATTCAGAGTTGAATGCAAAAAATTATTTGATTATGTTAGAATTGCGGCTGTTATCGTTTGCCATAGAAAATACCCTTGTTAAAACATAAAATGTTGCAGGTAAACTACCCTTTTCCCTTAACCAATCTTCACCAAAAACAATAGGTCTTGAGAACTCTACAATTTAGGGATGTATGCAAAACATTATTTGATTCTGTTTGAATTTGCGGCTGTTATCGTTTGCCATAGAAAAAAATTACCCTTGATTAAAAAAAAAATGTTGCAGGTAAACTACACCTTTCCCTTAACCGACCTTCACCAAAAACAATAGGTCTTGAGAACTCTACAAATCAGGACTGTATGCAAAAAAGTATTTGATTCTGTTTGAATTTGCGGCTGTTATCATTTGCCATAGAGAAAAAATCTACAGATACACACACACACACACACACACACACACACACACACACACACACACACACACACACACACACACACACTTTTTGAAAAATGACTTTTTCATGTTTTGAGGTTAGTACAATCAGAATCTGCAATAATCTCGAACACGATTTTTTTTGCCATCCCCATACATACTTCCATTTCCTTATGGAACATGGAAGTAAATATCGGTATGGAGAACCATACATGACTTCCATGTTCTAAGATTTATATTTAAAATCATTTTTGAAATGAAATATTACCATAGAAACTACTTCTTTCTAATTACTGCTTCAGCCTTAACCACAGTACTGTGGTCACTAACGTATACCACTTCACGTTATTGCACTCGATTTTCACTGATGATGGAAGTCGATGGCATTGCCGAAACGTCTGGATTTGTAGAAAACATTGGACTACGGCCAAACATCCCGGGAAGGAATTTTAACAAAAACTACTTCTTTGTTGCCGATTACGTTGTACACATATATATAAAAAATATGCATACAATTAATGGCTTGTATAAGGTAATCTCCTTATCGTATGGCTGTTATTGTTTGCCATAGAAAAAAATTACCCTTGATTAAAAAAAAAAATGTTGCAGGTAAACTACACCTTTCCCTTAACCGATCTTCACCAAAAACAATAGGTCTTGAGATCTCTACAATTCAGGGATGTATGCAAAAAATCATTTGATTCTGTTTGAATATGCGGCAGTTATCATTCGTCATAGAAAAAATTACCCTTGTTAAAACATAAAACGTTGCAGGTAAACTACCCCTTTCCCTTAACCGATCTTCACCAAAAACAATAGATCTTGAGAACTCTATAATTCAGGGCTGTATGCGAAACATTATTTGATTCTGCTTGAATTTGCCGCTGTTATCGTTTGCCATAGAAAAAAAATAACCCTTGATAAAAAAAAATGTTGCAGGTAAACTACCCCTTTCCCTCAACCGATCTTCACCAAAAACAATAGGTCATGAGTACTCTACAAATCAGGACTGTATGCAAAAAATTATTTGATCTGTTTGAATTCGCGGCTGTTATCGTTTGCCATAGAAAAAAAATCTACAGACAGACACACAGACACACACACACAGACACTTTTCGAAAAACGACTTTTTTTCATGTTTTGAGTGTAGTAAAATCTGAATCTGCAATAATCTCGAACACGATTTTTTTTGCCATCACCATACTTCCATTTCCTTAAGGAACATGGAAGTAAAAAATGTTGAAAACACATAATTTTGTACTTAACGAATTAATACGTGATGAAAATTCTGATCAATTGAAATTGATGATATGTATAAGAATCTACCTACAACCCTGATGAATCTTCTGATGATGAGATGGAAATATAATTTCATACACGTAACCTAAATGGTTATGTGTGTTGTGATACATATTTTATTTGTATTCTTTTGCACTTTAGTAGTTATATTGGTTTTCTTGCATGCAGAGGAATCACAAGAAGAACAAATACTGCAAAAGAAAGGAAATAGTGCAGTGCATGTTGGTCAGACTGATAATGATATCCAGGCAGCTGTACCTGTGTTTGAACGATAATCTGCTATAATGATGCCAATTGATGAAAACTGACTGTTTTTCATAATTTTTTGATAGACTAATTAAATTAGCTACCGTACTAGATCATAAACATAATCCACCATAAGTTTAAATAATTAAGATTTAAAAGATACTATAACAGTACGTTTAAGACTAATGTATTATACAAAGTGTCCAATGAGGAATGAGACATACTTCAGCTTCTACAGGCTGAAATAAAGAAGAAATCTCATACAAACATAGGTCTGAAAACTCTTCATTTCCGATTTATGGCTTACAAAAAATGTCACCTTGATTTCTGCTCCAAGGCTACAATTAAGCCCTACTGAAGTTATTGAAACATAAATTTAACAGTAAATTTGATGGTATCATATGATTTTTGGCCTGAAAAATTGAAAAAGATGGTTTCAGAACAGTATCTTGAGTAGCTTTACAGAAAAGTTTTGTAAGTCTCAAAAACTCATTTTTTTAAAGGTTTGATTTAAATTTACTGGTTTAAGTCGCTAATAAATAAATAAATGTAAATTTGTAATACAATTTATAAAGAATTTAATTCTGAGAAATCTGATGTATGCAAAGTCAATAAAAAACAAATCAACATTATTAAAAATCAAATTAGATGTATGAGCCGTCTAACATTATGTGAATAATGAGGTGGTGCACCATCATGTTGAAAGAACATTTGCAGCCTTTTTTTAAGCTGTATGTCTTCTAACAGGATTGACAACTCATTTTGTAAAACATCTTTGTACACAATACCAGTAAGATGATCTTAAATAATAAGTGCTACAATTAACCGGTCCAAAGCATTTTTGGACCTATGTTTATATGAAATGTCTTCTTTATTTTAGTCTGTAGAATGCACTCCTGAAGTATGTCCCGTTCATTATAGGACACTCTGCGTATGCAGATCAGAATACTAATAGAATATATACAATCTCCATAAAAGAAGCTTAAAGTTGATGCAATGCCAGTATTATTTTGTTAAAAGTCAGTTTGTTACAATTTTTTGAAATATTGCTAAACTGTAGTTCACCAGGAAAAACAGTAGTGTTGAAAGGGTTAATAATCTTTTATCTAAAATAATAATGTTCCATATCAGAAAAGTGATACAAATCATTATTGATACTCGGATATGTCATGAATAACAAAATTCTAAAAAAATGCACAGTTCAGAATTTTAAAGCATGCACATAAAATGTCTGAAATGTCAAAATATAAAAAAAAGTCTTATTCAAAACACAATCTAAATTCTACACTGTCCTAAACACAAACAGAATTAAAATTTAAAACTTGATTATGCTTATAATGACACAAGTGACTAATAAATTCCAACTGATCAGAAGACAGTTGATGTAAACACAAACATTATGTCTACATGTAGATAAGATTCTAACCATTGAAAAGAGTCATTTGGATAACGTTCGAGTTCCAGTTTTACAAAGAAATACAATTTTCCTTAAATCTTACATGTTTATTTTAGTACACATTTGGTCCCACAAAATGTAAAGTAAATTTAAAATTGTTATGGTCAATCTCAACTGTTTTTTCTTACTGATATTAGACCCAATAATTTTACTAAGATTAAGATTACCTCTGCTGCTGTGGAACTGAATATTCTGGTAAATACATAACATGTCCACCTGTAGCAAGGTATGAAAAAGATGGCTGTTTCACTAAAGATGTCATTAACATCTCATCTTCCTATATAAATAAACCACAATTAATATTTCACAGACGTAATATTATTATATAAGCAGTGTCAACTTTCGGCAGATTGAGTTCATGTTAAGTAAGTAAGTAGCCGATAATGTTAAAATATAAGTTTATATGTGTTTTTGTACTTTTATGTTAGTCTACTTAACTTATACTGAAGTAAAATTAAAAAAATGCAATACTCCAAGTAACATCAGACGTTGTTTTCATTTTATTTGATCATTTTTACATACAATTCTCTTAATAATTCATTTTCAATTCTGTCTCTTTAAGTAACTCATGAAGCGTAGAAGAATTATGACTACCATATAAAACCCCACCAATAAAGACATATTATCAAAACTGAAAAACTAAAAAAAAAATCTTAGAGCTAACTGAAAGCATTCAATAAATAAACCCTCCATGACCAAATTTCTGTTATCAGAAACTTATCAAAAAGCAAACACTTTAGAAAATCACAGACAGAAAGACAGATCTAAGCAATTATTTGTAATAAATATCTGACATTACACATTATTTGCACATGTTTTGGTATGATATTATGATAAATGTAACATTAAGAAAAGATAATCTTACACTACTTGATAGTGTAATAAAAGGTAATCTAATTTGATTTGTATCAATAAAAAAAGATCCCATTAACACTATGACTTCTCTGACTGAGTATTATTTATGATTTTTTAATGAGAATTTTGCATCTGTGTGTACCTGAAGTTCTAATGTAAGATTATGTAATATTTTTCACATTTAAACATACACATACATATACAAGGTGTGATAAAAAAGTATCCGGATTGGTACTGTCAATACCAAGTCAGCTGACTTGGCTCCAAAAAAGTGACACATGTGTTTACCTTACAGTATACTAAGTACTCGTTATAAGTTTTATAATAACAGCTGACCTGGTTTATTTACAAAATGTCCATTGTTGTTTTGTCTGTTAATCTCATTTGACACACTTAACCATTTCAGAAAAAATTGAGGACAGAATTTCCATCAGATTTGTCAAAAAGTTGGTGAAACATGCAAAGATACATTTGAAAAGTTACAAACATTTTATGGGGAAGATTGTATGAGTTGTACACAGGTTTATGAGTGGTTTAAGTGTTTTAAAGATGGGTGTGAAAGTGTTGACAGTATCGAGCGTTCAGGAAGGCCTTTAACCAGCAAGATTGACCGCAATGTTGAGCTTGTGCGTGCTGGTGTGCGACAAAACCGTCATAATATCACCATTCATGAGCTAGCAGATGATTTAAATTTTAATTTTTCATCAGTTCAGTCCATTCTTACTGATGAGTTAGGAACAGGACATGTTTCTGCAAAGTTTGTACCAAAAGTGATGAATGGTGGCTTCAATACATCAATGCATCTCCCCACACTTCACATGGTGTTCAGCATTTTCTTACTAAACACAATATTCCACACCTTCAGCATCCTCCATATTCACCAGATATGGTTCCCTGTGACATTTTTCTCTTTCCAAAAACAAAAAATCAATTGAAAGGGAGATCATTTCAAGACACAGAAGTTATAAAACAAAATGTGATGAGAGAATTTGAGGCAATTACAGAAGATGACTTTAAGACATGCTTTGCACAGTTGGAAAGGCCCTGGAAGAAGTGTGTGGCTGCGGAAGGGGACTATTTTGAAGGAGACAAACTTACAAATCTGTAATTTTTGTATATTTTTATAATTAAAATCAATCTTCATACTTTTTTATCATACCTTGTATACAAACATCACTACTCTACTTTTCTTGATTTAAATTAATACTCTATTAAAATAATGAACTGCTTTTAAAAAAGGCTTCCTAAATTTTGTCTACAGACGAGTTTTCAAGACTTGTCTGTGTCTTTTTCTGCATCATTGTTTGTTTCGTTTAGTAGCAGATACTTTCAATCATGCACTGTTGATTTAAGCATAAAGATGCTACTGAAATATTGCACAAGCCCTTTTAGGAGCTGATATAACTTTATCAGTTTCTGACATTGAGCAATTCTTCTTATGTCTGAGATAAGCACATTAACATTCTAACACTAACTACAATAGAAGCGCATTGGAAATAACTTTTTTTTCCATTCGGAAGCACAAAGAGACAATTTTCATCTTCATGAATATAAAAAGAACACACACACACACACACACACACACACACACACACACACACACACACACACACACACACACACACACACACACACACACACACACACACACACACACACACACACACACACACACACACACACACACACACACACACACACACACAATACAACTGACATACTTTACACTCATAAAATATAGTACTGGGATCTGAAATAAACTATATCACCTGGTTTGGAGATGGTGGACTAGAATTAGACCAGCGGTGTAAGCTAATGTTCCCATTGTTCAATGAGTTAGGAACACTACGGCTAAGAACCCAATTTCCATCCAATGGAAGACTTGAACTTTCTTTACCATTATTTCTCCCAAGGGCCCCAGACATAGATCTCCTTAACTTTTTAAGGCTTTGAAAACTATCTAGCTGCAGTCCTTCTGGACGGATCTGAAAATTATATTCAACAAAAAATCTTAATAAACATTATACTATTAATATAAAAAATAAATAATATTATTATATGAGCTTAGGAATACAGTTATTTCTTATAACCACAAAATCTAAAATAATTGTTCAGAGATACACAAGCCTTCGGGATACCTGAAAACTACTTCTTAAAAAAATAGCTGTGATGGTTTTAAATCTAAATGACAGACTTTTGCCGTCACAGAAAAAATATAATGTGACATTTTGGCCATCCAAACAATCGGAAGCCATCTTCAGGCCAATTATAAACTAATATATGAATATAATTAATAAATAATACTCTGTCAATGAATGATAGAGAGTTAACAAAATAATAATAACAAACGTTCACATAGTACACAATCAAAGAATAAATAATACAAATAAATACTTACTATGGAAAAATGCACAACACTCACAAAACACAATGCACATAAACACTTGCACACCAACAAGGTCAACAAAACTACTTTTATACATTAAATGAATATTTTAATATTTTACCTTATTATCCGTCTTGTGACTTCCTTTTTTAAAAACAACACTACGCGTTCCGGAACGTATGTTCCATCATCAGGTGTAATTACTCTTGCGAGGTCGTCGAAACATTAAGAGATATCATAAACACATAAAACACAAAACATAAGTTCGTATTCAGTACCTAACATGCGCGATACGTTTTCGGTGCGCACCTTGACGACACTGAACTGACCTAAAACACAAAACATAAGTTTGCGCACGTTAGGTACTGAATACGAACTTATGTTTTTTGTTTCGTGTGTTTATGATATCTCTTAATGTTTCGACGACATCGCAAGAGTAGTTACACCTGATGATGGAACATACATTCCGAAACGCGTAGTGTTGTTTTTAAAAAAGGAAGTCACAAGACGGATAATAAGGTAAAATATTAAAGTATTCATTTATTCAAAGTGTGACTTGGATACGAATATCATGGATTTTATACTTTTATACATTATTTATTTATAGGAATACATAAATAAATCCCTTGTAATTATTACACTACAGTCAAAAGTATATAAACAAAGCGAAAGGTTGTGGCTTTGTGTGGTATATAATGTGTGTTTGTGGGGGAGAGGGTAATAGTTATAATACTTATTGTAGAATTTCTTCCTGTGAAAATACTTTTTCATACCTTTTTAAAAATAAAAATGTAATCAAGGATATACTCTATGAATACATCCTTTTTCCACTTTCTTATCATATTTTTTTTTACATTTCAGGTGTTGTTGGTTTTAAATTTATCTGCTTCTTGGTTGCTGTTATTGTTTCACCAATATTTTCAAGACAAAAGTTTGAACAGTTATCCCCACTAACAGTTGTATATGAAATTGAATAAAATACATATGTGTTCATCGGAAAACTTATATAAAAGTGTGTATGCGTATGGGGGGGGGTGCTACAATCGTTAATTTATTGTTGTATTGAAGTGTTAGTGGTCTCAAATATTTCTACTAGTAATTTTGTAAAAACCACTATTATCTTTGGTATTGACAAGCGCTTTCAGCAGTCCAGCCATCTTCAGGTCATTTACCAACCTGGTACAAAATTACCAGTAGAAATACAATCGTTAGTGTAACAATTATTTACATCTAAACACAATTTATTGTACATTGTTCTGTCAATACGTGCTCATGACAATCCCTTTCTTTAAAATACTCTATGTGATTTACTTCACTACATTGTATATATATAGATTTCATATATACAAATTAAATTAACTATAAAAAAATGATACTAAAAACTCTATAAGTAATCACACCTTTTCTGGTTGTGTGTATGAAGCCATCCTATCATCTCTAGGAAGTGACAGAGAAAATCGGGGAGAAAATTTTGCAGCAGGAAGACTTTCAGGAGATACAGGTGCTGACTCTAGGCCTCCATCTGAACTCGTCTCTTCCAGGTCTTGTTGTGGTGTCCATGCTGCCTGCTAGTGTATAATTATGATTTCAGAAAACATTAACAAATAATATGTTGTATAAGTAATGTTAAAAAGGAAATATTGAATTATAATGTACAAAAAGTATACAGTTTTTCAAGTACACTTTTCTTATATATCTATGAGCTATCTCCAAAAAGTATCCAACTATTTATTATTAAAACATAAGTGGCACATAGAATACAATTTTATCTCAGTCCCTTCAAAGTAGTCCACTCTGGACCTCACATGCATATCCCTTAATTTTGTCCACGGCCTAAAGTCTACTTCCTTTCAAAGGTGATTTTAACTTTGGGAAAATCCTAAAGTTACAAGGAACCAAGCCTGGGATATATATAGGGGGGCTGCAACATCTACACAATGCAATGCAATGCAACATAAAGCAACCTGGTACAAGACATGAAGAATGGGTTGGCACATAGTCATGATGAAGGAGCCAGTCACTACTTGCTCTCAGCTGATGCTGTTTTTCTTTGTAATGTATCTCTCAGCTGGTGAACAATAGTGATCTAGTAAATCGTACTGACTACCTGTCCTAGAGGAGCAAACTCATGGTGTACAACACCTTCAAAAAACACTTTTAACATGGCCTTCTCTTGCTCCGACTTTGTCATGCCTTAGTTGGACAAGGAACCCAGGCATTTTCATTGTCTTCTGTTTGGGGGTCGTAGCTATGAACTATTGACTCATCTCCACTTATGAGGAAGCTGAGTCACTGTTAGCAGTTACTGTGCAAATATTGTACAACTTCATCATAGAATTCTATTTGCTCTAGTGACAGCAGCTGTTTCACGAGTTTTGCTGCAATGCTTCATTTGAAGATATATATATATATATATATATATATATATTGCGATAGAACACAGGATCATGATAAGCAATGAACTATGTCTTATGCATGGATGACGGACATTCTCCTGTTTAAATTTGTCTCTTGTTCAAATTGGTTTTTTAGCTATAGTTTTTGTATTGTATTACCGATAAGAATTTAGAATAGGTCAAAATCTTGAAAATTTTATTCGTCATTTTTCTATGTAATGTGTTTGTGAAAGTGTGCGTGGGTGCGCGGGTTCTATTGTGTCCGTTATAATTATCCGATTTACATGAGACTTGAATAAGACATAAAATGTAATATTAGCTACAATTTCCCTATATTCTGTGATCTTCAAATAACTGTTAAATGTGAATTTTTGTTATATGAAATCTTTAGATGAAACTCACTCAAGCGTGAAGTAATAAAATTCCAGATAATTATCTGTGCAGGCTTTGCCAATTCCATAAAAATTGTTGCATGAAGAAATATTTGTGCCGTATGCATAGTATCATGTGACTGGTAATTGGCCTATTAGAACGCAGTAAAATCATTGAAAATTGTCTGTTGCCATGTGCAGATCAAAGGCAGTTCATCTTGAGCATTCGTCTAGTAAACATGCGGTCCACGTTCAAGAAGTTTCTCTTGCGTGAACACGTAAGCTGTGCGAAAGGTGTACGGAAACTTGGAACTCTGTGTGAGTTATTCTACAGACCCAAGTGATTCAGTTGTAATAATATAATTGTGAATTTCTAGTATCCGTGTTAGTCAAGATATTCTCACAGGGCGTTCTACCAACCGCGGTAGAGCTGGTGACGTGAGGACACTTGAAGACGAGCTGGAAGGTGTGCGCCTATACACCGCTTTTCATTAAACACCCACGTTACACCTTGAGATACGTAAATAAGTAAAACAATATTAAAACATTTTTAAAAACCTTTGACAATCAATAATCAGTGTTATCGCAGTGAGGCAGTGTTGCAGTTCGACAAGCAAGTTCAGCATGTTTATCATCAGGACACCAGCCCAGTAGAATCCACGAGGGAAGGACATGCGAGATATACGCATCGCCTTCAGCCATCTCGCCGCATCAAATTCGAATATCTTCACTCAAGTAACAATTTCAGATCTGAACTTCATATAAACTTGTTTCAAACAATATTTAAAAATTCATAACATTTGTGTATGTTTAAAAATATATCGTATGAACTATTATTCAATTGGTGTGCAATAAATAATTATAATACCTCCAATATAGACTTGTTGATTTATAAATCACACACTTTAATCCTATGCGCAAGAATTAATTCAATTGTGTTGTCGCATAGTATTAAATGGCGCTAGCCAACTAGGGGCACGATTAATTTAGTAATGTAAGTAATATTTCTAAATTATGTATAAACTAATTTTATGAACTTTTATTTGTGTGTGTTGTTCATTTCTTTTTATCAGAGAATATATATCTTATGTTTGCGTATTCTCAGGTATATGTTATATGAACAGTTTATCAGTAGTGTATTGGAGGTTGAATTATTATTTGTTTATGTTAGAATAAGTTTGTTTAAATTTGATGATATTGGACTGCATACTTTAAACTGTATAATCTGAACATTCTTAACCACAATAATCCTGTGATAATATTAGTTGACGTTCCGATAAATAAGGAAATTTTAATATTTGTAAGATTTAATAGATATTGTAAAAATGACCGAATCTCAAACTCCAGCAATGGATATACAAACAACATTGGCCGCGATTTTGGCTAATATGCAAATGATGCGCGAGGAAAATAAATCGCTTAAAGAGATTAAACAGAACAAAGCACTTCACAATGAAAATAAAAAAATCTATACCGCGGTGCACGACCAGGCCAAACAGAACAAGCAACTGCTGGAAGCCATGGAAAAACGGATTGGCGAGAACGTGGAGGTAATCCGCGCTGACATTGAATCTGTACTTGAAGTTAAATTTGATGGAAAAGCTGTGTTAGACACAGTTGAAAATGTAAATGAAATTACAGCTGCTACTGAATTAGACTTATCTGTTGAGAATATTTTACCTTGTGATAATTCTGAAGTAACAAATGTTCTTGTGGAACATACTCTCAAAGAAAGTAATATTTTCTTTCTTGTCTTTCTTTATCCAATCCCCGCTCTAGGCAGTTCAGCCATTCGGCGGCGAGCCTCCCAGTACAGACAGGATAAAATTCGCATTTGGAGGTTCGCCAGTTCAGGACAGACAGGTAGGTGTTGTCCATCCATCATTCCTCCATTGCACAGCGGGCAGATGTTGGAATTCACCAGGTCAAATCGGTGTAAATGGGCTTGGAGGTAGTCATGGCCAGTGCACAGTCTGAACTCCGCGACCGCGGTCGATCTCTTGAGGGTTCGTGAAATTTGTGTTGTAAGAAGGGACTCCCCCTTTTTGCCTCTGCCGGCTTCTGTACGTATTTGTTTCAAGTAGTTCTTTACGGCCATGTCAATCTGATATTTCGCCGATGATAGGCTAGTGGGGGTATCAGGTTTCTGCATTAGGGCTCCATTTTTTGCAAGCTTGTCCGCTTCTTCATTTCCGTTAACACCAACATGGCTGGGGATCCATTATAGGTGGACAACCCAGTTGCCATGTATGAGGGTAGCGAGAACTTCACGTGTACGGAGCGTCAAGATGCAGTCCGTGGGACTGTTTCCAGCTAGTGCGACAATGGCGGGTTGAGAATCGATAAAGAAGACGACTCGCTTTAGTTGGATACTTTGGTATTTAGCTAGTTGTTCTGCGGTCATTTGTATAGCTTTGACTTCGCCATCGTAGTTGCTGGAGTGCAGTCCCACAGCACAGCTTATTTGGAAAATTTGATAATATGCTCCGGCACCAGTTCCACGGTTGGGTAACATAGATCCGTCAGTAAAAATATGTAACCATTCCTTTTCAGGATAGAGGGTGTGGATTGTTTCTATAGCGGATTTTTTGAGTTCATGTGGATCTGTAAGGTATTTTGGTGCTGACTGGTCAATCAGAGTTAGTCTTTTCACTGCCGTTGCATCAAAAACAGTGTTGTATACTTGCAAGGGTGCAAGGTTTCCCGTATTGACCTTGTATTTGTCAATCCATTGGATAGGGGTAGTTTGTGTTTTTAATCTATGGTTTGCTGGCATAAAACCGTTCCAGTGTTTGTGGTCAACTCGTCTAGATCTTTCCCAGAACTTGAGTGTTAATTTCTCTCTTCTTGAAGTGAGTGGCTCTATGTCGGTTTGAATTTCCATCGCTTGAATTGGTGTTCAGAAAGCGCCACCTGTGATGATTCTGAGCGCGTTGTTCTGGACTTTGTCGAGCCTCTTCAGGTTATTGGAGCTTGCAAGGGAGGTTACTTCGCTGGTGTAGTCCATGGTGGGTCTCACGTATGATTTGTATGCGGTTGCTAGCACATCTTGGGTACATCCCCATTTTGTTGCTGCTAGCCGTTTCAATAAGCTTATGCGCTTCCCTGCCCGCTCAGCGGTTTCCAGGATGTGGCTGTTGAATGTCAGTTTTGTGTCTAGCTTGACGCCCAGGTATTTCGCAATCGAAGTTTCAGGCAGGTTAGTTCCTTTATACTGAAGTTCGATTTTTGGAGGTTTAGTAGAGAGGGAAAAAGTTGAAAAACCGTTTTATCAGGACTTCTTACCATTTTGTTGCTGTCTGCCCAGGTTGCGACGTTTTTTAAAACAGAGTTGACTACTGATTCAAGGTGGGAGGTGCTGCTTGTAGTTGCCCACAGGATGACATCATCTGCGTATAGAAGACAGGATATTCCAGGTATCTTATTGAGCGCTGTTGTTAAGTCACTGATCATAATGTTGAAGAGCAGACAGCTGATTACTGCGCCTTGGGGTAGTCCTTGTTGCTGTAATTTGTACTTAGAAGTGGTATTAACGAATTTAGTTCTGATGTAGCGTTCGGTTAGAAAGTTTTTTATCCATGTGAGCATGTTGTTCTTCACTCCGAGCTCTCTGAGTTTGTATAGAAGTAGTGCGCGCCAAACTTTGTTGTACGCAGCCTTGAAATCAATCAACACAGCCAGTGTCGATTGTTTTCGATGGAAGCCATCTTTAACCGCCTGAGTGAATTTAACTATTTGGTCTATTGTAGATCGATGTTGACGGAATCCCGCTTGAGCATCGCTGATTGCATCACTTGACTCTAGGAAAGTTCTTAGTCTGCGTTCCACCATCTTTTCCGCTATTTTGCAGCACACACTGGTTAGTGAAATGGGCCTGTAGCTGCTCAGGCTGCTTCGAGGTTTTCCTATTTTATAGATGGGGATTATCTCAGCTTTTTTCCATTGGTGAGGAATCCGCTTGTCCCATGTTAGGTTGATAAGTTTCAGGAAACATAGTTTAGCAGTGGTCCCAAGGTTCTTTAGGAAATCTGGGAAAATATTGTCAGGTCCAGCAGACTTGCCATTTTTTAAATCCCGTAAAGCTATTTCTAACTCTTGTATAGAGAAACAGGCAATCATAGAGCGGTGCTCTTCTTTAGTTGCCACGCTTGTTGTTTGGCTCATTTGCACGCTTTTTCGTTCAGGACCGCTGACTTTCAGGGAGCTAACTGAGGCATAGAATTTGCAAAGGCTGTTGGCTACTTGCACTGGACTGGTGAGGAGCTTGTCATTCACTTTCATGGGTTCCCATGCTTGCCTCTTCTTGTCATTATTTAAGCTTGATAGGAAACTGTGGGCTTTGGTGCCGTCCCTTCTGAAATCTAGTTTGGCGACAAAGTTCCTGTATGTACTTTACTTGGCTTGGATGATGGCCCGAATGAGAGCTGCTTGCTTCCTTCTTAATTCAGCACAGTCTTGTAGTGGCTTCGTTCTCTCAGCTTTCTTTCTCGCCTTGTTCCTTTCCTTCTGGAGAGCGGTGAGTGTCGCATTCCAAAAGGGTTTATATTTTTTAACACTTCCTCGAGGTATGCTCTTCTTAGCAGTTTCTAGGATACCCTTAATAAATATGTCAGTTGATTGACCAGGATTATCGGTGATGATACAAGGGGTGAGTATTTGGTTGGAGAATAGACTGAACTTCGGCCAGTTCGCCTTTTTGAAATTCCATCGCGGTAAGTGAGGCTCAATAGGGTTCTTCTGTTTGGTCCTTATGCTTAGCGCTAGGGTTCGGTGTCCACATCCTCCTATAGCTTCCTTAAGGGATATATTGGATCTGCTTATGAGATTGGCTTGAACTATTGCCAAATCGGGGGTGCTGTTGTGTCCAGCGAATGATAAGAAGGTTGGTTCATTCAGGAGGTGGATCAGGTTTGTTGTATCAATCAGGTTTTCAATGGTGTGGCCAGAAGCATTAGTGTCTGAGTATCCCCATCGAGGGGAGTGCGCATTAAAATCTCCAATGACAATGCTGTTTCGGTGGCGGGATGCGTCTGCTATGTCGTCTGTACTGATCTTGTTATTTGGCAGGTTGTATATTCCAATGATCTTAAACAGGTGTCCATTATTCCACACTTTGATATTGACAGCTTCATGTTTATCTGTTTGTGTCACGGTGTGTGAAACGGCGAACTCGCGTGCCACTGAAATATGAAATGCCTTGCATGCCAGAAAGTAATATGAAAGGTAACCAAGATGTTAAAACTGAAGGACTAACGGAGAACAGTAGCATAGTAGATGAAATTGAAAGTGATTATGCAGAAACAACACAATTAGTGCCTAGTAACTCATCTCTCTGTAAAGTCAAGTGTCTAGATTCTGCATGAAATGCTAGTGAAGATAACAAATGTGAAATTAGAAGTAACAACACTACAAGTCCAGAACATACTTCAGTTAATTGCTGTGATGAGGTGATAGTTTATAATGTAACAGAGAACAGGGCTCTTATATAAGCTGTATATTCTGAACATGTTGACAGCCAAAACAGTGGCAATAATAATAGTGAACCGCCGCGTAAACAAAAACAACAACAACAAGAAAGTAAAAATAAAACAACTTTTCAGAATTTTAATACACATAAAGTATCAGCTATTACTGAAGTAAATTCAAATAAAGAGCAACAAAAGAAACGAGGAAGGTTGCACGGCGTGAGTCCGTGCAACAAAGTAAAAAGCACAAATAAAATTACAAATAAAGAAAACAATGACAAAAAGCAGTTCAATGGATCTAATGTTAATAAGTCTAATTATAAGGATGTATACGTTGTGTCAGGCCTATATCCTGCTGAAATTAGAGACGATTTAGTTTATAGTAACTGTAGGGATAAGTGGGTGGAAAATATTGATTTTGCTAACAGAACGCTGAAATGTACCATCCAAGACAAGTTACACACAATTAAACTCGGGTGCATCCACGGCAATATCGAGCAATGTCAAAGCTCAGGTCAAATACACAAGACACACATTAATTACGTTGATAAGATAACGGACAACAAGATGACCCGCAAAAGTCAGATAACCCAAGATAAACAAAGGCAGTTAGCCGAAGTTTTAAATAATTGGCAAATTTCATGCTTCATCACTAGGGAAATATTATGTTAAAGATGATTAAGGGAATATACCAGGATATAGGATGTATGAATGTGTATCATCAATATAAATATGTCATAGTAAGAATACATGCTCATGTTGAATAAGTCTGCAAATGAACGGTTGTATACAATAGCGATAGTGAATGACGTCAGAAGTGTATGGTTATCTGTGTTTGGATTGTAAACGCCAACCACGTGTACGTGTTTATGTTTACCTGTCAATGTTAACCACATGTATATGTTTATGTTTATCTGTCAAGATGACAGTTATGGAAGGCACGAATTAGAAGTTGTTATTTAGTTTGGGTTTGAATTATTAGGTTAATGTTTTATTATTTTATTATTAGGACTTGGACATGGTATTATTATATAAAAAAAAAGTTAAAAAAAATTTTTTTTTCACGTGGTGGGGGTTAATCCTTCGATAGAACAGGATCATGATAAGCAATGAACTATGTCTTATGCATGGATGATGGACATTCTCCTGTTTAAATTTGTCTCTTGTTCAAATTGTTTTTTTAGCTATAGTTTTTGTATTGTATTACCGATAAGAATTTAGAAGAGGTCAAACTCTTAAAAATTTTATTCGTCATTTTTCTATGTAATGTGTCTGTGAAAAAGTGAGCAGGTGCGCGAGTTATTAACGTTTTTCTATTGTGTCCATTATAATTATCCGATTTACATGAGACTTGAATAAGACATAAAATGTAATATTAGCTACAATTTCCCTATATTCTGTGATCTTCAAATAACTGTTAAATGTGAATTTTTGTTATATGACATCTTTAGATGAAACTCACTCAAGCGTGAAGTAATAAAATTCCAGATAATTATCTGTGCAGGCTTTGCCAATTCCATGCAAAGTGTTGCATGAAGAAATATTTGTGCCGCGTGCATAGTATCATGTGACCGGTAATTGGCCTATTAGAATGCAGTAAAATCATTGAAAATTGTCTGTTGCCATGTGCAGATCAAAGGCAGTTCATCTTGAGCATTTGTCTAGTATGCATGCGGTCCACGTTCAAGAAGTTTCTCTTGCATGAACACGTAAACTGTGCGAAAGGTGTACGAAAACTTGGAACTCTGTGTGAGTTATTCTATAGACCCAAGTGATTCAGTTGTAATAATATAATTGTGAATTTCTAGTATCCGTGTTAGTCAAGATATCCTCATAGGGCGTTCTACCGACCGCGGTAGAGCTGGTGACGCGAGGACACTTGAAGACGAGGCAGAAGGTGTGCACCTATACACTGCTTTTCATTAAACACCCACGTTACACCTTGAGATAAGTAAATAAGTAAAACAATATTAAAACATTTTTAAAAACCTTTGACAATCAATAATCAGTGTTATCGCAGGGGGCAGTGTTGCAGTTCGACGAGCAAGTTTAGCGTGTTTATCATCAGGACACCAGTCCAGTAGAATCCACGAGGGAAGGACATGCGAGATATACGCATCGCCTTCAGCCATCTCGCCGCATCAAATTCGAACATCTTCACTCAAGTAACAATTTCAGATCTGAACTTTATATAAACTTGTTTCAAACAATATTTCAAAATTCATAACATTTGTGTATGTTTAAAAATATATCGTATGAACTATTATTCAATTGGTGTGCAATAAATAATTATAATGCCTCCAATATAGACTTGTTGATTTATAAAACACACACTTAATCCTATGCGCAAGAATTAATTCAATTGTGTTGTCACAATATATATATATATATATATATATATATATATATAATTTTCTATATAAGTAACTCAATGTTTCTTGCAGTAATTATATAATTTGTGATGTTTTCAATTTGTTTCTTCTGCAAGTAGTATAATTTGTATATTCTTTTTAACACCTAAACAAATTCTGAAAAAAATTCAGAAACCTTCGCGGGCGTGCGCACAACAACTCACCGAAGTTTCATCGCAATCGGATGAATGGTATAGGAACGCATACGGGACAAACAAAGAAACAAAGAAACATTCATTTTTATATATAAGAAGATACAAATAATAAAAGAATAAGATAAAAGATAATAAAAGATAAGAAGATAAAAGAATATACAAATTATACTACTTGCAGAAGAAACAAATTGAAAACATCACAAATTATATATTGCGACAGTACAAATAAGTGATGTACTGAGCATTGAATATAAAAATTTAAATATACCTAATAAACTGTAAATAATTAATAATATATTAGAAATAAGCATTCAGGGATTGCAAGCTTGGCTCAGACAAAAATATGAACAGGTGTTTCGACCTGAATCGACGTGCACACACACACAAATGTAACTGAAAGTGTGTACACCAGTATTTTGCTAGTGTGTGTCAACGCAGGTCTATGCAGGCGAGTTTACCACCCCAAGATGAATAATTGCATAATTACTGTTTTTCCGTAATTATTCATAAACTATAATTAAAGAGTAAAATCCAAAAACACAATAAAATGTAAGAAAATTTACTAAATACTGTGTACGAAAACCATGTGAAAGTGCCACACCGTACGAGTGTAATAGTGAAATAACTGTGTACAAATCGAAAGGGTTAAGTTGCAATGTCCAAAATTACAGTGAACATATGTTGTAAAAATAGTTATAAGATAAGTATAAGAGTATACTTACAGGACTCTGCAATTCACAGAAATATAAGAAATAGCGAAATTGACAAAGAGTGGGGGAACTGAATCCAGAGACAGTTTCTGACATGTCGATTTCGTACCACTGCAGGTGTCGACCAAGACATGGGTATAAATAGGACACACAAACTACAGTGGTTTTCTTTCTTAAATCATCCACGGTGCAGCGGGAGCTTCTGCCCGTACACACAGAACATTTAAATTTTTGTAAATAATTTCATCCTTCCAGTTACATACAGTTATGTAACTCAATTGTCAAACCAACTGTTTTTAAATAATAACAAAATTACATAAGAAGATCCACATAAGAAGATCCACTGACGTCAGAAACAGCACGAGGAGAAGTTCCAGAGAGCGAGTCGACGCTGGACAAGAGGAGCGAGGCGACGCTGGACAGAAGACAGAGTCGACGCTGGACAAAAGGAGCGAGTCGACGCTGGACAAGAGGTCGCTGGAGTGCGAGACGAGGACGACTACAGATGGATCAAATGATCGAGTATGATTGACGACAATAAGGTGATAAACAACTTATTTATCTCTTAATCGAACAATGAACTCAAAGACAATTAAAGACATTCTTGTTTTATTTAAAAGTAAGAGCCAATGTTTATTTTAAAGTAGAATTAAAATCATAGATGTTTTAGAAATACGATTAACGTAAAGAGAGCTCAAATTAGTATTGAAATAAAACGAATACAAAGAATTTAAATGAAAACAATTAGTGTTTGATATAAATCAGTACTGAGAAACAAAAGATAAATTCAATAACTATTAATATTTTGAGTACATTACAATATAAAAAGATATTTAAATATTGATATTTTGAAACACATTAATTGACTGAGTAGTCTGAAAATGAGATTTTTCTTTAATACAATAATTAGTAGAATAGAATATTTAGTCAGTAAGGATGTATATAGCATAAGCCTTACGGCATAATAACAAATAATAATGAATGTTTTAAGTCGAAGTAAGTGCTAAGCGCACAATTTTATTAATATCAAATAAATTTGAAATACCGTTACAAGTTACATAGAGTTCTTATTGCAGATACACCTGAAACCCAATTTAAATGCTATTTTGTTACATAATTTGTCAATCTTGAACGTGAGACCAGTCACGCCTATTTTATGTATATCGTATTGTTGCATATTAATTATCGCTTCCAACGTGGAGCATCACAAATGTAAATTATATTATATTTACAACGTTATATCGTTGCATAATATGGCGTCCCAGATCGTGGGGCTCCGTAAACACAAACAAATTTATATTTGCAACGTTGTATCGTTGTATAATATGGCTCCCAAAGAACGTGGGGCTATACAAATTAAATTACATGTAAATTTGTACACATACAACATATATTATGCAACTTATGTACAGTTGTATCGTTGTAATATATATATATATATATATATATATATATATATTCAATCACTTTCTGCTACAGTCCGTTTCTTGATGTATATAATACATTTAATATTTATAATGAATTTACCTCAAGACATTTTTTTCCTTATTAGGAACAGGTTTCGGGTACCATCTTGTACCCATCCTCAGCCTTCCGGTTTTTGTGTCTGGTGAAGTACATATGTGTTGGTTGACTATTATTATTGTGGTTTCCTGTTGGCTTCTGGTACTTCGAATTGGTTTTATTGTGTGTGATTGTGGTGAATGTGTTAGTTTTTTGTGTATTTTCGATGTTGAGTGCTTTGAATATTGTGTCATGATTTGTATTGATTTGTATTTGTTCAGGTATTAGTTTGTTTTGTGTTTTATGTTTGTATATTTGTAAATTTTCCCAAATGTTCATTATGGTGCCTTTGTGTGGTATATGTTTTATTAGTGTCACATTGGTTATGTCTGGGAATTCGTGTCCTGTGTTTGGCTATTGCATGTGTGGCTAAATTGGATTTATATATTTCTGTTTTTTTGTATGCGTTTAGGTGTTCAAAATAACGTTTTTTCAGCTGTTTTTTTGTTTGTCCTATGTAACATTTATTGCAATCTTGGCATTCAATTTTGTATATACCGTTAGTTATTATACTACCTTTTTTGTGTGAGCTATTTAGTTTTTGTAAATTATTTTTATTAGTTTTGTATGCTATTTTTATATCTGTGTTTTTAAACAGTTTTGTTAGTTTTGTCATTTTATTATTTATGTATGTGAATGTGGCCCATTTGTTGTTGTTGTTATTATTTATGTGTTGTTCATTTTTATTAATTCTTAATTGTTCAGTTTTTATTTTATATTTGATTTGATTTTCTATTTTGTTTGCAGTATTTTTATTGTATCCATTTTCATAAAATGGATATTTGGTATATTATATTTCTTTCTTTGTCAGTTTCTTGTTTGTTTAGGGGAATTTTGTACATTCTGTTAAATAGCGAATAGAATGCTGCCATTTTATGTTGTGGTGGGTGGTCAGAATGGTTAGGTATAATAATGTTGGTAGAAGTTGGTTTTCTATATATTGCATATTGTATGTGGTTGTTGTTTCTTGTGATGGTTATGTCTAAATATTTGATTTTGTTATGTTTTACTTTTTCTTCTGTGAATTGTATTTTAGGATGTATGTTATTGATTTGTTTCACAAGCACGATGATCACTGTTGCACACCACTATATAAAATTATCCCGATTAGCGCTTTCAAGCTTCACAGCTCATCGTCAGATCGGAAATTAAACCAAAAACCTGAAAAACCCTTCACTCACATCTCACCCCACCCTACTCACACACAACAAGCTATAATTGACTGTCCCTTCCCCACCCTTAGCCCTGTCCCACCATCTGGACAGTTACATATTTTTCTAGCAAATTCCTTGTGTTTCAGTGTGTGTGTGTGTGTGTGTGTGTGTATGTGTGTGTGTGTGTGTGTGTGTGTGTGTGTGTGTGTGTGTGTGTGTGTGCGCGCGCGCGTGCGTGCGTTCCGGGATAATTTTATATAGTGGTGTGCAACAGTGATCATTCTGCTTGTGATTTCAACCACTAACACAACTTTCTTCATTAAACTTCTGTTAAGATGCGCAATCGAAGACAGGTAATGGACAACAACAATGAGGTAATAAACGACAACGATAAGGTAAGTAAAGTTTTTAAATATCTTAAGTTAAAAGTTAAATTGAAGAGGGTTTTAAGTAAACTATGGTTTAATAAACAATGTCTGGATAATAATGTCATCCCAAAATACGCACAAGTTAAAATTAAAAATAAGAACATTGTAGCTAAAAAGGTAAAAGAACACAGCGAGAAGTTGTGGATAAAATTGGAAATAAGGTCACTTTACGGCTTAATCAATAGATATAATAGGGAATTATATGACAGACATATGGAGTTGTTAAGAATATACTCGTATGTATAGTTGGAAGAAATATTGTATAATTTTGGTTTACGGTACGTAGAAAAGAAAGTGGAAAATAAAAATAAAAAATGGTAGATAAGTTAAATAAATTAATAAGGAAAAACGAAGTAAAAAAGGAACACCTCTCTAAGAATAACTATGAAAAAAGAGTAATAAACCTTACAGAGGTAATTTTCAATACAGAAGAAAAAGAAATGTTAGCGAAAGGCTTAAAATACGCGCCACCACCAGAATTAAATCAAGAAAAAACGATTATTGAATGCGAAAGCATAATACAAAAACTAGGAAATGAAAATGATAAAAAAAAGAATAAGGTGGGAAGTAGGGAATGTAGTAGATAAAATATTTAAGAAAAATTTGTATAATTCAAAAAATGAACAAAAAATCAAATCAACTGTAACTAAACTAAAGAATAAAATAAAAAAGAGTGATATTATAGTTACGAAGGCGGACAAAGGAAATACAATGGTACTACTGAGAAAAGACGAATACATAAAGAAAACGGAAGAATTTATAAGTGAAGGACCATACGAGGAAATAAAGTATGATTATACAAGTAAGTACCAGTCAAGGATAAAACAAATGATGAAACAGATAACATTTTTAGAAGAAAATAAGAAAAAGTATTTATTAGAAAGTAATCCAACAGCACCAACTTTTAAAAGTCAGATTAAGATACATAAAGAAGGAAAACCAATTAGACCCATTGTTTCTTTTATTAATGCACCTATTTATAAATTATCAAAGGAAGTTAGCAGAGTACTAAAAGAGAAATATGAATTTGGGACAAAATACAGCATAGAGAATAATATAAAATTGATAGAAAAATTAGAAAATATTAGAATTAATGTAAATACAAAATCGATATCACTGGATGTTAAGGACATGTTTACCAATATCACAGTAAATAAAGTTATTAAGTTAATAAATGATAATAATATGGGAGAATACAGGTATAAAAAGCAGTTGATTAAAGTAATTAAAGAATGTGTAAATCAGAACTATTTTAGGTTTAATAACAAGTTTTATATACAGAAAAAAGGTTTACCTATGGGATCTTCATTATCCCCTATTCTTGCAGAAATATACATGAATGATTTTGAAAAGCAATTAATAAGTTCCACTAAGTATAAAGACAATATAAAATTATGGATTAGATACGTTGACGATGTATTAGTAATTTGGGAAGGAAGCATAGAAGAAGTGCATGAGTTTATAAATGAGGTAAATAATAAGGATAAAAACTTACAATTTAAAGAAGAGATAGGGGGTAAGAAAATAAATTACTTAGATTTAAACATAGAAATTAAAGATAATGAGAAACTACAGTTTGGGATATTTAGGAAAGAATCGTATTCTGATATAATTATACCAAGAGAGTCTTACCACCCTTATAGATATAAAATGGCGGCAATCAATTCATTTTCTTATAGAGCTCAGAAGTGTTTAAAAGAGACCGAATCAAAAGATAGGGAGTTAAAAACGATAAAGGGAATTGTAAGGAATAATAATTATAACACCAACATAGTGGATAAAGTTATGAAAAGGGTTAACATAACAAAAAGCTAATATAGAACCAGAACAAAAGAATTATGCAGGGTCATTGACATACATAGGTTCACATACTAGAAAAATTATAAAATGTTTTAATAAATACGGAGTAGATATAGCTATTAAAAAATGTGAAACAGTATTTGATAAGATAAGGAATAAAAATATAGAAAAAATCCCAGTATTACAGAAAAGCGGAATTTATAAATTAAAATGTAGAGACTGCAACAAAGTGTACCTAGGTGAGACAGGACGGAAATTCGTATGCAGGTTGTCTGACCACAAACGTGGAGAAGGTAACAGAACAACGAATTCGTTATATGCAAGACATTTCATAGAAGACAACCATAAGTTTGTTAATCCTTTGGAAGACTACGAAATTGTAAAAATAGTAAATAACACAGTTGAAAGGAAGCTTAGGGAGGAGTTAGAAATATTGAAAGAAAGAGAAAAAGGGTTAGACAATTTAATTAATACTAAAATTAAATTTGATAATGAAGAAATATTTTATAACATAATTAAGAAGTAAATGATAGAGGACAGATATAAGATTAAGAATTAAATTGCTTAGGACTAATTAGGTGTTTTTAAAATAAGGGTGTGTGACTGGCACACATGTGTGGATGAGAAAGACTAGGTTTAAAAGGAATGCACACACACACACACACACACACACACACACACACACACACACACACACACACACACACACACACACACACACACACACACACACACACACACACACACACACCACTGAAACACAAGGAATTTGCTAGAAAAATATGTAACTGTCCAGATGGTGGGACAGGTCTGAGGGTGGGGAAGGGACATTCAATTGTAGCTTGTTGTGTGTGAGTAGGGTGGGGTGAGATGTGAGTGAAGGGTTTTTCAGGTTTTTGTTTTAATTTCCAATCTGACGATGAGCTGTGATGCTTGAAAGCGTTAATCGGGATAATTTTATATAGTGGTGTGCGACAGTGATCATTCTGCTTGTGATTTCAACCACTAATACAACTTTCTTCATTAAACTTCTGATTTGTTTCAGTATTAGATTATAGATAAATAAATCACCTTGTATCCGTCGTGTGACTTCGTTATACGTCGATTAAAATGACGCGTTTCGGAACATATGCTCCATCATCAGATTAAATCACTCTATTGAGGTCGTTAACAGTTAAAATCACATGTTACACATAATTGTCAACTAATGTAATTCACTCGCTTTCTAAATGGTGCGCACCACAGCGAAGCCGATCGGACACTGAATTATTATCTGAGTGATTACGCCTAAGCAGGTTCAATGCTGTATCGTATAGCGGGTTGGATTTAAAGTTTAAATGGTCATTCAATATGAAGTCTCACTGTTTATGTTATTATATGCTTTGTATATTTCGAACTCTTCTATTGCGTCCATGTAACGGCCTTTGTTGCACACATGTAGGGGTATCAAATTAGGTTTGAAATCGGTATAATTATGATTGTGTAAGATTAAGTGGTGGGCAAAGTTGGACTTGATATTATTTAACAGAGTGAGATTATATAGGTGACGTTTTGGTGTGTGCTCTTTAAATCGTTTGAGGAAACCTCTCCCCGTTTGACCAATGTAAAAACTGTTGCAGTCGTTACATGATAATTTATATATGCCGTATTTCTTTTCTAAAGGTATGGGTTTTCTGTGACGTAGTATTTTTAATAGACTATTGTTTGTTTTGAAGGTAGCGGTAATATTCAATTTATTAAATGTGGAGGTTAGAATCTTTGGCATTATATTTGTGTATGTGGTAGAAATAAATGTTATTTTTGTATCCTTATCTACTGGGGGCTTGGATTTTCGAATTTTATGTTTCCTGATGAGATTATCAATTAACGTGTTTTTGTAACCATTAGCTAAGGCTATATGGTTAATGGTATTCAACTCCTCACGGTAATCATCATCACTGAGAGGCACTGCCAACAATCTGCGGATAAGCTGCCAACTTTTGCGAAAAGGGATGATAAGAGTCAGCATGTATTGTCACATCAGTGGTGGTCGGTTTTCTATAAATATTAAATTTCAATTTATCTGTGTTTAATGAGAGATAAATCTAAAAAATTTAATTTATTATCCACTTCGGTTTCCAGCGTGAATTGAATGTTTTTATTGATAGGCCTACTATTCATTAATGTTTTAGGTTTTCGATGTGTCGTACAGTACCATTGAAAATTAGAAAGGTATCGTCTACATAACGTGCATAAAATATTATATCATTTTTGTATTTGTTATGTGAGAGCAAATGAGAGTTTTCATAAAAATTCAAGTAAACGTCGGCCAATAGACCAGAGAGAGGTGAACCCATGGCCAATCTATCATGCTGAATGAAAAATTGGTTATTGAAAGCAAAGTAATTTTGTTCTAAAATAGTTTCAAGTAAACCAATTAACTCGTTTATTGTCTGTGTATTTAATTTATTATTCTCTAATAAATTTTCTTTTAAGATATTTAGTGTTTCCTTTGCTGATATGTTGGTATACAAATTTACTATATCAAACGATGTTACCTTATAATTTGGTAGTAGATCGACATCTTAACATTTATTAATAAAATCCGTGTTGTTTATGACACTATGATTGTTCTTTAAATTTATGTTTTCTTTGATTATTTTGACGAGTTTCTTAGCTGTTTTGTATGCAGGCACTGTGGTAAAATTAACGAGTGGTCTGACCGGTATGTCGTGTTTATGAATTTTGGGTAGGCCAGTGAGTTCGGGAGCTTTTGCATTAATAGGCTTTAGGAAGCGACGTGTGCATTCGCTAAACAAATTTATGCATTTATTGATTTTGTTATTCAATGTCTTGACATACATATCAGTAGGATCAGATTTCAAGGTTCTAATATTGTTGTTTGAAATAAAGTCGTTTATTTTCGTTTCATACACATCGAAGTCCATGACAACAAGAGTATTCCCCTTATCTGCCTTCGTAATGAGAGCATTATATCACCTAATTTAGTTTTGATTTGTTTCAATAACTTAAACTCGTTGGAAAATCTTATATGTTTCTGTAAACCATGAGGTGGATGGTTGTTAAAATTATGGTGTTTTATGGTATTATTAAATTTATTATTTATTAAAATGCGTGCTTCGGTTTGTAGTTTTAGATCGGCAATTGTTTTTACTGCAGTTTCTGCACTGATAATTTCTTGTATGATTTGGTGTTTATTATTAAGAGGTAAGTTGTACTTGATGCCCTTATTAAGGATGTTCATTTCGTCTTCATTGAAAGCTATTGTAGTTAAATTAGACACACGAAGATAAAATGTGTGTTTACAAGTGATATCGGTTTCTTGGCGATGTTTACTCTTCAAATTATGAATTTTACGCGTCTGTCTCTGACATTACTCACAATACATACTTTAAACAGACGCGTAAAATTCATAATTTGAAGAGTAAACATCGCCAAGAAACCGACATCACTTGACGTATTTATGTACTGATTCCATAACATTATTTATGATGGCCGGAAGAATATTGTTGAAAATATGTAAATGCAATTTATAAAGTTGTGCATTGAGTGTAGATTTCTTGATATACAAAGATTTGATTTCCTCCTTGATCCAAAAAATCTCAGCATGTTTTTTGGTTGCTTTAGCAGCCCTAGACGGGGCCTTCATATTTATGACTGCATATTTTGGTATTAGATGATTTTTTAAACAGATATTATTAAATTTAATGTGTAAGTTAGTTTTTAGTAACTGGATTTTAACGTTTTTATATTTAAATACCATACTTGCTTGACTAGCCTCTAATTTAAAATGCATGTTGGTTCTTGGTATCCAAGTCACGTAGGAATAGTAGATTATAGCCGAGACTTCATATTGAATGACCATTTAAATTTTAAATCCAACCCGCTATACGATACAGCATTGAACCTGCTTAGGCGTAATCACTCGGATAATAATTCAGTGTCCGATCGGCTTCGCTATGGTGCGCACCATTTAGAAAGCGAGTGAATTACATTAGTTGACAATTATGTGTAACATGTGATTTTAACTGTTAACGACCACAATAGAGAGATTTAATCTGATGATGGAGCATATGTTCCGAAACGCGTCATTTTAATCGACATATAACGAAGTCACATGACGGATACAAGGTGATTTATTTATCTATAATCTACTATTCCTACGTGACTTGGATACCAAGAACCAACATGCATTTTAAAATGTTTCAGTATGTTCTCTGCATTTGTGTTTTTGTTATTTGATACATATAGCCCATCATCTACATACTGTATCTTATCCATATGCCATTTGGATCATATGATTTTATAATATTTTGTATTTTGGTGTCTATGTGTTGTAGGAATATTTCTGCTATTATGCTTGATAATAGTGATCCCATTGCTAAACCTTCTTGCTGTTGATAAATTTTGCTATTAAATTCAAAGTAATTTTGTTTTAGTATTAGTTAAAGATAATTTACAGTTCTGACAGTAAAAACCCGAATACAATATGCTTTATTCATTGTTGTTATCATTAAAATGTGAAGTTTTACTGTATATGAAAAAGTATAAGATAAGTAGATTTGTATTATTTGTAATTCAAAAAGTACTTCTCACAAAATTTTTAACCAAGTCAACTTATAGTAGGCCTACTATTTCTTTTACAATTCCATTGAATTTGTATCTACAACTGAATTGAAAAATGTGAATTTGATTAATCAGAACTAACATGGTACCAGAAAATAAGTCTTAAATTTAATAAATTGAAATTTTGTGCATTTGTTGTAGTAACATATGTCGTTACAAATTTAACAGCAATGGTGTGTTAATGAATAAATCTAAAAATGAGGCTATAATAAATCTTTCAATACTTAAAACTATACAAGAACCATAATTTTTTAAAGAATGGTAACAGATATATTTATAAAGTTAAAATCTGTTAAAAGCTTAAATATAAAGGGTAAAAAAATGCATCAGTAAAGATAGTCATTTGATAGTAAGCTTAAGCTTTTTTTATTGGTTTGAATATATTATATAAAGAAAACATCAACTGGAAATGTTTATATGGCCTTCATAGTGTTCCTAACGTGTGTATTAGTAATGTAAAGGGTGGACCATAAGCAGCTAGACACTATTTGTTACCTTGACACCATATTCTTACTGTATAACTTTTAGGTTTCTTAGTAAAACTTCGTAAAAAGAACATGTGTCCTTTTTCTCACAAAAATATTTATTATTTGTAAACATTTACAAAATTAATTTTTCTATTAAACTTTTCTGCTGTTATTTTTTTATTTTAAAGAATATTTTAATACTATGATATGCTTCGTGAAGATAATTGAACAAACAATACAAAACCTGAGAATTGTGTGTTGAATCTTGGTGTTGGGGACTAGCATCACCAGATATCCCAGAGTCTCCTGATTTGTCAGGGTGAATATGGAGTGGCAGAGGAGGTACAGGAATTCGTTCTTCCAAAGGAACCAAGTCATCTTCTTCGGATGGTGGAGGGGATTCAAGAGCTGATAGTAGTCTCCAGGCTGCAGTAGGTGAAAACCTTGGAATGTCAAGCTGTTTCCGTGGAAGTATAGGCCTTAACTGAAGTGATATTCCATTTCCACACTATAATATTTGTAACATATTACTGTCATAAATCCATCAATTCATATTAATATAATACTATAATGCTGATCTATAAGTTTATAATATTCTTGAACATTCAGTATACATAATCTTATAACTAAAACTTGTAATCAAAATTACATATTAAAAAATGACATCAAATATTTAATTTACTGGAATTCAATTTAGATAAAAAATGATTCATAATATTGAAGAAATTGCTTACTAACTGAAATTGTGAGATTTAGTTTATTTACTTTCTGTGTTCCCTCATCTCTACTCTTTGTCAAGTCTGGAAATCGTATTGGTTTTGTTTATATTATGACATTCAATTGAATAACTCTTTTTGAGTATTAGTAAGCACAAGATATTAATTCATTGATAATGAATTAACTATTTCACAAAATCTGATTTTTACATCACATTATTAAATTTTATGTTTTGTAAATTATTTTCTTGCTATCTGCAAGAGGAAAATGGATAATGGGCAGTCAGTCACAAATAACAATGGAAAATAAGCTGTTACAATTGTAAAAACCACATGGATCTACTGAATGTAGCTTTGAGGAACCACCAGCAACAATATTATAGGTAAAATACAAAAGTTTCAAGACAGTGAAACTACATTGAACCTTTGTAGATGTGCCTTGATACACTCTAAATTTAGCAATACCACTCAAATGTGACCTGAATGTATAAAAAGTGGATGTATCAAATATAGTGAATAAACTGTTGTGGACTCAAACAAGCTGGTTGACAACTGATGGACATACAACATGATGTCACATGACTGAAGAGGATTATCAAACCCAGCTTATCATCAAGATTTACTATGAGTTAATGAGTGGCATTACTGAATCAAAACCAATAATGTGTTACAAACTATGTAAGTACAGCCATTCATATAGGTTGTACTTAGTTATCATATAGTTATAGTTAAAGAATAAGAAGTACTTAAAGAAGTACTTCCAACAATACAAATAATGTAAAATAAAGTGTGCTTAATGTTCAGCTCAATGGAAACATTTTGCAATAAATAAATTCCTGTTATATAGTAATTAAGTTCACAGGAATAGTAGCCCAATTTAGGTCATTTAAAACGAGACAAATCATGAGTGATATTTATTTTATTTATCTACAAATCTATTATCCAGACAGTGGGTTTTCATTTAACATTTGTAATAAATGTTTACATTACTTTGAGACAGAAATTTTGTTCTACTATTAGAATCACTTTTCAATTTAGTGTGTAATTCCAAAAATTATTTTGTTTACTACCATTTGTTGCTTGTATTATAAAAGTAACACTAATTCTTTAACTAGTTAATAATTTTACAATTCTAAAATTAAAGTTTAGAAATCTTAGAATTCTCACAAACATTGTAATTATATTTGATACACAAGATTAGACAAAAAATAAATAAGTTTTGATATACAAATTTTGATATGCAAGACATACTAATAGTACATAAAAAATGTCTTGTTCCAACAGTTCATGTAAACAGACATTCCACAATAAGTGAGTTATATGAGAATTTTTCTTGAAATATTGCAAACTGTTCTGTATGAAACAATCATAGAAACGTTTTATTAAAATAAAATGTGTGCCAGATGGATGCCAAAATTGCCCACCATTGCCTATAAAACCAGTGAATGGGAATGGCTAGGAAGTTTCTGGGCCAGAATCACACTGAAAGTCATGAATTTTTCAAATATATTTTTACTGGGGATGGTACCTGTTCCATGCTACAACAAGTGTTTATACAATGGGACTATGTGATATTATGTGAAAAAATAAATTATTGTTATATAAGGGATATGATTGAAATAAAATATTTTCTCAATTAAAAATTTTTAATTGCAGGGTTCAGGGCATCCAGGAACCTACTTTCTGAATGGCCCTGATATGTCAAATACTGATAATCAGTAACTATTATACATAACCTATGGATCTAAATGGTTTTTGTATTAATAGTTTATGACATTATACTATATTTTTGTAAATAAATATGGAAATATTTTTCTTACTACAAAAATTGGAGACATTTACAAAGGATTGCTTGGATACAAACTTGTATGTAAAAGGAATATAATTATACAGTAGAGTCTCGTTTATCCGACCTTCGCTTATCCGACATTCCGTATTATCCGACGTCCCACCGCAAAAAAAAACAAAGAAACGCATTAATCGGCAACAAGAACTGCAAGTTTCGAGCGTGAGCGTAGTCTATTTTTTGTTGCTCCGACTCTACTGCAGCTAATTAGTTACCCCAACTGTACAGTCTACACTATGACTCATGTGTCTGTCATTCGCCCCACCCTCACTCACTCACTGTCACAACTCACTACTCAGTGCAGTGCAGTTTATCATTGTATGCGGATCGGTTTATCGTCTGTTACATGCGTATGTGTCTGTGTGTGTTAATTTGACAAACGTTGTTGTGTTGTTTAAAAGTTGAAATTTACGCAAGTATGGCAATGAAAAGAAAGAAAGTTGTATCGATTGAACAAAAGGGAGAGACAATGCAGAAGGTAGCTGACGACTTTGGCGTTGGACGGGTAACAGTAGGAGACTGGAAAAAAAACGAATAGAAATAGAAAAATGGTGTGCATCAAGAGTTACGGAGGGTGCACTAAAAGAAAGAAAAACTAGAAAAAATGTGACTATGAAAAAGTTAGTGAAGCTTTGTATGTTTGGTTTACACAGTTCAGGGACAAAGGTGTGCCTATTTCAGGGCCTATTTTACAGCAAAAGACGTTGCATTTTCGTAATGAATTCAATGAAGGGGACCCAGATTTCACAGCAAGTGTCGGTTGGCTCAATCGATGGAAGAAATGCTACGGTATCCGTCAGTTAAGTGTTTGTGGTGAAAAACTATCATCGAGTTTTGAAGAAATGGAAGCATTCAAGAAAAGATTTCAGGAATTTATTGAAACCAAAAGCCAAACGGGTGATCAGATATTTAACTGTGATGAGTCAGGCCTTAATTACAAAATGTTACCTAGTAAGAGTCTTGCAGCCAGAACTGAAGCGGCAGCCCCTGGCTATAAGCGTAGTAAGGAAAGGCTGACAATTTTAGCATGCAGCAATTCTACAGCAAACCTCAAAATAGAACTTGGGGAAGTCCAAAAATCCTAGAGCCTTTAAAACTGTTTCAAAAAACGCTCTTCCTGTAAAATACTACAGTCAGAAAAGCGCATGGATGAGCAGTGAAATTTTCAAAGACTGGTTTTTTAAGGAATTCATTCCTTCAACAGAGAAGTTTTTGAAAGAAAATAATTTACCCAGAAAAGCAGTTTTCTTGGTAGATAATGCTCCAACGCACCCTGATGCAGAGGAGCTTCAAGATGGTGACATTAAGACAATGTTTCTGCCCCCCAATGTAACCGCCACATGCCAACCTATGGATCAGGGCGTTTTGGAAACGATAAAAAGGAACTATCGCAGGAAGCTACTGTCCACAGTGATAAAAGAAATAAAGAAATTGAAGAAGGACAAGACATGATTGAAAAATTGAAACGCATAAATGTAAAGGATGTTGCTTATTGGGTTGCAAGGGCCTGGGCTGACGTAAGGGCTCCAACAATTGCCAAATCATGGAAGAAGCTGCTAGGCGATGATGAAAGTATGGAAACGGAAAGCACAGATGAAACCGAAGAAACCATTCTACCTTCAGTGCAACGTATCCCTGGATGTGAGGATGCATCTTTGCAAGAATTCAAAAGCTGGATGAAGGATGATGATCAGTATGTAACTGATGGAGAAATTGTCGCTCTTGTCAATTGCGATGACAACGAAATTGAAGATCAAGGTCAAGCACCAACTGTTGAGCCTCTCACAATTTCACATAACGACGGAGTTAAGGCTCTAGAAACTGCAATTAAATACATTGAGCAACAAGAAGAAGCTACACGAATCGACATAATGATGTTGCAAAGATGGCGACACTTGGCAGCGAAGAAACGGCACTCGTCAGGAAAGCAGACTACGATCAAAAATTTCTTTAAATCATCACAGGACTGAACTTTTTAAGTGTACTGTATTTAACTTCAGACGGTTCTGTAACTGTAAGTTCATTTTTCAGTTAATTTTTTCAGTTGTTTTGTTGTAAAACATGATTATTAGGTTCGTAATGTATAAAATTATAACATAGTTTGACGTTTAATAAGCTTTTTCTTAACACCTCCCTATTATCCGACATTTTCGCTTATCCGACGTTCTGCCGGCCCGTTTATGTCGGATAAGCGAGACTCTACTGTACTTAAATGCTCTCTCTCTCTCTCTCTCTCACACACACACATACACGCGCGCGCACACGCACGCATGCATGCATGCCCGTGAATGGTGCTTTTTTGTGAGGAAAAAGGTGGTGGAATTCATGACTGGAGGGGGTGAGGGTTACTGTCTGCAGTGCATGGCAATTTTTCATCTATGAGAAATCAAAAATTATAACTTTCAAGTTGTAGGCAGAATTCAAAAATAAAATGAAAATTAATTAATATTACAAATTATTAACCTTTAATTATTTTTGTTTCCTAGTGCATTTTATATTCTAATAGAAATAGAATGAACAACTTCTATTTCCAATAGAAATTGAATGATTATTTTGTTGCAACTTTATAAGCTGTGTGGAAAGGTATTACAAGTAATTTTCTTTTCTTTAGCCATTGATTTTAAACAGAGTCCTTCAAGCGTTTTTTTTTTACTCACTATCAATTTTCCCTGCAGCCTTATGGGAACATTGTCATTATGACCAAAGATTTTTTGCCATATGGTGTGTGTTGGTGTTTTTGTTTTCACCATGTTTTTTGTTTTGACTCTTCTTCACAAACTCATCTTTCTGTGAAACACTATAGCAGATAGGCCTGTCCGATTCACATGGGCCTACAACTATGTACTTGGTATCGAATACCAGTAATAACACCAATCCTACAAAACCTATAAATGGTGTTGGACTTTGGTGGGTGAAGATGGGGCAACCTCATCTTTGCATGGTTTTTACTTTTTCCTAGAGTGAACAGTAAAATAATGACAATAGTTTTTCATTATACAGTTCTATATTTCTTCCAATAAAATACAAATATACTGTGACCTAGGCCTATATACACTACTGTGAAACGTTAATAAGCATTGAAATAACAACAGAATAACACGTAATGTATATGAACACATACACATGAAACATAACATGATGTACTAATTACAGTGCCTTAAAATTTTAGTATATATTTGTACACATGAAATAAATGTAAGGTACTAATTACACTGCCATAAAGGATCAGTAATAAAGAAAGAAGCAATAGAATTACTTTTAATGACTGACAAGAGTTCGTTATGGCTACTACTGCTGGCACTAGATCTTTTGGTACAAGAAAAGACATATGGTCAGTGGCGAAGCTAGTAGTTAATGAATGGGTAGGCAAAATCTTACCTTAAATTTTTTTTAAGGAATCATTAAAAGGATGGTGGTTCAAATCGGACGCTGAGGTAGAGTTTGCTGTTAGCGAATGGTTCCGCAAACAGCCGTAAGAATTTTACTAGCAGGGAATGTACAGATTAGTGCAAGAGTGGGACACATGTCTTAATGTTAATGGAGAATTCTTATAAAATCATTGAATAAAAAATGCTTTACAGCTCTAAACGTGTTTCTATTGAACAGTCCTTGTAGGCCTATTAGTCATACACAATAATACATCTGATTGAACTTCAAATTTTTAAACTTGATTAGTGTCTATATATTATATGTTTAATGTTACAAACAATTCAAAAATCAATCTTGATCATCTGTTAGTTCAGCGGAATAACCGGCACACTTTTAATAACCGCATAAAATAAGCACACTTATAAACAACACAGGCGCTTTAACTTAACTGTTTGCACCATAGAAGTGAGACATGCCTCAACGCTCTATGTGTACAGCACGGGACAATCCCCCTCCCCCGCACTTCCCATCGCGCCAGTACATTGCTTACATAAGATGTATACAAAAAACGCTGAGGCAAGTTCACGTTGCCTCATTCGCTTTATGCCGAATCTCACCTGTCTCCATCTAGCGGTCACTCGGTACAGCACATTTCGGCTTAATAAATTCGACAGTCACAGTAACAATGTATAATCTTTACATTACGTAGTTCATACGTATTTATAATTTTTATTCTACAGAATTTTTAGGGTAGGCTTTGCCTCAATTACCTCCATGTAACTTCGCCACTGCATATGGTACTGCTAGTGTGCCAAAATATCTTAGTGGCATAAAATTTGTAAATATTTTTTCAATTTATTGTATCAAATTACAATATAATTTTTAATTTTGACATGATAATGTCTTTTAGCTTGACATCATTTGAAACTTTCTGTAACATGTAATGCTGTATGACGTCATCATTGCATGACGCTTCCACACTTTCGATTCCCCACAGTCTAGAAATTTGATATGTAAACGCATCAAGACAGAAATAATCGCTGCTGACATTGAGTTTAGCAAACGTTTTAGTGAGAATAAATTTGGTTTTACATGCTCTTTTGTCTGTACTGCATCATTTGAAACTTTCTGTAACATGTAACGCTGTATGATGTCATCATTGCATGACGTCATTGGGATTGTTGTATTGTAAATAAAGGTTTGTTTAGATACGTCGCAATATGTAAATAAAGGTTTGTTTTGTGTTGTGGTTAAATACACTGCTGCTGGTATATAGTAACCATAACGTGGCGACTGACTAAAACAGCGTTCGACAATGGATAGCAGCGACGAGAAGGCTCAGATCAAGAAACGACAAAATGCTGAGCGAGTAAGAAAGTGTCGGGAATGAAAGAAGCTCGAGAACGAACAGCAATGAGCCGCTGCTGTCAGCGGTGAAGCTTCAGTAGCAGCGGCCCCATCACAACAAATACGAAAGGAAGATGACTTGATGCGCGAAGAATTGAACGAGTACTTAATTAATACACAGTTCGCGTCGACGATGACTGAGCAGGAGAAAAATCGATGCAGTATACAACATGAAACTGGAAGAGAAGCGAAGGAAAACCAACGAACAAGTAAAACATTGTAGATTGAATAAGAAAATTGAGATGGCAACTAAACGCAACATTTGCACAAAAGAAACAATCAGTCAGTTAGTAACCATAATAATGTTGCATTTAGCTGGCGGCTGAAAAACATTATCATGCTCTTAAGCTTTTACCATTTGGTAAATGGTACTGTATCTTTTTTCTAATGCATTTATAAAACTATTTAAAAGAGGTGCCAGAATGATATTCTGGTGAGGTACCATTAAAAAAAAAGTGGTAATAATAATAATGGTATGAACAATCACAAACACAAACACACACACACACACACACACACACACACACACAGGTTTATCACAATCTCATACAATTATACCAGTCTCTTGAAATTAATCTTTACAGAATTCTATATGATACCACATACTTACTTCATCTAATCCTTCACTGCTTAGGCTACCAGATCCGGAAGTGTTAGCAACATGATTCAGATGTGGTGATGGAGGAAATGGTGACACCTGTCTTTGTAAGCTTGCAGCAAATCTATCAACTTCATGGTTATCTTCTCCACTGCCAGATCCACCATTCATTGCACACTCACTCATTCCAAAATAGAAAGTTTTTACTGGTGCACATGGTTTTGTTGTTGGAATTCTAAAGGCATAAAAAATTTATTGTTGAAAGAAAAAATACAACAATGAAATGGAAAGTTATTATGAAATATAATGTATCTGATTACTTGTAAAAATTATTTACTTTATTATACAATTTTATTTGTAAATAAACTTAAAGTGAATGATACAGAAACAAATTACTTTTATGGTATGCCTTAATATCCAAATAAGGTTTAAATTTCAATTACCTATCTCTCTTTTAGTACAAGTTTGGGTGTGGCAGAAATATCTGATGGGTTTCGTTTGTTATTATGTCATGTGGAGGGTCATATAATGATGAGGTGGTGGGCATGTCCCTTTTCACTTGCTGCCATTTCAATTGCCATGGAGCCATGGGATGCAATGCTTTCACTGTTAAAATGTTTTTTAATAATATGGTTCTATTGTGCTCACTCAGAACAGATTTCATCAACATTTCAATGTAGGCTGTCAAGATCAGGTACCTAGTCAGAAGAAGAATAGTAGCAACAAAACAAAAACCAACAGGAATGCCATGATCCATACGAAAACCTGAACACATCGAAGGATTGAGACAGGCCACTGAGGCTAGTCCTCGCCATTCTGTGCATCTTCATTTTTCCTCTTGAAACATCTTCAACTGAACTGTCAGAAGAATTCTCCATTTGGACTTACATTTATATTCCTACAAATAATGGTCTTCCATGAATTGTGCCTTTATAACTGGGAAAAGGTAAATTTTTCGAAGAGGCAATGTTGAAAGTGGAGGGCCTGAAATGCTGGAACTTACACTATTGCTATGTAACCAATCAAGACAGCTTCACGAACATCCACTAGCTTTAGATAAGCTTTAATAAGAAAGTGACTATACATGGGGCAGTGTTACAGTGTACTCTGGCTGGACACAAGATGCTCTTCAACCACAATGTAACCACCTCTCTAGAGAACAAACTGTCTGAAATCGAAGTTAGTAGCTCATGGACTGGGGTGAACCAGTCGGATTAACATCTCTTCCCAATAACAAATTTAGACACTTGCAATGTCAGCAACTGTCTTATAAATGGAGTGAGGTTTATGGTAATGGAAAATACTGGGAAAAATAATAAATCTGCATGACTTTCTAAAAACTTGGATTACTAGTAGAGGCAAAATAGCACCAAAAAATACCGAAAAAGGATGTTTATCCTCCGTCCAATTTTTTTGTTGGAATAGGTTAAGTAAGTAAAAGTAAGTGTACAGTTAAAATTTTTACAAAATTCTGATTGTGCGTCACGAGATAAGTGCATTTTAGTGCATTTTTGGTGCATCGTATAAGTGTATCGGCCATAACTTCGGTTCTATTGGACGTATCGAGACCAAAAAAAAATTCAACATACTCGTTATGAATTAACAAATAAAGCTGGGTTAGTAGTGCTACCTAAACAGGTCAACATAACCTCAAAAAAAATTAAACTTCATTATAATGCAATTTTCCTTTAAAATTTATTTCTCTTGAATTAAAAAAGATAAAATCAATTTCTTTGGACCAAAATATTTGTTTTTTATTGTAGAAACTTAAAAAAAATTTTGAAAAAAAAAATTAATTTTTCTGGCTAAAATCTCAAAATTTTTAAAAATGTTGATATGGTCGCCATTGTATGAGAGATGATCCAAGTAAGGTTTTTTGTTTTTTCAAATCGTAGATTTTTTTATGTACTTAATTGCTATTAAAATTAAAAAATTTTTAATTTTTTTTTACCTACTTTATGGCAATTTATATATATTGTAACGTATCCTTTTTGTAGAGGGTTACAAAATAATAATAATATTAAAATTTGAAATAAAAAAAAATTTTATTTCAAAATAAAAAAGTTTGTTTTCGGAAAAATAGTTGTTTTCGTGTTTTTTGTGGTATATATTTAATAAATAATTTTTGTAACTGTATTTTGTAAAAATTTTAATGATTTTATGATTGTTTATGTTGTTGTGTCACTTTCTCTGAATAACTCCTGCGTTAATATAGATAACTCCGGTAGTAGTCGATAGACGGTTCTTCTTCTTCATCAATATGCTCCTTATTCCTTTGTAAATACCGCTTTTCGGATAGTCCGTGATCTTGAATTAACTTATTTTTAATTATATTTAAATTAAAGTTCAACCAATTTGCAGAATTATATTATTTATTAACAATTTATTAGAAAGATCGATGATTAATCGATTGTTGACAACAGTATCGACTCGTTACTCAGGGCCGGTCGACAAAAAATTTACATGAATAGTATATATAATATTTGGTCCTTTCAACGGTTATTTTATAAATAGCCAGAGAAGGGTAGGGCCATGAAAGTATAACACTTATAATTAAAAGTCTTAAAACTAACAATTACAAGATAATTTCAATATTGAAAGTTTATATAGTACAATATTCGAACCAGTGAAGACTCGATGTTCATTTGTTCCACTTCGCATAGGATGCTGGGAAAACCAAAATGGCCAACTGAGGACTGCGTAGGTTAATGTCCGTCACCTCGACAAATATTTCTTGCAATAAAGATGCCTGTTCACCGTTTCCTCGTCTCAGCAATTGTGGATATTCGTTATGGAGTTAATTGAGTGTTCCTGGTGCAGTGTTTCTTAGTTCACTTTGTTTAAATGTGTGTGATAATGTCTATTTCACTTTGGTTAAATAGGTCGTACGTAACCCTTTTTGTTTCGTCCGTAATAATTATTTGTAGTGGTGTTAATTCAACAATTTAGGCATATGTGGTTCTGTATTACTGTAGTTTAATTGTTTAATTGTTTGTGTTCACTGCTTCTCAAGTTAAAAGTCAAAATTAAAAAAGTTACAAATTTTCACTAAACTCGATTTATGTATCGCACACCATTAACATAGGTTACACGGAGCAAAACCTCGTACAAGTGTTCGCTTCAACGGATAATAATTAACTGTTCTCATTTCCTTCGTCTCCTGAAATTCTTAGCCAATTTGATATACATCATACATTGTTTCAAATTACCTTGGCTTCTGATACATTTTTATTTAATACATTATATCAATGAAAAAATGTTCGTTATTAATTAATTGTATGAAATACTAAATACATATTCGGTTTCTTTAATCTATTTTGCTTATTTTGATACTAATTGATATAGTTTTACAAAGTTTTTATTTAAAAAAGTTATATTTCTTTCATTTTGGAAAAGTAGGCTTAAATTTTTGTTTCCTGTCCTTGTCCAAATAATAGCCATTTTATCTGATATAATTATTATTATACTGAATCTCAGATTGATATAGTTGTTTATCTTTCCTTAATTTCTTGCAATTTTGTCCATTAATTATTGTTTTTAAATATAATTCATTAATCTATGACTCCTCCTCTGAAATTTTAGTTAATACATTTCATTTTTATTCATAATTTTACCTATCTTCTGACAATATCTTTTTAAAGTATACATTACATTGTATTACTATGTGATAGGTTTATCTTGCATAAATTTCATCAGGTTAGTTGGTTTATAGGACTAGATTTGTCAATTATAATGTAGTTTAGATTTACTATTTGGTCTAGATTTTATCTGTTGTTACCTACAAAGTTTTTAATAATACAGTTAGTTTATACCCTTTTCTGACCTTCTATTCTAATATAATATTCATTAATAATTCCTTCTTTTACTACTATAACATTTAGTATTGACTTTAAACAATTAAAACATAACAATTATTTGACATTAAATATGGTACGGTATTTAAATTCATACCCTTTTTTGCACTGATTACTTACAGTAACTCCTAAAAAACATTTTATTATATAAGAATGATATCCACATTCAGATATTGCATTCCTAATTCAAACTATTAAACACAATAACATTTTATAAATATAAGAATTAATCTCTATTTCCAAACCTTATGCATAGAGTTCATATATGGTAATTGGAACCTAACATTTCTGTTCCATTCAATTTTTAACACTTACTTATAACTATTTGGGTACAGTCTTATCTGTTTTCCTTAACTTTAGGGATGTATCCCTTGTCACTTTATGTATTAACTTCAAGCTCTCTATTTATATCATTCACTCCATTGAATGTTATCATATAAACAGTGGCATTTTATTGGAAAGAGTAGTCATTGCTCTTTCACCATACTATTTGATTAAATATCACTCATGATACTATATTAAAACACTTAAAGTTATTTAAAGGTACAGTATTTAATGTACTTTCTCAAAGTTTATTTATGATAATCTAATAACTTGCACTTGTCCCTTGTTATTTCTTGATACTATCACTAGTCCTTTCATAGTTTTATAATATCAAATTGTTTAATCATGGGGGAACTGTTAAGATTTGTCTTTATTAATTATACAATAACTTTCTTGGGTGCACTTCTACTTAGCACTTTAAACACTTTTGTTTTTATTTATTTTACATGAGTTTCTAGTTTTTTGGGGTGTTATACTTTCTATAGTGACATTTACTTTCTTTTGGGGTTTTTGTTTTCTCCCTATTGGGTTTCCTTTGGGTATTGGTCGTATTCTACTTCCTCTATTACATGTTATCTTCAAACTTGTCCCTGTTCATTAGGTATATTGGTTTGTTCTGGATATCTTCCTTCTTCATTCTTGATATCTTCAGTACCATTTTGTTATTATTATTTTTCTTTGTTCTGGGTCTCTTCCTTTTTCGTTCTTGGTTTCTTCATTATTATTTATTCTTGTTTATTCTGGATCGTTTATTTGGTCTGGGTAGCTTCCTTACCTACTCCTATCCTACCTGGGTATTATTCTTATTTTAATTTTAGTTTTTTGGGGTTTTATTTTGTTGTACATTTATTTTTGTTGCGGAGTTTTTTCTTTATATTTACTTTTTCTTGTTATGGTGGTAATTTATTGTGATTTTTATTTGATTCTCATTTGGATTTTTCTGGATATTCCATATACTTGATTTTTACTAATGATCATATGATAATCTATTTAAGTGGATTATCTGTCATGCTACAGATTGCTCTCCTCCAGAAGTGATTAGTTCAGATCATACTTGGATTGTCTGAAATAATTGCTTATGATATTTATTATAAATTACATTTCTTTACTTCCTTCCCATTTCTAAATTTTTGCTTCTTTATTTTTGAGCTTATCTATATTTCATTATTAACTGGATTTTACTTGATAGTAATAGTCATCTGAGGTTCATTATTTTTTTTTATTTTTCATTTTTTCTTAACTTGGTTCTTTATCCTTGGGATATTTATTCCCTAACATTCCCTAACACGTGAGCTGGGGCAGTTCAGAGGGGCACTGTAGGCTACTTACTCTGCTGGCCATACTACATCATTTATTGAGGTCAGAGGCAAATCATCTCTGCTCAAAACATAATAATACTGCTGGACTTATCTACAGACAGTTATTAATAAAAATTATATAAGAATAGTCCACCTTATGACTATAAAAAAAAAAAAATATATCTTTGGATATTTCACTTCGTATTTGCTCAGATCTGTTAATATTCCTATCTCAGTTATTTTTCTCAGTGGTTAGCTCTGCTGGTATTTTATTTCTTATTATGGTTGGAAGCTGTTTTAATATAATTATCACTTGTTATTCAGTGTAAAGATTTTTTTTTTTTAATTCTCTGTTATTCCTTGACTGTTATTACAATCTTCTTCTGGTCATTGGTAGCATAATATTTTGTATTATATTTTTGTTTTTCTTAATTCTTATGAATCGTTCCACTAGTTTTAGGTTCTTGCAATTACTCTTCTAATTGTCTTTCTTATAATTGACATTTATTTTATGATCATATTCTTTTTATGGATTTATTTTATATAGATAATTCTTCTCTTTTCAAAAATTTTATTCCGCTCTTGCTTTTTATCCAAATGAACTCTTTAATTATCATTTTATGTGGTCATTGTCTCTGCTTATATTGCGTGAAATTCTTATTATTTTTACTTCACAATAAGTTTATTCATTTTAATGGTATCAGTGGTGCTTACTTCCATTTCTTTATTCTCAAACTTTTTCATAATTGGTTCCACATATAACTGTTTGTAATGTGAACTTACTCTTCCTTTTGAATGTTGTGGCTATTCTTCAAAATTCATTTTTCTTTTCTTTTATATTCCATGATTAGTCGTTTCATAATTATTTGGTAGTAAGATGTACTTACTTGGTTTTTTGAATTTATTTGTTATTTTTCAAAATTCTTTTTCTTTTTATTTATTTCCAAAGTCGTTTCGTAAATATTTGGTAGAAAGTTGTGCTTACTTATTTTTTACAATTTTATATATATATATATTTTTTTTATTCAAATTCCTTTTCTTTTAATTCTCAAATGAGTTTCATTAATAGCTGGTAGTAAGATGTACTTACTTTGTTTTTTGAATTTAGTTGTTTCAATTCATTTTCTTTTTATTTCCAGACAGTTTTTTCATAAATTGTTGTTTGTAATTTGATATTACAATATATTTGAATTTTGTTGATTTTATTCTAAATTCCTTTTCTTTTTCTTTATTTCAAAAGTCGTTTCATAAATATTTGGTAGTAAGATATGCTTACTTAGTTTTTTGAATTTAGTTATTTTCAATTCAAAATTCTTTTATATACATCCAATTACTCATAATATTTTTTCATGGAAGCATGGTTATATACACCTTTGATCCTTTTTGAATCCATTTCCTTTACTTCATAAGTATTATTGTTTTTTATATTGGAGATTACATATGGTCCTGTGTATAACAGCAATAACTTCTTCGTTATTCCTACCAGTGTGCTGGGTAGTTCACGATTTTTTAATAAGATTTTTTCTCCCCTTTCATAAGTTATTAATTTACCACTAGCCTTTCGATACTTATTTTGCCGTTTTTCCTGGTCTTCGGCCACCTTGTTGTAGAACTTTACTTTGTCAAATTTGTAAACATTATTTATAGGGAACTCTAGGATTTCTTCGATCTCTCGTGAGGGTGGTTTTTCGTACATGGCTGAGTATGGGGTAATTCCTATAGCTGGATGGTATGCCAAGTTGAGGAATTCCTCCGTGGCTTCTAGATAGTCTTGCCACCTTTTCTGTTGATGGTGACAATAAGTTCTTAGGATCCTCCCCACTTCTCGTAACACCCTCTCTGCCAGATTACTGCTCGGGTGGTAGACCGAGGTTTTGTATGTACGAACGCATTGATAATAGGGTATCCCCCCATTCTCTACCCTTAAACTGGGTTCCATGATCAGTGATGATCGAAGATGGTTTCCCCATGTTTGGGATATACTGCTCCGTTAATATCCCCAGAATTTTCCGGGTAGTTGCCCGATTAGTAGGGTATAGCTTAACAAACTTTGTGAAGTGGTCCATTACGATTATTAGGTATCGATATTGGTGTCGACCGCCACTACGGGGAAATGGTCCGCAGATGTCTAGGAATACCTTCTCCAATTTAGCCTGGGAGGTTATAGGAATCATAACACCTTCCTTCTTCTCGTTCTTTGTTTTTACGAGCTGGCAGATTTTACAGCTTTTAATATACATTCGGACCTTCCTATTTATGTTTTTTATCTGGCAGCTCTCCTCCAGAGCTTTTATCACCTTTAAGGTGCCCATATGCCCATATCGTATGTGGTAGTTTACTATTATCTCTTTTTCGATCTGGGTTGGAACAACCACCTTCCAGGTCTCCTGCTTCAGTGAGGTTTTAACGAACAAGATTTGTTTGTTTAGTTGGTAATATTGAGCAACGGTTTCGTCTCCTTCTTCTAATCGAGTTTTAAGGTTTCTCAATTTCGGGTCTGCTTGTTGGTGGGTGCTCATATTTGTTAATAATGTTGTTAAGTCGGCTCTGGTGCTAAGAAGATGGTATATTTTTAGTACGCTTTCCTTCTCCCCTTCGAAAGTTTGCTCTTCCACATTGACATGGGATAACACATCGGCTACGACATTCTTTTTACCTGGGATGTATTCCCATTTTAGATGGTATTCTTGAAGGGCATGTATCCACCTTGTTAGTCTGCCATGATTCAATTTGCAGCTTTTTAGGAATGAAATTGATTTATGGTCTGTTCGTACGGTAACCGGGTAACCCAAGATGTAAGTGTGGAACTTACCGCAAGCAAATACTACGCTCAGTAATTCTTTTTCAGTCACAGTGTAGTTCTTCTCACACTGGTTCAAAGATCTGCTAGCGAAGCTAATTACTTGGTGTTGACCCTTCTCGTCTTCTTGATATAATATCATTCCCAGGCTGATGTTGCTGGCATCGCAGTTCATGAAAAATGGTAGTTTAAAATTTGGGTGGCGAAGTATTATTGTGGCCAGAAATTTGTCCTTAATAAGTTGGAAAATTACATCCTGCTCTTGACACCATATCCATTTATTTTTTGATGACAATTGTGTTTGAAATCTTGCGGTTAATTCCAAATATTGTTCCTGGAACTTGCGATAGTAATTACAGAGTCCCAGGAATGACTGTAATTGCTTTCTGTTTTTGGGTACCGGGAATTTCTGGATTGCTTCCACCTTTTCTGCCGACGGTGAGATTCCTTAGTCGTACAAGTTAAAACCCAAGAATTGAACTTCTCTGGCAATGAACTTGGACTTTTCTAACTTCAGCGTGACGTTACTGACAGATAACTTCTCAAGCACGTGTTCCACACGGTAGCAGTGTTCCTCCCACGTTTCTGAGGTTATTAGTAGATCGTCTATATACACGGTGGTAAACTGAAGTGCTTCCTGTCCCAATATCTGGTCCATGCAGGTCACAAAGATGGCAACTGAGTTTACGAGTCCGAAGGGCAGTCTTTTGAATTGGTAATTGCGCCCCTCGAATATGAAAGCCAGATACTGGCGACTCCATGGGTGTAACTCCACCTGCCAGTAACCGCACACCGTGTCCCAGGTACTAAAGTACTTGGTACCGTGGAATCGTTTCAGGATTTCTTCTATCTCACCGGGCGATGTCCTATCATTTATTATCTTTTTGTTTATTTCCCGCGCATCCAAGCAAAGCCGGACTTGGCCGTTTTTCTTGGGAATAGCCACAATAGGGCTGGTGTATGGAGATTGGCTATTTTCTATGATGTCACTATTGATCATCCGGTTTATTTCCGCTCTTACAGCCTCCTTTTGTGAATGCGCAATAGGGTATGATTTTCTATTAAACTCCACTGTATCTCTGAATTTAAGGGTACATTGGTAATTTTTTACATTACCTGGCTCGTCCGAAAATACTGAGCGGTACTTTTCATAAATTCTGATCAACTGATTCGCTTGGTTAATGGGCAATTTCTCCCTAGTAATTCCGCTCCAGAAATCCCTTATTTCTTGTATCTTTTGGGACCATAAATCTTCGTCCGTGTTGTCGTATATTATGGGGTTAATTATTGTGTTATTTTCCATATAGTTGATGTTACGAATTTGCTGGTGGATACTGCTGGGAAGTACTATCTCGCTACCGACTAAATCGGCCGTCCAGGTCAGACCTCCGTTAAACAGCGATACTTTCTCTGAGCGTAAATCGATGATAGCAGAGTTTTTTCTCAGCACATCACATCCCACTAATATATTGAAAGGTAATCCTGCCGCAATTAGGAATATCATGTTTATTGCTATACCCTTGCTAATCACGTTTAATGATACTTGCTTTCGGATAGTCTTGTTTTGGCGACCAGTGGCACCTATTAATACGATATTATTTATTGGTAAAGTCGGCAATAATTGACCACATTTCTCTTGGATTCTCTCCAATTCTGTTGAGTTAATAATAGATACATTCGCACCTGTATCAATCATTAGCTGTGCAAAGATTCCTTCTATTTCTGCATTAATGTAAATTATTTCATTATTTATACTATGGAGGCGACTGTCGTCCTCCTCTAATAGTTCGTTTCGTATGTTTTTTAAATAATTACAACTAATAATTGTAATATTGTTATTATTAGTTGCTCTTGGCAACTCTCTTTGATACCCAGGAGATAGGAGCAGCAAAAGGTCCTGATTATTTATTACTGCCTCCTCCCGTTTAAATTCTCATTTTCTTGGTTATTATTGTTTGGACCAACTGAGGCGTCAGTCCGGAAACCTTGAGTGGGTTCCAGCCGTTCCGTTCGCTGTTCGAATAGTTGTTCTCTAGTTGGTTGCCGCTCGGGGTCATCTAGACTGGTACTTCGTCTAGGCGGATTATATCTTGAACTATCCCGTTCTCGGCTTCTGCGTCGGTCTTCATATTCATGGAAACTGTTCTGCCGTTGATGGTTGTATCTGCGTTAGCTGTTTCCTTCGGCGCGTATAAAATTTACCCGGTGTCGGGAGAACCTGTTGTTGTTATTGGTATTGTTATTTGGGTAACCCCTATTGTTATTATAATACCGTTCGGTATTATTAGTGTGGTTTGGGTTTCTCTGGCTATTTACATTTGGATTTGGGTAATAATTGGTTCTATTACCGGGGTACCCGTTATTATTTCTGTTGATATTTTGGTTCATGGGACCGTTATTATTATTATTATTACTACTGTTGGTATTATTATGATTATTATAATTGGGATTATATCGGTTCTCTTGGCACCCACTGCTGTTCTGATGATTATTGTTGTTCGGGTACGGATTACTTCGGAATTCTGGCCGCTCATTCCTTCTTCTGCTTTGCCGATAGTATTCCTCATTCTCGTAGTTTTCTAATAGTTCCGTCATCGCCTGGATGGTCTTTATTTGGCTACCCCTTCTTGCTTGTATGACTTCTTCATCATAATGGTATGAGAGTTTATTTACCAGGCATTCTTCTGGTATGGCCGGTTCCAGGTGCTTCGCCAGACATACCTTCCCCAGGAAGTACGCGGTCATCATATTACCAAATTGTGTCTTGTATCGGCCATGGCAGATGTTGTCCCGTATTAAATTTTGGGTGGTCTCCAACCAATACTTCGCCTTGAACAAATTCTTAAATTGCTGGTAATCCTCTATCTCACTCCGGTTTGCCATCCACCAGTTGTCCGTCATTTCACGGAATGATTCGTCCAACAGCTCTCGATTATTTAACCACCTATTGCCTCTATGTTTGGCCATGTATTCCTCAATCCGGGCCAAGAACTCCATTGGCTTTCTTTTATATTGACGGAAGTTCAGCCATTCCCTATTTTTGTTGATGGGGATATTTGTGAAGTTGGTTGGTCGGTTCCGAATTGCTTCCATTTCCTCCTGGCTCTGCTGCACTTGACCGGTGATGTTCGTCATCACTACCTCCATTCTGTCGCACCTTTCAGTAATTTGGTTACGTACTTTACTTAGTTCTTCCTGGCTTTCCTTTCGGTTCTCTTCTGTCTTCTTGCGACTATATTCTTCGATATTTGTGACCTTGGTGTTTACCACTTCCTTGAATTCTTGTACTTCCCCTTCAGTTAGCCGACATCTTTCATCAACTTCTCTGATCTGTTGGTTTATAATTATTGTTTCTTCTTCCAACTTTTTATTTATAGATTTCTTATTATCCTTGAGTTCTTTGCTCATTTCTTCTCTTAATAATTCCATTCATTCGTCTAACTTATCCAGATTCTCCTGGTTGACCTCCCTTAATTCTTCTCTTAGTAGTTGGTTATCCTCTCTTAATTCTTCCAACTTCTCCCCCATCTTCTCCTCCATTTTCTTGTTGTTTTCCTCTATTTTCTTATTGGTCCTTTCGATTTGTTGACTTAATTCTCCTAATTCTTCCTTTATGGATTGGCTGTCTTTCTTTAATTCTTCTTTTGTTGCTTGGTTGTCCTTCTTCAATTCTTCTTTTGTTGCTTGGTTGTCCTTCTTCAATTCTTCTTTTGTTGCCTCTATGTTCTTCCTTAATCCTTCTTTCGTGGATTCTATGTTCTTATTTATTTCACTTAAATCTTCCTTCAAGGATTGTTTGTCCTTCTTCAATTCTTCTTTATTTTCGTCCATTTTCTCCATCATTATTCTGAGCATTTCTTGTATGTTCCCATTCTCTGTTCGTGATGGTTTCTCTGGTTGTTCTACCCGTTCCTCCCGGACATTGATTTCCCCTGTCTGTGTGGGCAATTCCGGTTGTTCCTTTGGTTGTGCTGGTGGTTTTGGTTCCCTTGGGGGTAATAACGTTTCTACGTCCTCCACCGGTGTTGCCTCCTTATCCTCCATATTAATTTCTTTTTCGGCCTCTGCCGCGCTTTTCTTGGATGTGGCACGACGTTGCATCTTTCCTGTTTCTCTGGCTGGATAACCGCTGCCAAGCTTGAATTAAAAATTGGGCGAGTTATATTAGTCCTTCACTCCCTAATTAAAGCCCTTTAGTTGGATGCCAATTTTGAAACGTATCCTTTTTGTAGAGGGTTACAAAATAATAATAATATTAAAATTTGAAATTAAAAAAAAAAATTTATTTCAAAATAAAAAATTTTGTTTTCGGAAAAATATTTGTTTTCGTGTTTTTTGTGGTATATATTTAATAAATAATTTTTGTAACTGTATTTTGTAAAAATTTTAATGATTTTATGATTGTTTATGTTGTTGTGTCACTTTCTCTGAATAACTCCTGCGTTAATATAGTTAACTCCGGTACTAGTCGATAGACGGTTCTTCTTCTTCATCAATATGCTCCTTATTCCTTTGTAAATACCACTTTTCGGATAGTCCGTGATCTTGAATTAACTTATTTTTAATTATATTTAAATTAAAGTTCAACCAATTTGCAGAATTATATTATTTATTAACAATTTATTAGAAAGATCGATGATTAATCGATTGTTGACAACAGTATCGACTCGTTACTCAGGGCCGGTCGATAAAAAATTTACATGAATAGTATATATAATATTTGGTCCTTTCAACGGTTATTTTATAAATAGCCAGAGAAGGGTAGGGCCATGAAAGTATAACACTTACAATTAAAAGTCTTAAAACTAACAATTACAAGATAATTTCAATATTGAAAGTTTATATAGTACAATATTCGAACTAGTGAAGACTCGATGTTCATTTGTTCCACTTCGCATAGGATGCTGGGAAAACCAAAATGGCCAACTGAGGACTGCGTAGGTTAATGTCCGTCATCTCGACAAATATTTCTTGCAATAAAGATGCCTGTTCACCGTTTCCTCGTCTCAGCAATTGTGGATATTCGTTATGGAGTTAATTGAGTGTTCCTGGTGCAGTGTTTCTTAGTTCACTTTGTTTAAATGTGTGTGATTATGTCTATTTCACTTTGGTTAAATAGGTCGTACATAACCCTTTTTGTTTCGTCCGTAATAATTATTTGTAGTGGTGTTAATTCAACAATTTAGGCGTACGTGGTTCTGTATTACTGTAGTTTAATTGTTTTATTGTTTGTGTTCACTGCTTCTCAAGTTAAAAGTCAAAATTAAAAAAATTACAAATTTTCACTAAACTCGGTTTATGTATCGCACACCATTAACATAGGTTACACGGAGCAAAACCTCGTTCAAGTGTTCGCTTCAACGGATAATAATTAACTGTTCTCATTTCCTTCATCTCCTGAAATTCTTAGCCAATTTAATATACATCATACATTGTTTCAAATCACCTTGGCTTCCGATACATTTTTATTTAATACATTATATCAATGAAAATATTTTCGTTATTAATTAATTGTATGAAATACTAAATACATATTCAGTTTCTTTAATCTATTTTGCTTATTTTGATACTAATTAATATAGTTTTACAAAGTTTTTATTTTAAAAAAGTTATATTTCTTTCATTTTGGAAAAGTAGGCTTAAATTTTTGTTTCCTGTCCTTGTCCAAATAATAGCCATTTTATCTGATATAATTATTATTATACTGAATCTCAGATTGATATAGTTGTTTATCTTTCCTTAATTTCTTGCAATTTTGTCCATTAATTATTGTTTTTAAATATAATTCATTTATCTATGACTCCTCCTCTGAAATTTTAGTTAATACATTTCATTTTTATTCATAATTTTACCTATCTTCTGACAATATCTTTTTAAAGTATACATTACATTGTATTACTATGTGATGGGTTTATCTTGCATAAATTTCATCAGGTTAGTTGGTTTATAGGACTAGATTTGTCAATTATAATGTAGTTTAGATTTACTATTTGGCCTAGATTTTATCTGCTGTTACCTACAAAGTTTTTAATAATACAGTTAGTTTATACCCTTTTCTGACCTTCTATTCTAATATAATATTCATTAATAATTCCTTCTTTTACTACTATAACATTTAGTATTGGCTTTAAACAATTAAAACATAACAATTATTTGACATTAAATATGGTACGGTATTTAAATTCATACCCTTTCTTGTACTGATTACTTACAGTAACTCCTAAAAAACATTTTATTATATAAGAATGATATCCACATTCAGATATTGCATTCCTAATTCAAACTATTAAACACAATAACATTTTATAAATATAAGAATTAATCTCTATTTCCAAACCTTATGCATAGAGTTCATATATGGTAATTGGAACCTAACATTTCTGTTCCATTCAATTTTTAACACTTACTTATAACTATTTGGGTACAGTCTTATCTGTTTTCCTTAACTTTAGGGATGTATCCCTTGTCACTTTATGTATTAACTTCAAGCTCTCTATTTATATCATTCACTCCATTGAATGTTATCATATAAACAGTGGCATTTTATTGGAAAGAGTAGTCATTGCTCTTTCACCATACTATTTGATTAAATATCACTCATGATACTATATTAAAACACTTAAAGTTATTTAAAGGTACAGCATTTAATGTACTTTCTCAAAGTTTATTTATGATAATCTAATAACTTGCACGTGTCCCTTGTTATTTCTTGATACTATCACTAGTCCTTTCATAGTTTTATAATATCAAATTGTTTAATCATGGGGGAACTGTTAAGATTTGTCTTAGTTATTAATTATACAATAACTTTCTTGGGTGCACTTCTACTTAGCACTTTAAACACTTTTGTTTTTATTTATTTTACATGAGTTTCTAGTTTTTTGGGGTGTTATACTTTCTATAGTGACATTTACTTTCTTTTGGGGTTTTTGTTTTCTCCCTATTGGGTTTCCTTTGGGTATTGGTCGTATTCTACTTCCTCTATTACATGTTATCTTCAAACTTGTCCCTGTTCATTAGGTATATTGGTTTGTTCTGGATATCTTCCTTCTTCATTCTTGATATCTTCAGTACCATTTTGTTATTATTATTTTTCTTTGTTCTGGGTCTCTTCCTTTTTCGTTCTTGGTTTCTTCATTATTATTTATTCTTGTTTATCCTGGATCGTTTATTTGGTCTGGGTAGCTTCCTTACCTACTCCTATCCTACCTGGGTATTATTCTTATTTTAATTTTAGTTTTTTGGGGTTTTATTTTGTTGTACATTTATTTTTGTTGCAGAGTTTTTCTTTACATTTACTTTTTCTTGTTATGGTGGTAATTTATTGTGATTTTTATTTGGTTCTCATTTGGATTTTTCTGGATATTCCATATACTTGATTTTTACTAATGATCATATGGTAATCTATTCAAGTGGATTATTTGTCATGCTACAATATATATATATATATTGAAACAATTAGAAATAATTAGGTGTTAAGATGCGACGATGATGCCTCACGTTGCGAGCGTCAATTTGTAAAGAAACCAATATGTGCCGGTGCTAGCGAAAATGTCCGTCTTATTCAAACCCCACTGTTGTAATCAATTTAGTAACGAACTGCTTGTTAATTATGTGAGGACGTATGTTATATTGTATGATACCAGCTGGAGACGTCAAATTGTAAAGAAATCTTGTCTATTAGTGTAATTAGTTATAAGGGACTCCGGTGTAACAAACGCCAAGTAGTACGTTGTAGGTGGCGATTCGTAACAATTAAAATGCTGTTACCTGGTTTAATTAATATGTTATTAACTAATATACCTTGCGGTTGTGACCAGTGAAACCCTCAGAACACAGATTATTAAGTCCACAAACTTAGAATTATGTTCCTGAATTTATAATGGTAGTATTCTGTAGACTTAATTTAATTCTCAGTGGTTGTTTAATATGAGCAATATATATGGAGTATTTACTGAATGTAAGTGGTTTTTGTCTCAACCCTAGTCCCTCAACGATAAAAATTTCATTCAAATTTGGTATGGCAAACCCCGTTAGTTCAGCAATCTCCCGTCCCACCAGCTGTAAACTTGGAGCGCTATTATTAGAAATAAGCGTACGTACAGGTTAGTTATTCTGAGTGTTTGTATCAATCTGTTAATAAATTATTACGCCAATTACATATAGTATTTTCTCTGCAATGATTAAAACGTTATCTCATACAACAAATGTACTTTATTTATTTTTCTCTGGTATTTAACAAGTTACGTTGTCTCAGACAAACAATAAGACGATCCAATCGACTATCCCAACATGTATCGATTCTTAATTATTCGAACTCTAAAAAAAAACATATATACTTTGAAAATAATGACAAATAATTCTTATACCAGGGTTCGTGTAGTTCTTTGAACCATTAGTAAGGCCAGGTAAAACGCATAATTAAGGTTGTTCAATTTACAAAAAGAATAAAATTATTTACTTAAAATACAATGATATGAAAATAATTTGTTTTTTTACCCAAGCAGCGAAAGCTTCATTAGGCGGTGAATGTTTGTCAACAACGGTCAAAATGCAGTTTATATCGTCTTCACCCAGTAAAACTGCTCTGGTCTTCAATGAATGGATGATGATAATTCCACAGGAACTCTTGTGCTTCGATTCTTCTTTTGCGTCTTCACAATTCTTGGTCCCAACGAACTGGAATCAGGATCTCAGCTTACGCTGTCAATGAAGGTTATTTCGTCAACCGAATCTTCTGTATTTCCAAATATTTCCGTTAATTCAGGCTTCAACTCTTTATTGGTCTTCAATTTATAGCATGAATTGGTTTGATACCAAATTCAGCGGAATTATTTAGTGAATGAGGTGAGACGCTTTCAGTTCTTTTTTATTGTATTCATTGATAATTTAGAGGGTTATTTAATTTGTATGATTCATTGACATTCCAGTATAATTGTTTTGCAAAAATGCTTTTTCAATTTGGATATATATTTTCTTTATATTTATTCATATATTTTAAATATATCGGTTCATCTCAACCTAATAGCTTGTAACAATCAGTACCATCTATTCAAAATCAACAACTTACTAAAAAATCAGTTGCCTTAACAACCATGTTTTCTATATATCCTTGAGCCGGCATTATAGAATATTACTACTCCTTTCCAATAAAATACTCCATGCTTGGATTAATATTGAATCACATAAAATTCTCCCCTAACCTTCCTTATTAAACAGTAAATGTTTTACTAGAGTTTCGTTGGACTGGGTTTACTAAAAAGGTACTAATTTCCTTTCACTAATATGGAATTTAGGCCTATAGATTCATTTACAACCATTATAACATTATTTGGTTTTTAACTTAATTTTCTTTTTACCTGACCTACTGTACAATTAATTATTGATTACATAGTTAATTACATGAATTTTAATTTACTGGTGGTTAGTTGTTTTTACATTAATTAATTGGTTCTGGAACCCTTTATTAATTTATGACATAATTGTCAGAACTACTTGTTAGACTTGAAACACTGGTCACACTCCTGATCCAGTTTATAAACATTAATTAGAACAACAGTATCTTTCAATTTTATACAATACTGACAACTTAGTACAGTGCCTAACATTGGTAACTATACTGTGCTGTATAAAAACAAATCTAATATAAAATATAAACATAATTATTGAGTAAGTATTATTATCAAACAACATCATTTCATTTTTAACACATTCAACATACAATATAAATATTCTGTAGACCTTAACATGTCACAGTACAAAACAAACATTTCATTACATCCAATCATTCATTGGTCTGGCTCTTTTACATTTAATATTAGTCATTGCCTCCTTTTTACTTGAGGTCCTTCTCAAACACATGAACTATCGAACAACCTTAAGTCAGGGTATGGTCTTTGACCATATTTCATTCAGTCTTTTATGTAACGTTGGGGAACCTCAACTATGTTGCGTTACATAACACCCCCCCTTCGAAATAAGTTTATTTTGGTATAAACAAAGTTTAGCAAGAAATAAACTTCTAATTTGTATCTGGCCAATTGGTTTCCTATTTATAGTACTTTTATATTTCCCAATTATTCGTTATTTTATTATCATTTCTTCATTCCTTCTTAAAGTCAATTATTTCCCAAGTTTAAATCTTATTTCTATAATCATTCTTGTGACATTCTTCATTAATTATACATTTTGGATCTGGTTTTATTTAATTCTCTATATTTATTTGTGAGTTTTCCCTCTAATATTTAATTTTCCTAAACCTCCCTAACATTATAACTGGAATCGAATCGGTGGTGCTCTATCGGCTAACCAATTACCGTCGTCCGTTACATACTTTCTGGGATCAGAGGAACATCATCTCTGCCCAGTTAAATGATTGCTGGAATATTCTACAGTCAATCTTCATTAATAAACCTCGTAAGGTAGTCATCATGTGACCTTCAATAAAATAATAAATAATAATCATATTCTAGGGATTATTCACTGTACTTTAACTCAGATCATATTATTTCTTCATATTAATTCTTCCTTCTATTATACACTTTTTCTCTCCAATACTTGGCTATTTTATTGACATTTATTAATTGGGTTTTGTTTACGGATAATTCTTAACCATTTGTTTTTTCTTTTCTTGTGATCCTTTTGATGGTTCCATTTTGGCTTCTTCATTATCTTGTCTTCATTGGCTCATATTCCTTTGTGATCAATACAGCTGGTTATGAGATTTTGGTCAGTGCTATACATTACATTATGTAGCTATATTCTTCTGGCACAATCATTATTATTTCTTTTACATTCGAAATTACATTTCTCACTATTACGTTACATTAGATAAACTCATTTCGTCTTCTGGTTTTGATGATTTTTATTAGGTTGAATTAGTGTAAAATTTTTTTCTTCTTTCATATCAGTTTAAAGCAATTTCTTCTAAATTGTATAGTAAGGTGTTCTTACTTATTTTTCGACTTTGGTTGTTCTTTTTATCTTCAAAATTCTCTTTCTTATATAACTCATAAATTGTTTTCTTAGATACTTGTTTGTAAGTTGAGCTTACTTCATTTTTTTGAATTTTGGGGTATTTATTCTCTTTATTTTAAATCATACTGTTTCTGAATAATTATTGAGTAAGTTGTTCTTACAGTTTTTAGAATTTTGGGTTTTAGTTTCTTCATTTTAAATTATATTGTTCGAAATAAGTTGAGTAAGTTGTCCTTACGTCTTTTGGAATTTTGGGTTTTTTATTTACAATGGGTTGCTTGGTCCTGTATCCATAAAATTCGTCCCCTTTCTTTTATATTCTGTTTAGAATCGGTTTTTAACCGTGGTCCATTATTTCCTCTATACTGGTTGTTCGGGTCTCTCTAGTGTATAGTTATTTCTGTCCTTGTGACATATCTCATTATTGTACAGTTCTTGCCTCTTGTCACTATAAAATTGTCATTTATAGTCAAGCTCATCATCGTCCTTTGAACTGATTCTTCTGCACTGTCTCTTAATGTTTCTGATGGTTCATACATAAATTCCATAAGTCCTCCATGCTCCTTAGTTAGTTTTGGCCTTTTTGGTCCTTCTAGTCCATCTGGGAATTCAAGTGTGGTTCGTTTAAAGTTTCTCACTTGCCTTACTTCTCTGTTTTCCGTAATTGGTCTATTATGCAGTTTAACTAATCCCCCTTTAATCATTTCCAATTCTTCCCGTGTATCTATTAATTTCCTTTTACACATTTGTCTTATTCTCACTATCTTCATTTCATCATGACCCCGTTCTATTCTTCCGGTTCTATCAATTGGTATCTTGTCAAATTTTTCTTGGGTCTTCGCTTGTATGTTTCCTATTTGAGTAATTTTGGTCTCTACTTCTACTCTGAGTTGCATGATGTATATCATCATGTGAATGATGTATCTGTCTTTTCCAGATCCACCGTAATTTCATTTATTTGCTGTCTTACCTCCACTTCACAGCTATCAACTCCTTTGCTCCGTGTTTCATTGACAATTATAATACTTCCATTGATGACTTCCCTCAATGCTAGGCCTTGTTCATTGATGATTTGCCGCAACTCCTTATTATGGTTTTCAATTTTCTCATCCATTCGTTTGGTATTCTCCAGAATCTGCCTCAAACTCTCATCATTCCTGTCAAACCTTTTATTCATTTGCTTGATTAAATTTTCGCTCAAAATTTCGTTTTGTTTTCTTGAGTTCTCATTAATACTGTCTATTTTATTTTCCAGCTTTTCTGAATTTTCATTTATACTGTCTATCTTTTCATTGATTTGTCTAAAATCGGCCTTCAATCGTTCATTATTTTCATTTATGGTTTGCTTTAAAAGTTCACTAGTACTTTCCTTAATACTGTATATTTTTTCATTAGTTTGTCTATTATCTTCTTTGATACTGTCTATTTTATTTTCTAGCTTTTCTGAGTTATCTTCAAATTTTTTATTTAATTCTTCCTTCTGTTTCCTGGAATCTTCTTTGATACTGTCTATTTTTTCATTAGTTTGTCTATTATCTTCTTGGATCTTGTTATTCCCTTCCATTATAATTCTTAACATCTCCTGTATACTTATATCTTCTTTTTGGTTGGGTTTATCTGGTTGATCCCCTTGGGCATCTTCTTTATTGCTCGCCTGTGGTTTTGATATTTTCTTCTGTTGCTTCACTTTGACTATATTTACTTCTTTTTGTACATTGGATTGTTCTAGCTTTTTATGATTTGGCATTCCGATAAATTCATCTATTTGATTGTGTTCTTTCCTCCAGTGACACATATCTTCTCGGGATAGTTCAAACATCACCCTGATCCATTCCTTTAATTCTTTGTTTTCTGTTTGTATTTGGTTTTCAGGTGGTCTTATTTCTCATCTCCATTGTTCATAATCTTCTTGAGTATATTGTTCTGTCACTTGGGCGTATACTCCTGTTCTTTCGGTTTTCATTTGTTCTTCATTATTGTCCAATCTTTCCCAATCTTCTTCAGTGATCCTTTCCACCTTGTTATCGTCTTTTTCGTTATTCGTCCCAATAGTTTTTTCTTTATTACACCTGGCATCTAACTCCCACATTTCATCATAAATGTCTCTCACAGTCATTTTGTCGTTTGGTGTTCCCATTGCATTCGCGCGACTCATTTGCGCTCTTTCGTGATCGGTGGCGTTCTTGTTAATATACTCCATATCCTTGCTGAATTTTTTAAATAGCGCCGTCATCCATTCCGCGTAGCTTAGTCGTCTTTCTTGTCCGGGCATTTTCGTTATTCGTAATTTCGTTCGTAAGCTCTTTATTGCATTCCTGTGCCTCTAATGGTTGCCTGCTCAAGTTAAGTAACAAATAATATGAGTTTTTACTTAACTAAAGCCCACTCGTTGAGCGCCAATTTGAAACAATTAGAAATAATTAGGTGTTAAGATGCGACGATGATGCCTCACGTTGCGAGCGTCAATTTGTAAAGAAACCAATATGTGCCGGTGCTAGCGAAAATGTCCGTCTTATTCAAACCCCACTGTTGTAATCAATTTAGTAACGAACTGCTTGTTAATTATGTGAGGACGTATGTTATATTGTATGATACCAGCTGGAGACGTCAAATTGTAAAGAAATCTTGTCTATTAGTGTAATTAGTTATAAGGGACTCCGGTGTAACAAACGCCAAGTAGTACGTTGTAGGTGGCGATTCGTAACAATTAAAATGCTGTTACCTGGTTTAATTAATATGTTATTAACTAATATACCTTGCGGTTGTGACCAGTGAAACCCTCAGAACACAGATTATTAAGTCCACAAACTTAGAATTATGTTCCTGAATTTATAATGGTAGTATTCTGTAGACTTAATTTAATTCTCAGTGGTTGTTTAATATGAGCAATATATATGGAGTATTTACTGAATGTAAGTGGTTTTTGTCTCAACCCTAGTCCCTCAACGATAAAAATTTCATTCAAATTTGGTATGGCAAACCCCGTTAGTTCAGCAATCTCCCGTCCCACCAGCTGTAAACTTGGAGCGCTATTATTAGAAATAAGCGTACGTACAGGTTAGTTATTCTGAGTGTTTGTATCAATCTGTTAATAAATTATTACGCCAATTACATATAGTATTTTCTCTGCAATGATTAAAACGTTATCTCATACGACAAATGTACTTTATTTATTTTTCTCTGGTATTTAACAAGTTACGTTGTCTCAGACAAACAATAAGACGATCCAATCGACTATCCCAACATGTATCGATTCTTAATTATTCGAACTCTAAAAAAAAACATATATACTTTGAAAATAATGACAAATAATTCTTATACCAGGGTTCGTGTAGTTCTTTGAACCATTAGTAAGGCCAGGTAAAACGCATAATTAAGGTTGTTCAATTTACAAAAAGAATAAAATTATTTACTTAAAATACAATGATATGAAAATAATTTGTTTTTTTACCCAAGCAGCGAAAGCTTCATTAGGCGGTGAATGTTTGTCAACAACGGTCAAAATGCAGTTTATATCGTCTTCACCCAGTAAAACTGCTCTGGTCTTCAATGAATGGATGATGATAATTCCACAGGAACTCTTGTGCTTCGATTCTTCTTTTGCGTCTTCACAATTCTTGGTCCCAACGAACTGGAATCAGGATCTCAGCTTACGCTGTCAATGAAGGTTATTTCGTCAACCGAATCTTCTGTATTTCCAAATATTTCCGTTAATTCAGGCTTCAACTCTTTATTGGTCTTCAATTTATAGCATGAATTGGTTTGATACCAAATTCAGCGGAATTATTTAGTGAATGAGGTGAGACGCTTTCAGTTCTTTTTTATTGTATTCATTGATAATTTAGAGGGTTATTTAATTTGTATGATTCATTGACATTCCAGTATAATTGTTTTGCAAAAATGCTTTTTCAATTTGGATATATATTTTCTTTATATTTATTCATATATTTTAAATATATCGGTTCATCTCAACCTAATAGCTTGTAACAATCAGTACCATCTATTCAAAATCAACAACTTACTAAAAAATCAGTTGCCTTAACAACCATGTTTTCTATATATCCTTGAGCCGGCATTATAGAATATTACTACTCCTTTCCAATAAAATACTCCATGCTTGGATTAATATTGAATCACATAAAATTCTCCCCTAACCTTCCTTATTAAACAGTAAATGTTTTACTAGAGTTTCGTTGGACTGGGTTTACTAAAAAGGTACTAATTTCCTTTCACTAATATGGAATTTAGGCCTATAGATTCATTTACAACCATTATAACATTATTTGGTTTTTAACTTAATTTTCTTTTTACCTGACCTACTGTACAATTAATTATTGATTACATAGTTAATTACATGAATTTTAATTTACTGGTGGTTAGTTGTTTTTACATTAATTAATTGGTTCTGGAACCCTTTATTAATTTATGACATAATTGTCAGAACTACTTGTTAGACTTGAAACACTGGTCACACTCCTGATCCAGTTTATAAACATTAATTAGAACAACAGTATCTTTCAATTTTATACAATACTGACAACTTAGTACAGTGCCTAACATTGGTAACTATACTGTGCTGTATAAAAACAAATCTAATATAAAATATAAACATAATTATTGAGTAAGTATTATTATCAAACAACATCATTTCATTTTTAACACATTCAACATACAATATAAATATTCTGTAGACCTTAACATGTCACAGTACAAAACAAACATTTCATTACATCCAATCATTCATTGGTCTGGCTCTTTTACATTTAATATTAGTCATTGCCTCCTTTTTACTTGAGGTCCTTCTCAAACACATGAACTATCGAACAACCTTAAGTCAGGGTATGGTCTTTGACCATATTTCATTCAGTCTTTTATGTAACGTTGGGGAACCTCAACTATGTTGCGTTACAATATATATATATATATATATATATATATATATATATATATATTACATACATATATATATAAACGTTCCGGTTTTCAAGGTTATTTCTGTATGTTACAATGTAACCGGGTTATATTTACTTTATAAAGGGATACCTTTTGTAATCAATTTTATACAATAATAGCAGAGCAAGTATGATATAGCAGAAGATATAGAAGATAGCAGAAGATATAGATTTATTAGTTATTCTAACAGTATTAGGTAAAACTGTACCAGGCAGTATTTACTTACAAAAAAGTACGAAAGATAATTCAACTGTATATTATAATCAGTATAGTTTTAAATATCCCGATTTTAGAGATTGTATATTATTTATTCATGTATTTTCTGGCTGTGACACCATGTCTGCATTTTATTATCATGGTAAAAAAAATGTTATTGAAACGATTCAGAAATTTATGGGAAAGATGCTAGTATAATTTGCCTATATGCAGCAAGCGAAGCCTTTGTTAAGGTTATGTATGGATATGATCCATCTGACAAATCTGGTTTAAATATTATTAGATATTTGTGTTTTAAGAAAAGGGTTCTGTCTGATATGGACATTTCTTGCAAATTATCTGGTTTACCACCTACAGCAGAAGCTTTACAATACCATTCGCTTCGAGTATATTTACTAATACAAAAATCTTGGTAATTCGGATAAAAGTCCTTTAGAATATGGGTGGGAAGTGATAGAAGAACAAGGTCTTTTGCCCATTACAATGAAAAATGATCCGTTACCAGACTATTTAGTTCAGAACGTGAAATGCGCCTGCAAGAAAGGGTGCAAGACAGGAAACTGTTCTTGTAGAGCCAAAGGCAAATTTTGCAGTTCAATGGGTCGTTTCTGTCGGGGTACTAATTGTACTAATAATAAACAACCAGGTGACCTTGAAACTGTAGAAGAAAATGAGGAAAATAAGGAAGACAGTGAGCAAGGCGACATAAGCATTCTGGAAAGCGAAAGCGAAAGCAACCTTCAATTTATTGAACATTTTTATAGGGATCAATACAATCAAGAAGAAGAAGAAGATGCAATTTTTTCGATGGCACGACCGATGCCTTAGTTGATGATGAAGAGGGGCCTCCAGATAACAAAAGAATAAGGAGAAATTGATTAAATGTAAAAAATAATAATTTGTTTTACTATATGTACTGTTATGTACAAAAAATGATTATTTAAATAAAGAACTTTATTAAGCCATACAAATATATTTCATTGAATATAATTATTATTTAGCATGTTATAACAATGGAAACATAAAATAACTTGTAAATTGAGTAAAAAATAAGTATGTATGTCATTTTTTAAGAATTAAATGCTTAAAAAATTTTTTACAGTTATGTATGTACTAATATATGTATACAATTGATATACATTACAAAAGGTATCATAAATACATGAATATAAAGTAATATAACCCGGTTACATTGTAACATACAGAAATAACCTTGGAAACTGGTACGTATATATATATATATATAAATTGCCATAAAATAGGTAAAAAAAAATTTTTTAATGATAATAGCAATTAAGTACATAAAAAAATCTACGATTTGAAAAACAAAAAACCTTACTAGGATCATCTCTCATAAAATGGCGAGCAAATCAAAATTTTTTAAAATTTTGAGATTTTAGCCAGAAAAATTAAATTTTTTTTTCAAAATTTTTTTAAGTTTCTACAATAAAAAACAAATATTTTGGTCCAAAGAAATTGATTTTATCTTTTTTAATTCAAGAGAAATCGAATTTTAAAGGAAAATTGCATTATAATGAAGTTTAATTTTTTTTTGAGGTTATGTTGACCTTTTTAGGTAGCACTACTAACCCAGCTTGATTTGTTAATTCATAACGAGTATGCTGAATTTTTTTTTGTCTCGATACGTCCAATAGAACCGAATTTATGGCCGATACACTTATACGATGCACCAAAAATGCACTTATCTTGTGACGCACAAGCAGGATTTTGTAAAAATTTTAACTGTACACTTACTTCTGCTTACTTAACCTATTCCAGCAAAAAAATTGGACGGAGGAGAAACATCCTTTTTAAATGCTATTTTGCCTCTACTATATCTACATAAGATCTGAGAGGTTAGTGAAAAAAAGTTTAGAATTGTACTCATTTATCAATAGTTAGTAGTAGTCACATGACAAAAAGTACTAACAATTGAGCAGCAGTTTAATATTTATGTCAATGTAGTGTTGTTATGATTATTGTTATAATTATGCACCTCATTTATTGTCAAACAAACAATTTTCATGTGAGAACAATTTTGATTTATAATATATATATGTATGTATATACATATATATAATAATTATTTCTAATTAATAATATATATATTCAAATTATAATTATTTCTGCAAGTAGTTGTGTTATATTTTTATTGTTTCAATTGACCTGATGTATGTTTCACTGAATTATATCAGTATCTTCAGAGGTTTGTACATGAATTAACAAATAATCGAATCAATTCAATTTTAATATAAAATCTAACAAATAATCAAATGTGTTTAAAATTTAAACATTTTAAAACCTGAAACAAATTCAATTACTTGCAGAAGTAATTATAGTTTGATAATATATATAATGTTATATAATAGTACTGCAAAAAACGTATATAGAAAATATATATGAGTTACTTATATAGAAATTCAGACTTAATAGAATTGAGGGTATGAAAAACTGGATATAAACAGGTATACAAGGTATTAATTTTGAGCTAATAATGTATAATGGATATTATGTGTCGCTTCAGATTATTATATCTTTTTATATAATACTGAAACTTTCTCTTGTGAAACTTACTTGTCTTTTTCGTCAAACGCGTTTCGGCATCGTGTTCGCCTTCGTCAGCTTAGAAACAGACTGCCACTACTTAGTAACGGTTGTTGCTTGGAAGGTATAGTGGGGGTGGTGTGTAGAGGAAGGGGATTGGCGCGGGGATCCAAATTATTGTTTGTTTTTTGTATAATTGTGTCGAAAAGTGTATGTGATTTATATTGTAATTGGTCGTTTAGTATGTTGTTTGGTTGTGTTGTGTGGTGTTTGTATATTTCATACTGTTCAGCTGTGTTGAGTTTTCGACCTTTGGGTAAGAGGTGTAATATTTCAAGATTAGGCGAAGGCAAACACGACGCCGAAACGCGTTCGACGAAAAAGACAAGTAAGTTTCACAAAAGAAAGTTTCAATATTATATAAAGTGTAGTGCTGTGAAAGAAGACGATGAACAAACAAGACAACTATTATATCTTTATACCAGTGCTACAAAATAGGGATCACCTCCCTTAAAATTACATGGGTGATGACCCATATATTGACAAAAAGATTGTAATAAATGTGAAAATTATAGAGGAGTTTCCATATTGGACATGGTTTACAAGGTGCATGCAATAGTTTTCGATATTCATTTAAAAGTGATTATGTACAGTTTACATGAGGAAAATGGGTTTCTGAGGAGATAAACAGCAAATGACATTTTTGTGTTACTGCAAATCATTTAAAAATAGAGTTTAATCAAAATAATTGTTTTTATTGATTAAGACTGTGCTTTTGGTGATGTTAATAGAGAGAAACTGTGTGCATCAAAAAGAAAAAGGGAACAACTTTTTCATCCAGTAAGGCCACAAAGATTGTGGGACCATAGCCACAAAGCTACAACTTTTGATATTAAACATAGTGTATTACACTCCCTACTAACTAATAAGAGAATGAATTACTTCTTCTTCTACTAGTGTTGCAACCCAGTATGGGTTTTGGCCTATTCAGTGATTTTCTCCATTTAGCTCTCTCATTACATTACATTTTCTTATCCAAGTATTCCTCAGATCCTCTTTGATATCTTGATTCATTTCTTCCTTTATCTTCCTTTTTCTCATACCTACTGGTCTCCATTCTACAATGGGACTGTGTATCCCAGCCAGGCTATCCTACTCTATATAAACTCACTATATCATCTTCTATATAAGCTTACTATATAAAATTACTTACTATATCAGCTTCGCACATTAGATTATTCTCCATGATTCCTTGGTATTCTCCATTATTTTTCTCTGGTCCAAAAATGTTTTTCAGTACTTTTTGTTTGAATATTCTTAGATATTGTTTGTCTTTTGTGTTAACACCCAGGTTTCACACACATATGCTACAAATGGTCTAATTATGCTTTTGTATATTTTTAACTTTAATGACTTGTTTAGTGCTTTTGCCTTCATTAGTTTTTAGTAAGTGTAGTAACATTAGTTACCACTAAGGACTCTTGCCTGGAATCATTGCTTCTGGTTTCAATGTAACTTATTTGTGAACCTAGGTAAGAAAATTCTCTTGCGTGCTCAAATTCATGATTTTCAAATTTTAGAAGTTGTCTATTATATGATGTTCTTGTTATTTCCATGTATTTGGTGTTATTATAATTTACTTTCAGTCCTCTCTTGCTATCTATATTTATTATAGTATCTTTAAAAGAGTTTTTGTTTCTACTTATAATTGCTACATCCTAAGCATAAGCAAGAATTTGTGTGGTTTTTATTCCTATATGTCCCCTAATTTCCAGATTGTTGATTTCTGCTTCTAAAACTAAGTCAAAGGTTAAAGAGAACATTGCATCTCCTTGTCTAATGCCTGTGGTATTGGGAACTGTGGATGTGAACACTGCCAACTTGTATCATTACTCTGGAACCTGACATAGTCACTTGCACAAGTTGTACCAGTTCTTAGAGACACCAAATGATAAGAGATCTTCCAACATCTTTCCTCTGTTAATACTGTCAAAGGTTTGTCTGAAGTCTATATACAGGTTGTATAGATACATGTTGTATTCATATGCCTTTTCCTGTACTCAGGCCCGGCTTCAGGCAGGGGTGAACTGTGCCACCGCCCAGGGCAGAAAATTTTAAAGGGTGGCAGATTCTGGGATGTTAAGTTTTGAAATTGAGGGAAAAAATAAAAGTATTCACTTAATTTCATCACAATATGTAAGATCAGCATGAATGACTTTATGTATACGATCCAGAGTTGCGGTACAAAGTCGACTTTTTTTTTAAAGTCATGGACATTACCATTTGTGCTTTAAGTGAAAGATTCCAACAGATTAAAGTCATAGTAAACTTTTTGACTTTCTGTATGACGTGAGTAAAGTGAAAGACATGTCACGTGAAGTCTTGTTGGATAACTGTACTAAACTGTGCAATGGCTTAGCTCATGGTGAATCAAAAGACATCAGTGCTATTGATTTACAGGATGAACTTAAAGTGCTTTCAACAATTGTAAAACCTAAACATACACCTGCCAAGACTTAAAATTTATTCAAGAGTATGGGTTTGGGCCAAATGTTGGTGTTGCTCTAAGAATTTTGCTAACATTACCTGTGACAGTGACAAGCGGAGAAAGGAGCTTAAACTTATTAAAACTTATCTCAGATCGAGTATGTTCGAGACTTGCCTGAGTGGTCTGGCGAGTATATCTATAGAACATCAGTTAGCTGAATCACTTGATTACACAAAGTCATAAAGGAGTTTGCCAGTGCAAAAGCTACATGAGTATTTTTTAACTAAGGTATATGATACATTACTTTTTTATATTTCAATTATAATGAATTTTAGTTAGTAATTTAATTTCAAGTCATCACATAGGCATACATTTTTATTGTCTCACGATTGTATTGTCTCTACAATTTTTATTGTAGCCGTTCGCCGCATCGTAAACACGAAAAAGTTCTAGTTATTTGATAAACACAACAATGCAAACATTCCTAGTTGTCATTTGAAGGCAATTGCCGTATCTTTAGAGTAGGTCCAGTGTGCGTGATTGTGTTCAGAGTTACAATAGGGAGGGGGCGGCAGTAATAAATACTGCACAGGGCGGCAGAAGCGCTGGGGCCGGGCCTGCCTGTACTTATCTTATAGTGAATATTTTATCAGTTGTGGTGCAACAATGGAAACCACATTGGTATTCTCCTCCTAATATTTCTTCTGCTACTAAACTATTGATATTATACCTGATAGAACTTTATTAGTAACCTTGAGTATTGTTATAGGATTAAAGTATTCTAGTTTGGTTCCCTTCTTGTTATAGGTTGTATAATTCTCACTAACCAGTAATTTGGTATTTTAAGTTGCCTCCAAAGGGAATCAGATAACATTGTTGTTAGAATTAACAGCTTAGTGCTGGTGACAGGACTGGAAATTATGAAACAACCTCAGATTTCTATACGTACAATGTATATTTTCCTGTTTTAGGTACACTTATAAATGAAACTGTGCATCCAGAAAATAAACAAGGCTGACAAAGATGACATGAACTTAGTATTTGCTACTTATAAAGTGTTAGAGAAAGAAATTATTCAGAATGAATGACAGTGTTCTCAAAAATGTGTGTAAATTAATATTTGTGATGAAATTCATCAGAGACTAAAGGTTGTTGGTGAACAAAATTTAAGTAAATGTTTTGCCAACTTGAATATGTTTAAAACATTTTTCACAGTGCCTGTAATACAGAAAATGCACTTTTCCTTACCTTTCTTCCCTGTAAACTGGGAGGGCATAAATTTGATTATTTAAAAAATGATAAATGAATATGACTCCAAAGTAACCCTTAGAGAAAGGAAACTCCTACTTCATTAGTAATAAAACCTATCATTCTATTATCATACTTTACAATATGGTATGGATCACAATTAAATAAATAAAACTAAAGCTAACTAGTAAACTCTCTGAGCTGCAGAATTCTATCACTATTTTGAATGAAACACATTTATTGATAGATAAAATCAAATTAATTAACTTTATTTTTTAAAGAAATAAGCAAAATTCTTTGTGTATATGATTCTAACCATTTGCCAAGAAACACCATAAGGTGGTGACCATATAATATTTCTCATATTTCATGTTATTTTTAATTTATTTTGTTCACTTTTTATGTGTGGTTTGTATACATATAAAAGTGAAGACGTTACAAATAGCATGCTAAGTATCGTAGTTAATTATAACCATAGTGCATAAATGACAAATAATTTTTCCTACTTTTAAGTTTATGTATAACTCTATACACATCTATAGGCCTATAGCTAATACTTTCACAAAGATACATGTTAAAAAGTATGTAGTTTTTTTTTTAACATAGCTTACAAACTTTCTGAAGGTGGTCTAAAATTTACAAATGTGTTTTGCTGAAGTATTGAAGATACTGAGTTTGAATTTTGAATAAAATTCCTCATAATTTGACGTTCCACTACACTTAAAAAATTTGTATTTCCATTTTTGGCCCACAATGACCCTAAGCTAACAAAATTACAAAGTAAACACTACATTTGGATCTGGGGTAAAATCCCTTTAGTCTGAAAGCTAATATGGATATTTATAATTTTTTTAAATTTGTATTCCTTTTGAGCCCTTGGGACTAGAAAATTTTGAAATTTCCAAACTAAATATTATATTCATATTTTGGTTAAATTTTCTTTAATTTGAGTCAACGTATAGATTGTTACTATTCTTTCAAAATTTTGGCTTCCCATCCCCTAGTTTTGGGGGAATCAATATAATAAAACAATAGGGGTTTGTGGAGTAAATATATGGACATCCACATTAAGTTTTACATAATTTAGTTCAGCATTATAAAGTTATTGTGATGTCTTCAAACAGGCATACAGACATATGTCAAATGGTTGAATTACAACTAAAAACTTGCTTTGCTCATTTAATTATGTTTATAAAATATTTGTTGGTAATGAAAAAGGCAATTTCCCATCTTTTTCTCATCGAGAATTATTCCTTAATTTTGTACAAAATACGTTTTATTATACAAGTGATCCAATTAGAAATAAAATTATGACAAATAACTAATGCCTGAACAAGTGAATCTATTTAACTGTCTTAGATGGAGTCTGTTCTATAACTGTTTTAAAGAAGTAATTTAAAAATTTGATTATTAATCATATACGGTATGTGTGTTTAATGAATATATAACTAAGTGTCTAAGTAATCAAATATATCCCTATACCATACTATTAAACAAAATGAATCTTGAATTATAAAGAAATGGTAAGAAGATTGTATACAGATCTTTTCCATAGGTTGTGGAGATTAGAATCCTTAATGCATTGAGGGGCAGGGCCGGATTAAGGTATCTTGGCGCCCTAGGCTAATTATATTGTAGCACCCCCCTCACCATCCATAGGCTACTCTTACGTTTATTTCCAAGGGGCTGAATGAAGCTTTAAACCCCCCTACAATATATTTCTTAGTTAGGAATATTTCAAATATCTTACTGTTTTTGGAAATAGTCTCAAGAATTGAAAACTGAGGCTATTTTTCAGAGATTGTTTTAGAGTTCCACCTTCAACCATTTGTAGTTTGCAGGTTTTTATAAGGAAAAAATTAACTAAGTGGTTATAGAATTACGTATAACAGTTTTATTAAGTGTACATTTAACATCATTTACACAAAGAAGACAATCAGTTGAATATCTTGTGGATTTGTTAAAACTCATGTAAAGTTCAAGCTAGATTATTTTTTCTCGCGTTACATTGAGCAAACGTTTTAATCACCTCGCTGAAATCAAATCCTTGCAGAAAGTCATTTTCAATGAACAAGAGGTCTACACTGGTTAGTTTATGGTGGTGCAAATTTGAGCATAAATAATTCTTCGCCCTCTTCAAAACTGAAAAAGCTGGGGTGGAGGTGGATGGAATAGATAACGTGGTCGGCAATTCCACAAAAATCGGGCGGCGGTATAGTTCTATGAGCGCCGGCAGCCGATAACTTATAACCGGAGAAAACAGTTTGGAAAGCACTTCTATTTTTATTTATGTACAGTTTTACCATAATTTCTCGCAAACAGGCATCTGTGTTCAAAATTAACTCAAATTTATAACCTTGTAATTTATTACCAATTTTACATTTAGCTGTAAAATTTGTAATGGTACATATAACACAACCAAAACACCAACGTATCACAAATGAATTGAAAGCCATTACAAATAAAAATATCTACAAGGTTGAAAATACAATCATGGATAAAGGAAGTATCATAAGCCAAAATAGGTGAATAAAACGACTAATGAATTACCAGTAAATGTACAACTGAAGAAAATAAAACAAGACTAACGACGAGACAACATAAATAATTACCCAATAGATCAAACAGTGAGAAGGAAACCAGTGACAACAACATCAAGAAGAAACTTATTAAGAGTGAGGAAGGAATCAGTGCAGAGAAGAAGAAAACATATCCAAGTCAAACACCAAAAGGGAGATAATATGAATTATAATGAATTAACAGGTGCAAATAAAAGTATTATTATAGAAGAAGAAAGTATAAGTGAAATAAACAACATGATTTAAATCCCTAAGCTGTAAAATTGACACTGACCTAAACTTATTAAGCAAATACCTTCCTTAACAATGCAATACAAACAGTACTCAATAAAAGTCAATTATTGAAAACAGTAGTTAATAAAGAGAACGAGTAACAGTATGATAATTTTATAGCTAAATGATGTGTAAACATGACAAAAGGATTATGTCCAAAACACTAATAACAGATTGTAAAGTGGAATTGAAATTGTAAATAACCACTAATTACCAATAATAAAGACTGTGAAAATAAACAAGTTGAAATCTAATAATAAACAATAAATATACCAGTGCTACATAAAGTTAAATAAATCAGATGTAATGTAGAAATTCAAAACTGACAGTAAACCATTGTTGAATAATTAGATTATAACATAACCTAATCTGGCCAACTAGTTTTCAATAAAACTATAGAAAAATAAGGCTAAAGCAATGTTGAACTAAAATGTGTTGTAGTAGGACATAAATAGATAATATAAGGAACATTTATTGTACAACAGATAATGTGTTAAGGAAATATAAAGGCTGAATTGATGTAATTTAATATAACTATATGCCTGACATAGAATGGTTGCATGAGACAACAAAATTATCTAGTAAACTTGTAATAAAAGAGTAGGAACTCAACTAATAACACTGAATAAGACAGAATAACGTTTAAATAAGTAAACTCAAGGATTATAGCCTACTAAGGAATAAGTAAACTATAGTGACAGCTAGATGCAAGTAATCATGGTAAATTCAAACCAAAGTAATTGTCATTGTAAATGCAGAATTAACTACTGCACAATACTAACAGTGTTATCAGAACACTGATAATAGATAATAAAACAATAATGACATAAATTTGAAAGAATTACAACTCATGAAAAAATGTAACTTTCAAGAGTATAGAAAACTCACCTAACAGACTATAATTAAGGTAATAAAACCCAGTGATAAAGAAAAAGAACACTATCAGAAGTGATAATGACCACTGCATTATGCATAGGCCATAATAAAATGTTATTATCAACTACTATTATTGTAATATTATTGATAACAATGTATGTGAAAATAACCCTAGGATTTGAACCTAGGAAAATGGATATTTTATAATTATTAGTACATGACCAGAAGTGAAACGTGCATAATACTGTAATAATATGTTATCACCATGAAAACATGAGATAAAAATAATATATTTAAGGTATTAAGTAACTTAAGAAGTATTATTAATTTATACCAAGTGCGATTTTATCAACCCCAAATTAGAACTGTATGATGAGGGTATGCAAATTACTTGTAATCAAAAGATAGAAACCATGGGAGTTATAAAAATATTGTCAGTGTAATTATAGATAAGATATTTGACTTACAAGAAAAAATTAGAAGGTGACAAGCCCTTGCGCTTGGCTATGTGACCAGTAAATCATAATCTCGAACCCAGCTACTGACGCTAGGTTAAGCGTCTATTTACGAACCTCACCGAGAGTACACGACATAAAGACAATTAGCCAATCAGAGCTCATTAAAAAATACAAAGTGTCAAATCCGGACCAGGTAACAATAACCAGTTCATCACCAACATTCGAGAGATACTCGACGTTAGCGGAGCGGCCATCACAACATTGGATTGACAGCCGTCAGCTGATAATACACTGCTAACCTCGAAACTTTGAGTTAAGGTCAGGTCGGACCAAGAGGACAGTGAAGTCTACTTTCAAGTGTTCTATAACGGAGTTCATGCGTATAGGCAGTGTGTGATTTGCATTAATGAAAATTAATTAAAATATTAATTAATTATTAAAAGTTAAAAAGTGTTAATTCTTCGAATCAACAGAATACGCAAGTATCAGTGCACATGATCATTATATTATATAACAAATCATTAATTAATTAAGGAACGCTAATAGCGGATTTAATTTGTTTAAATTAAATAACGAATAACCCTAATTCCACAAGGAAGGGGACTTTGAAAAATAAAATGAACAACAATCAAATGAAAGATTTTGCTAATGACAATTTTAACTTTCTTTGACTGAAATCAATTGTAATAGTTTAAAAAGAGACGTTGAATAATCAATGAGGGAAAAATGAACCCTAACAATTAATAATTTTAAGATATTATTGTATTTAATTGTAGTACATGAATTCAAAGTCACACATGAGTGGACCCTAGTCGTAGCTAATTAATTTGAATTACCTGTTTTGTTTATATCCAATCTTGGAGATCATTCAGGAAAATAACACTGAATTTAATACTTTATAATGATGTACAAAATAAGTAATACCTCAAAGAAGCATCAATTAATTAATTTCAAATAAGTAACGTTACAATGAACCGCAATTAACCTCAATTGTAAACCATGAAAATCTAACGCGTTTCGGATTATTTCAATCCATCATCAGAGTATAATAAAATCAGTCGATTATGACTTCGTTGAAAATATTAAAAGTACACAGAAATATTCATACACATGTCCCACAAGTATGACCAACGTACGCGGATGTGAGTGCGCACTCGACACTTGTTGACAACGTACTGCACAGTTTACTTGATCGTTCTCGATTGTTATGTTGAGGCGTGTAATCTATGTTCGTGTTATCTATAATTTTATCATACAGTATATGTGATTTAAACTCTAATTGTTCATTTAATATACTGTTGGGATCTTTTTGAAGGCCCGGTAGATTTCAAATTCTTCTACCATAATAATATACGTATTCTTCTATCTTAATAATAACCATGACGCGGATACCAATACAATGGCTTAAAAAAAAAAAAATGAACAATCGTTCATATTTTATGTTATGTTAAAGCAACAATTAATATTTTTATTCTCCGCCTACTCATTATCACAGTAGTGCATTTTATTGTAGAAGTGTATCTTGCAGACTCAAAGAACCTACTAATTTTATAAAACATAATAACCAAATTATTTACAAACAGAAAATAATCGATTTGCCAAAATGCAGTCATACCACCCTGAGAGTTTAATAATTTTAAGAGTCCATGTTCAACTTTAATTATTTTTAAAAGGAAAATAAATAATAAAATTGTAAAAGCAACCTTTCAACTTGAGTTAAATAAATAACTATTGTTTCACGAACAAATTAAAGTGTTGACCTTTATTGAAAAGAATAGAATTACAGCTTAGGTGAGCAACCAGAGACGGTTGGTACAAGGAGCCAGAGCGAGAATTCAAATCTAACAATTCTCACCAGCAATATTATCTCAGATCATTAGCATACTACAACTACTAGTAAGTATCATATAAAAGTTGTGCTTATGTTAATGTCTATACAGGAATGCACCGATCGACTCACCGCAGCTAATGGCAGAAAAGTCAACGCAACTTATTCAGATACAAACTCAAGGTATTGAACAAAAAACATTATAAAAAATCTAAACATAATTAATAAACAACGTCAAAGAGTAAGCGAACCGATTTATTCATATTGGATTCAATAATAGATTGAATTGGATTGAATAAATCACTAAAACAAAAAGACCAATAATAAAAAACAAAAGCTTAATAATAATAATAAAACTGATAACAAGATTTTACGAGGTGACATCTCGTCATCTTACAAATTTTATTATTTTTTAGCTAAAATTTTGTGCCCCCAAGTGCCGCGCCCTAGGCTGCAGCCTAGTCAGCCTAATGGTTAATCCGCCCCTGTTGAGGGGTGACAGATTGAGAAATGGGATGAGCTGAATATCTGGAACTGGTAAGCTGTAACTGATTTCTTTACAAAATCTTAGACACAGGAGAGCTGTGGAAGACTGGATGGCCAGAAAGTATTCCACATTATTACAAGCAACTTTTTATTAACTATCACTGTACCAGTGAGATAACATCTACAGTAAGGCTGTATGTTTGCATTATCAAGAAGAGAGTAAAAATAAGTTTTTCATGAACTGTTATTCAAGAAATGGTTAAAGACAGATTAGGCTGTTAGAAACTGTGTGCCTGTTGGGTGCATAAATTAGCGATTGAAGATCACAAAAAAATCGTGTGGCTGCAGCACAGGCACATTATGAACAAAGAAATGATTTTTCTAGACTGCATTGTGATAGGTGATGAAACTTGGATATCTCACCACACACCTGAGAATAAAGCAACAATCAATGCAATGGTGCCATGCACACTCACCATCAATGAAAACTATCAAAACTTCAACATAGCCCCGAAAAATCATAGCAACCATTTTCTGAGACAGAAATGTACCACTTAACTCTGCTGTGGGGGGTATATTATCTACCAATTTTTGTCTCAAGGACACACTATCAATGCTGCTGATTACTGAGAGATACTGAAAAAACTGCATCAGGCTATTCAAAACAATGGCGAGGAATGCTGATGTGTAGAGTCTACCTACTCCATCACAACACCTGTGTCCACACTGCTCCTGATGCACAGGAATTGTTGCAGTCCTTCAGGTGGGAAATTTTGGTATACCTCTCACACAGTCCTGACTTTGAACCTAGACTTTAAGTTGAAGGAAGTTGATGAGATTCAAGAGGTGGTGACAATGTGGTTGAGAGGCCAAGCAGGAGACTCCTACGAGGTTGGAATGAAGTTTGTTCCCAGACTCATTTAATACATTGACATCCACAGCGATTATGTAGAAAAGTAACAGAAGTTATGTTCTAAAGATAATTTAAGTGAATTCAAAAATAAAGTGCTTTAGAAATTTGTTGGTGCTTTGTATCTACACTTTCTGGATATCCCTCAAACTTGCAATTAGTTTGTATACCCAAGTGTATACAATTATAATAAATGCAGTATAATTTTAACACATATCTGTATAATCATAAAATAAGTTTCCATACAATACTTACATGTCCCAAGAGCTTTCATGATGATGTTTTCCTGGTATCTGCTCTGACACCAAGTCTTTGCCAATTGACATTTCACTTCGTGGCTTGTGTTCTACATTTGATTTTTTGTTTTTATTTCTGTTTCTTGCCATTTCAACTTTTGACATGTTACTGTTTTGTAGCTGGGGTAAACCATTTGATATACAGTTTTCATTTGATACAGAATTTTTATGATAATGCCAAGAATTGAGTGATATTTCATGATAACTAAATTTAAAAGCATTTTTCTGCCTAACTTTATCAATCTTTGGACTGTTATTTACATTTTCTCTGCTACGTAACACAGGTGGAGTTTTGTGAAAATTATCTTTTGCTCTTAATATAGGTGACTCTGCAGCTTTTCCAACAGGAGGTTCCCTTACAGGCCTTAATCTTTCTGCAGCCTGTAGCAATTCTGCCTGAAAATATAATACACACTTACAGACCATTATATATTAAATTATGCAATTTTAAATATAAAATATAATTTATTTGATGATACAATTATATTGTTATACACCTGCACTTATCTGGAAAGATAAAGATAAACTGTTAAGATAGAATTAAAATGGAAGTTTAGGAATACAATATTTTATAATATATAACTTGTTGTGTACCTAATGCAGTATATCTTGCGCTGGGTCCCTAAGGTATAATCGAATAATACATAATATGTACATCTAAAATGAAACTGATATTTTATTTCAAGTGGATGTGCAAGGGGTGCTTCTAAGTAAGTTTCATTCTGATATTACAACTGACTGTGGCAATGATGTAGGATACTATGTGTCACATGTTGTAATGACATATTATGGAGCTGTTGGCTATTTTGCTGGCATCAGATATGAGATTATGGTGATATGTGAATGATTTAAAATTAGTGCTACGATAGATAGTTCCACCAAATGTTCGGCTCATCCTGTGATATGTTATGTTGGTGTTGATATTGTTTCACTGTTACAGAACGTTCTACATGTTTCTCGGCTATCCCAGCAGAACCAGCTATAATGTTGTGTGGATACATGATTCTTAACATGCGTTAACAAGGCTGTTCCAGACTTCACCAGTCTGCGCGCACTGTGTTCAAGGCCGCAGGCAATTACGCTCTAGTGTAGTGTTGGCACGTATTATGGATTATTCTGGAATCTCAGCGGGGTATAAATATAAGCATTCAGTGACACCTAGTTTCAGTTTAAGTGGCAATTTATTCAAGCGAGGTTCGAGTTATTGTTGGCCGATTTACACAGTGTGTCTCAAGTAGTGTATTAGTGAAAAGTGATTATAGTGTGGAATTCTTTATAGTTGACATTATTATTTGTGTGGACAGATTAACTTAAATTATTGTACAAGTATAATCTTGTTGAATAACCTGTTGATTACAAACTGTTAATTGTTATAATTAAAGCTGGTTTTTAGTGACTTCATTGGTGTCTTGTGTTTTGTTTTCCACTGTACCATATGATGATCAGTAGACCATCATAACAATATGTTAGAAAAAAAAATTAGTGCTGCTGAAACTCGGAGTCAATTTTTGTGAAGTTTATAAACAAATGTTGTTGATAATAGTGAAGTTAGGGAATGATGTTGTTTATTAAGGCAAGGACAAACTTTATTATATCATGATGAAGAATGTAGCAGTCACCTAACAGTGATGATAGACATTTAGTGGAAGAAGTGAACATGAAAATTTGTGAAAACATGTGACTTTTCTTTGGAATTGTCTATTCAATTTTTGAATGTTTTGTAATCAATCATGTATAGCATTGTGACAGAGAACTTGATAACAAAAAACTATATGCCAAAAATGTCAACAAATACACATAAACAGCAACATCTAACCTCAACTAAAAAATTATTGTAGTGTTTTTGCAAGTGACAAGAATGGGTTTTTTGAACACATCATCACTGGAGATAAAACCTGCCTTATCTAAAACGAAACAATTCTGTTATAAAATAATGACAAAGTGAACAACAGTGTTGTGCTATCTGATTTAAGACATAGGCAGACTTTTATGACACTGGAATAAAAAAAGTACTGTTGAAAAGGTATGAAAATCTGTAGAAATCAAAGGAGATAATGTGGATAAATAAATAGTCTATATATTTTTTTGTTATAATAAATTATTTTGATCATTGAAGTGCGTGTGTAGAAGTCTTCCTCTTACTTCAGAACAGACCTCACATATAAAAACATTCCTTGTATGATAAAAGAATCTGTTCTGGTGATAGAGAGGTAGGAGAACTTCTAATTCCACAGACTATTTTCATTGAATAAGATTAACTATTCATTTTACAAAAAATAATTCTTACATAAGAAAACTGAACATTCTATGTGATTTTGAGCACACTCATGTACAGAATGATAAAAAAGTCTTGTGCACATAATGATTATAGTGTATTCTCAGCATTTACAGTAAATGTTTTACATGCCTCATTCATAAAATACAGGCATGAATGTTTTATGAAATGTAAATATATTTTAAATAGATATATTTATTTATCAGTACCGGTATGTGAATAGTATATATATGTCAAGTTTGACTATTCTGACTTGTTAATTCTCTCTATATAAAATGAAGAAGGGATTAATTTTGGTGTGACTATGTTAAAAGAAATGGACTAGTGTGGTTTCAAGATATATACAAAGCACAGTTCGATTTCAACCCTGTTTAATGTTACTTCATACTTTACTTTGTATCATATACTATATCAATAGTATATGTTCTAAATTCATATACCAGGATACCAGGGTATATAAAAGGGTACATCATTTATATAGGACGTTCTAAGAGGAAAGGACACTACTTCAAAATGTGATTCTAAAGCTAAAAATAAGAAAAAACTGTTATATAAACAGAGGAACAGAAGTGTTTTTTCTTGAGTTATGGCCTGTTGAAAAATCTGTCCATATTTCTGTTCAGCAGGTAAAGTAATGCAATATGACATTCCTGGAACACAAAGTATGAAGCAAAATTAGTCCCATATGTTTTTGACCTGAAATATACAAAAGAAGTCACATAACTGGATCACAAGTCTACTGCTGAAATATGCAAAGTATTGGAGTCATAAAACATGATTCTTTTAGGTTTTGTGTAAATAACTATCTTAAATTGGTAATAAACAAAGAAAAATTTCAAATGAAATTTGTAGAGAATTTATTATGAGAAAACAGATGTGAGAACAATAGTTAAAAACAAAAACAAGTTTTGTAGTTTTAACTTTAATTAAAAATAAAATATTCCAGAAAATGTTACAATATTAAACTAAACAAAAATTCATAATTATCTGCACTAATGCTTATAAAAAGTAAATCGAATTACCTTTATTTTAAAAAACAAAATAAACTAAATTTCATTAAGTTCTAAATTAATTACACTGTTAAAATAAACGAGCTTCTTAACTCATTTCTGAAGACCTTGTATTGCTTGTCTCAAATTATCTTTATGTTCCTTCATTAGGGTAGCGATATTTAAAATTTGAGCAATCATTTCATCTTCTGTAACAATTTTTTGTTTACAAACCCAAATTTTATCCAACCGATAAGCAGTGTTTGGTATGGAGATCTTGGCGGCCAGATAACAGTCCTTAAGGTCCTCTGTGACCAGTTTTTTCCAAAAAAATGTTAATTACAAAATTCTCTCACATGATGAGTACACAGTGTTGAAGCTCCATCATCTTGAAAATACATGTACATATTGACAGCGGGACTTCTTGTAGCAAGAAATCAGACAGCTTCAAGTAAACATGGATTAAATTTAAGTTCTGAACACCAATAAAAAAATACTCAAACAACTACATAACTAAGAAACCAGCATTATTTACGAACAACAATGGATCATTTTCACATTAGTTTCAATGTAAGTGATGCCAACATTTTGCTAACAGTAATAAAATGTTATATAATCATAAATTGTTTTTAATATTTTTAGAGTGTTTAATATAGTGTTTGTTTCATTTAGAGTTGCAACATTTTCTGCTACATTTTATTATTAATTAAAGTTAAATTTTTCAAATTTGTGTTTGTTTTTACTAGTGTTAATTGCATCAGTTTTCTCAGAAACAGATTTTTACAAATTTCATTTTTTCTTTGTTTAATACCAATTTAACAAATTTACTGTATACAAACCTAAAACATTGTGTTTCTGACTCCAAGTTTTTGTACTTTTCAGCAATTTTCTTGAAAAGTACAAGTGATACAGAGATTTGTTACCATTTTTTTGTACATTTCAGGTCAAGCAGTATGCAGACTACACACATCTTTCCACAAACTGAGTTCCAGGAATTTTCATATTGCATTGCTTTACAAGTGGAACATAAAGATGGGAGAATGCAAAATTTTTAACAGGTCATAACGTGAGAATAAAGAATTTCTGGGCCTATGTTTATATGACAAATTTTTCTTATTATTAGATTTAGAATCATCTCATGAAATGGTGTCTTTTACTTCTAGAAAACCATGTATATTTTAACTCCAAAGTGTTAATTTCCTGCGGCAAGTGTGTTAATGTACTGTGTTCTTGCAGTCTGAAAATCTGAGAAAATTCCTGGTCTCAGTCACTGTGAATTCTCTAGCATACTACCATACATAAAAGTTTCATTATGCTCTGTTATGGCACTGACAAGCCATAGTTAAATTAAAGTTTACAAATAAACACATAATTATAACCTTTTTTTATACAGATTTTAAAAGCAAACATTTTAATACTCCGTAACAGTTTTTGTATTAACGTTATAAGATACAGTTGAAAGGAGCTAAACTAATAGAGCAACTTTTTAAACAGAGGTATTAATTAAAAATAACTAAGATGACTAATACAATAGTCTTGCATTATAGATATTAAACAATGCAACCACCAGAAAGTTACACATGCAAATGTGATACTAAAATACACTTACTTGAAATTGAGGTGAAGATAAACTTCTCTGCAATGATCCAGCAGATGGAGAGGGAGAAGAGCTATTATGCTTGTACTGAGAACTTTCTTCTTGTCCTCTTCTTTTATTTGTTTCTGCTTTTGTTTTGAAGAGTCTAAGTCGCCTGACTGGAGGCACTATTTCACCAGTTATCTCCCAATGATGATATGAATCTGGTGATGAGCTGTCCACCTGTTATATTGGGTTGTACATGTATTAAATCTTAATACAAATGTTACAGTTCATACTACAAGTAGGCTACTTTTATTTGCTAACCATTTTTACAGTTCCTGGAGTGGGCATACATGTATCAGAATTTGTTTTCCTTTAGTCAATTTATTCTACAAAAATTCCTCTTAATCTTCTTCTTCCACTCACGTTTTCATCATACTATTTTTTGTGTGTGCATTATTGGTATTTTCAAAACAAGTCTTGTCTTGTCCGCACTATGTTGGTGTGTCCATAGCTGTCTCCCTACTTGCTGGTGTCCTCAACTGGAGAAAATGTTATTTTTATGACCACTGAAAATGTGGAACTATTGTTAAGATTTCCAGAGGAGACTGTCACAAAAGTCCCATCCAATGGATTAAGGACATTTTCTTTGGTTGGTTGAATAACACTAAATTTAATATAATATAATGATAATAACATAATTATAATAAAATACTGTATAATAACAAGTAATTTTGTAATTATAATCCAATCAATAATACTATCATAATTATTAATGAAAAAGTATTAAAAACAAAATTAAAATAGCTATATTAATGATTAAATTTTAATTTCACTTATATAAGATGAATATAAAGATACAAATTAGGTACACACCTAAGTGAGTTGCCATTGTTTACAAAAATTTACACATAAGGGACTTCACATTTTCAGTTCTATATGAAATAATTTTGCAATATGTATGTGATACATTTCTGTATTCCATTTTTCCTCATACAGGCCTAATGTTTTAAACAGATACATAAGAGCTCTAACATAAATACTTGAAACCTTACATAGTGTTATACACTTCAACTATAAATATAGCTTCTCACAATTTCATAATGCATCACACATGTAGGCCTATTTATCAAATACTTGGTATCACATATCATAACATATCTCACAAAAATGGTAATGTTGACTGGTAGATATGGAAGAGATGTGGAGGATATATCATGGTCCACCAGAAGGGGTCCATCATGTTTTACAGAAGACTTCTTGTGTTGTATATTGTTATAGTAATATTTTGTTATACATAGAAACTCAGGATAATAATCATATTTGGTCATAAAAATAATCTTCTCTCCAGGAAGTGAACAAGAAGGTAGGTGAAGGGCTATCGGTCCATCTAGTATAGACAGACCCAAAATAATTTTATAACCAAATTTATATGATGTAACAAAAGTAAAACTGTGTAGATTCAAATGTATGTTAAAGTGTGTTATTTCTTTAGTTATACACTTACTTTCACAAACAAAATTATTTTACTTGCTCCATCCTATATTTACTAGAATTTAGTAATTAACCAATGTTAATTTTAATGTTAATTAATTAACCATTATTTTAATTTTATGCAATATATATATATATACAGTATATATATATATTTTCTATATAAGTAACTCGATGTTTCTTGCAGTAATTATATAATTTGTGATGTTTTCAATTTGTTTCTTCTGCAAGTAGATAATATTGTATATTCTTTTTAACACCTGACGCACGTTTCACTGAAAAATATCAGTATCATCAGAGGTTTCTAAGTGAATTAATAACAATCGTAATAATTCTATTAATATAAAAGTAACGAATAATCGAATTTGTATCGATTTTAACGTAAAATAAAATAACTGATAATCGATTTAGGTCGATTAGTTAACGATTGTTTTAATGTTTATTTCTTCAGCAGCTGTTTTCTCGGTTATATTTGAAATTTTGTTTATATAGTATTTTATTCACATTTATTTTTATTTTTTATTTTTTAGTAAATTTATAATTTTAAATAGATCGTCTTGTTTTGTTTTTATTTGGGTTTGTTCTTTAATTAATAAGTTATTGTTATTGTGTTTGTAAATGTTAAGATTTTCCCAAATATTCATTTTTTGACCTTTTTGTATGTTTTTAATTAATTTTATATTTTCAGTGTTTGGAAACTGGTGGTTATTATTTAGACAATGTGTGGCTAAATTAGATTTATAAATATTTGGTTTTAAATATGCATTGCGGTGTTGAACGAATCTATCTCGTAGTTTTTTCTTCGTCTGGCCCACGTAAAATTTATTGCAATCTGGACATTCTATTTTATATATTCCATTTTTATTGTGAGTATTGGATTTAGTTTTAGGTTTTATTTTATTAAAAATTATATTATCTGTGTTATAAGATATTTTTAAATTAGTATCTTTAAATATTTTATTTAGTTTTTGAGTTATATTTCCGTAATAAGTGAAGGTTGTATATTTTATATTATTATTAATAGATGAATTTTTAAATGTAGTGTTTTTAGGAATTTTATTAGTGATTTTATGTTTAATTTTATTTTCTAATTTATTAATAGTTTTTATTTTGTATCCATTTTTAACTGCTATTTGTTGGATAATTTTTCTTTCTTTGTTTCTTTCTGTGTTATTTAATGGGATCCTAAGCATTCGGTAAATTATATATCAAACAGATGGCCTTGCTATGGGAGCCCCAACCTCCGCTATCATATCAGAAATCTTCCTACAAAAACTCGACGAACAAATAATAAATATAATAAAATTAAACGACCCATTAGGATGTTATTTTAGATACGTTGATGACACTCTGTACATTTCCCAAAACAATGGTATAAATATAAATAAAATATTCAACTCCATAAATAATTTACATTCTAAAATAAAATTCACGTTAGAAGAAGAATCTAATAATAAATTAAATTATTTAGACTTAACAATAAAGAAAAATGAAACAAATTTTGAATACGCAATATACAGGAAACCTTCTCTAACTGACTTAGTAATACCAAATACTTCTAATCATCCTCCCCAACACAAAATGGCAGTATTTAATTCCATGATTTACCGAATGCTTAGGATCCCATTAAATAACACAGAAAGAAACAAAGAAAGAAAAATTATCCAACAAATAGCAGTTAAAAATGGATACAAAATAAAAACTATTAATAAATTAGAAAATAAAATTAAACATAAAATCACTAATAAAATTCCTAAAAACACTACATTTAAAAATTCATCTATTAATAATAATATAAAATATACAACCTTCACTTATTACGGAAATATAACTCAAAAACTAAATAAAATATTTAAAGATACTAATTTAAAAATATCTTATAACACAGATAATATAATTTTTAATAAAATAAAACCTAAAACTAAATCCAATACTCACAATAAAAATGGAATATATAAAATAGAATGTCCAGATTGCAATAAATTTTACGTGGGCCAGACGAAGAAAAAACTACGAGATAGATTCGTTCAACACCGCAATGCATATTTAAAACCAAATATTTATAAATCTAATTTAGCCACACATTGTCTAAATAATAACCACCAGTTTCCAAACATTGAAAATATAAAATTAATTAAAAACATACAAAAAGGTCAAAAAATGAATATTTGGGAAAATCTTAACATTTACAAACACAATAACAATAACTTATTAATTAAAGAACAAACCCAAATAAAAACAAAACAAGACGATCTATTTAAAATTATAAATTTACTAAAAAATAAAAATAAATGTGAATAAAATACTATATAAACAAAATTTCAAATATAACCGAGAAAACAGCTGCTGAAGAAATAAACATTAAAACAATCGTTAACTAATCGACCTAAATCGATTATCAGTTATTTTATTTTACGTTAAAATCGATACAAATTCGATTATTCGTTACTTTTATATTAATAGAATTATTACGATTGTTATTAATTCACTTAGAAACCTCTGATGATACTGATATTTTTCAGTGAAACGTGCGTCAGATGTTAAAAAGAATATACAATATTATCTACTTGCAGAAGAAACAAATTGAAAACATCACAAATTATATATATATATATATATATATATATATATATATATATATATTGCAAAAGTATTACATTCTTCACATCTTCAAGGAAAGAAGATTTTTTTATATTATCTAATTTGAAGTTTTATTCCTATGTTATAATACAATCATCTCCCTCTGTCTATCCTTCTGAGTGTAGAGGTCGCCACCACAAGTCATTGAATGATCACTTATCCATCTTTCTGTACTCAAGAGTTCTGTACCTCCATGACTTGCAAGTGGAATCACAATGCTTTAACCACACAAACCGAATGTCAAGAAAAATCATGAGATATTTATATAATGAGATGTCATGGCATAAAAAAGTGTACTTAAAAAAGTGTACTATGTTAAAACGTATACCATATTTCATACTGAATTCTCTATAAACAACTTTTTAGAACAATTCTGTTAAGATACATAATGCAGTATTTCTATGAATTTAAAATAAGTTCAATAAAATGCTTTCCATATAATGTTTTTCAAATGAAACCTTGCAAAAGAAATTTTGCATTCAAATATTTTCTTATACTATAATATTCCTTATAATACAATATTAACTTGTAAATATTTCTTATACAATATTACCTTAATAATGTTCTACATAATATTAATTCTTTATTACAATATTATTTGAGTATTTGTGGAAATATATAAATATATTATATTTTCACAAATACTCAAATAAAATCATCAAAAAAATTTAAAACAATTTGATACATGTGAATAAATGTTAGCTTAACTACAACTAAATTAATGAATATTAACAATATTCTCTCAAGTTTTGTTTAAATAAATAATTCAGTATAAAAAAATTATTATATATATTGAATATACAAGTTCATATGGAGATACATGTGCATATTGAACATTCAGTAGATAGAATATTTAATTTAAGTATGACAACTGATATACTGTGTGAAAGCACATACTCTTTATTAATTTACCCCTATTTAAAATGACTTAGAATGAATTTTTTTTTAATTAAGAAGGTTTGAGAAGTTAAAGAGTTAAATATGATTGCATCAGACACATAAAAAAATGGAAAAGTGCATGTACTTAGCCAAAAAAATTTAAAAATAAGTTAATTTTGCCTCTATTTACAAATACGAGTTGTATAAATGAAATAAAAGTTGTATTTTAATTTATACGAAATAGATTAAAGCTAAATCTCTCTATATTAAAATTATTTATTTTTATTTTTATGAAATAATATATAAAATTTCTATTATTTTTTAAAACAAAATTTGAATTCAATTTTAAATTATTATAATACAATTATATTGGAATATTGTATTTTAAAATTAACAGGAATTTTGGTATAGCACAAACATCACAGTTTGTTGGTGACTGAAATGATATGTTGAATAATACAAACATTTGTAATTTAATAAAGTCTATCTATATAAGTCTATTTAATAATGTCTGTTTTCATAACAGCTAAGAAAAAAGTGCAATTATATTTTATGCAAAATAAATATATTTTTCCATGTCCAAGAGCCCTTTTCTTGATAAAGATTTAACAACTACTAGTTAATGTATCCCATATTCCTACAAAGTAAAAGTAACAAGGAAACCTATTCTACACAAAAAACAAAGACAAATTTAAAGAAAGATTTTATCTTCTCCTACATAAAACTGAATAATTTTGGTATACTTACAACAGTATTATTGTTACTGTTGTTGTTATTATTATTCTGTGGTGCTGTTGGGGCTTTATACTTTTTTCTTGATCTTGATATACGTAATTTTGCAGGGCTGTCGTTGTGAGACTGATAATCACGGCCAGTGAATCGTAAATCTGGTTCACTTCCATAAAACATTTTATTGTTGGTTTCTGGTTGACTACCTTGGCTGGAGCTTCTTGGACGGAACTGAAAATATCAACGAAATTTTCATATACCAGACTTATAGGCATATGCAAAATATCAGAACTGTATGGCATGAGCATATGCAGTTTCATTTTGGGGGAGAGGGTTCATGGTCACCCGTCTCCTAACACTTCTGTAGATACTCAGAATTAATTATTATTGGTTATTACAAATAATATTTAGACCTATTATAGAAGCACAATAAAATAACAATGCTATGGTTTTTTTTTAACTGAATGAGAAACATTTAGGGGTTTACTCAAAATAATGAAACCAACTGAGGAGAAACAATATAAACTAATGCACTTATGAAGCAAGAATTACCAGGTTTGTATATCTGTAAGAAAAGTACGGAACATGAAATTTTTATGGAACAGTCTACAAAAAAAAAAATTATTTAACTTTTGGAAGGTGTAATGGAAGATCATTTTCCTTCAGCTTATTTGTATTAAAATTACACAGCACTAAAAATAATACGTTGACAGAGTTGTACACGATACCTATAGACATTTTAAAAGACTAAACTCAAAACCTGAATTTTTCCAAAATAAGGTTTAGACCATTACTTAATAAAGTTACTTGCCTTGAAGAATATCATAAAATTTTGGTTCCACAGAACATCTATGGATTATGGCAAAACAGTGAAAGTACTGTTCAACTCAAGGCCACACATTATACAACTTTACCTGCTGCAAACAGCATTCTTAGTATCCTTGAGAAGAATATTATACACACACGCACACACAAAAGATTATTACAGTAAAATACTCTGCAGAGTGTCTTCACTGTTAGCACTTTTTTTTTATTCACCTATAGTAGGTTCTAGTATGTTAATTACTTTTGAAATTAATATGCCTACATATATCATTTATTTATAGTAATTACTAATATAAATAATAATGGCCAGTGGCGTAGCTAGGCTCTTTGGCGCCCGGGGCAAGAAGATCATCAGCCACCTCACCTTCACAATTAAAAGGGACAAAAGAGCAAAAATGAAGTCCCATCCGGTGAATAAAGTACTTAATAAATGCAAATGTGTAAATTTTTGTATGAAAGTACGTCCAGCAAACTCTTAAGAACATCTGTAAAGTCAAAGTTAAGAAAAACATATTATAATATTACCGGTATTCAGTTTGTATACATTTATTAGTAACAAATGTAGACTATAAAAAAATGTAGTAATATAAAAAATGTATAACATAAAAATGTTGTAATAAACATGCAAATTCCTAAAGAGCATCGTCAAAACTATATCCTAAAGCAACATAAAGTTAAACAGACTACATAAAAGCAATAAAATAAATCACTTATCATTACAGGTTAATGATTCCACTTCTATTAGTAAACACTTAATATTTATTTTTTATTTTTAATAAATATTTAAAATGAGACATTTTAAAATCTAACTTTTCTGGTCTTAATTGCTGCAAATCCGGTTATTAAATCATTATAATCTAAAGACGAAGCAATTTCGTTTTCAGTTGAAAGTATCGCTAGATTTGATACCCTGTCTTGAGATATTTTTGATCGTAGGAACGATTTAATCAATTTAAGTTTACTAAACGATCTTCCACAAGAAGACACAGACACTGATAGAGTAAGAAACATGTTTAAAACGGTTGTTAGCATTTTGTAGTCTTCTAATACCACTGAAATGTATTGTAGCAGTCCCTGAGGTATAAAGTCCATTTGTTGTTATTCGTTAACTTTTGCCCTTTTTAATAAAAGTATGACGTCTTTCAAGTCACTGAACTATGTACTATGTACTATGAACTATTCTTCACTGTTTAGGTCATGTGGATACAGTTTTGCAAGCACTGTGCACTTAATATTGATTTGGGAAAGCTGTTCCTTAAAATGTATATCCCCATCATTCATGAACGCCTAAAATTTACAGTTTGTCCAAAATTTCTATTTGAGAACGTCGTATTTCTTGCCGAACGGTTAATGCAGAATCATCTGCCTACTCCCCTGGCTTCCTTCTTATCTTTTTTTGTGATACTGACACTCCATTCATTACATACCTCCTCTGCCTTAGAAATTACATTGTCGTACAGCTCATCCCTCCAAACGTTTGATTTGTCCATTAGTTTCTCCAGAAGTGTCAATACTTGAACATGCTTATCCCTTTGGTCTGCAAGATTTTCTTGATTTTGCCCATAGAAGAAAGAATATCTGCCCAGAAAAAGAGTAACGTCACAAAATGAAAGTTTTCTATCCCGTTAATTATTAATGCTGCATCTTCCCTCATATCAACTGTTTCAGTCGTTATAACCCTCCGTTTCTTCAGTGCAGCAATCACTTCATCCAGCTTAGTGGATATTGCTTTCTCCGCATCTGCTTTTGAACTCCACCTGGTATCACAATGTCCTTTCAGAGTAATATTTACGAAGTCTTTAAGAACACTGCATTGATAAGTGTAATAGGAAAGAAGGTGAATAGACGTTCTACTGTCCCAAAAAATATCAAGCCTGAACATTTACATGAGCTCCCATATCTTGTAGAGCAGCACAGGGAACACGGTCTACATTGCTGCTAGTAATGTTCTGTCCTCCGTTGCCTGTAATTTAAAGGCTGCATGATGCAACATCATCCATGGTACTAGAACCAACGGAATCTTATAGCCTAACTGTACTTAGACACTTTCACAGTTTGATGTATTCACGTCATTAACTTTACTGTATTTATCAACAGCCTTGTCGCTAACAACATCCATTTTACGATCGCAAGTTGATTCCTTGTTAATTGTAATATTTTGACACTCAGGGTTTGATTTTCCTTGAACAGAAGACTTCATAATCTCTTTGGAATTTGCTGTAGTTCTTAACCTTTCTTCCCTCCTCTTCCGAAACTGGGCGCCACTGAGTTTAGTTCGTTTCATATCAGCTTCAAATAAAATTTAAAAAAAATATATTTTCAATAATAGTATTAGTATGATGACATACACGTCAAGTATTATAGATATACCCACAAGACGCACAAACCAAAGACAAACCGCACACTCAAGATACTCATCAACATGTACGCTGCGTCGAACCGGGAAGAATTGCACATACATAGCCCACGTAACTTTTTTATACGTTTGTAAATAATATATCCGTCTGTATACGAATAGCAGTTAAAATTATCTAATACTGTATGATTATCAATTTTCCTTTACAGCACAACTCACTACAAAGTTGTTGTCATAATGAGCCGTAATTACGATGCTTGAGCAATAGACTATACTGTTTATCACGCAAGGTTTATGACAACAAGCAAACTGGCTGGTTATGATTCTAATATGAAACGAATCGTCATATCAAAGAAACAAGCTGTTTGTAGTTTTATAAACTGAAAACAATTTTTTGAATATTTAGAATTAATATTAGGCAATTTCCTGTATTAACTTCCGTCTTGTGACTTATTTGGTTCTTTCTTAAAACGACGCGTTTCGAGAATAAATTCTCATCATCAGGTTTCAATACTATAAAAACATCAAATTCACCCAAAAGGGGTCATCAACTAGTTAAAACACACAAACACAAAAACACCACACATAATTTAACACCAACACAGTCACGGCACAGTCCGATGCGCATCGTCTCGTTGCCAACGACCAACTGTTGCACTTTGTCTTATATGACCGTTATTATTGCCCGCTGACCCATCGATATCGATGGCCGTGTTGTACAGCAGATTCGATCGGAACGAATCTTTGTCATTAAGTAGCTGGTCCGTTTGTAACTTAGAAGCCCTGTATATCTCATATTCCTCCACAGCGTTCATGTATGCGCCCTTTTTACAATTACGAAGCAGTTTAAAGTTTGTGTGGAAGTCTGAGAACTTATGATTATACAGCATAAAATGCTGAGCATAACTGGATCTAGTTTTCGAGATATCACTTTTGGGCAGGTGTTCTTTAAAACGTTCGGCTGACGGCCTGCCCGTTTGTCCTATATAGAATTTGTCACTGTCATCGCATTCAAGCTTGTACACTCCAGTTTTCTCTTCAGCCGGGATATGAGTTCTTTGTCCCAAACGTTTTTTGATGTTATTTGTGGTTTTAAAGGCCACTGTTATTTTACGTTTTTTCAGTTCATTCTTTACAATGACTGGTAGTACATTCATGTACTCAGTTACTATAAACTTAGTATCTTCTTTAGATGGGCCGGTTAATCTGCTTTTACTATTGATTTTTACCGAGTGTTTTCTTATAAGCTTGTCTACGATTCCACTGTTATACCCATTAGCGATAGCTATACTTTTGATTATATTAGTCTCTTCCACTCTGTCTTTTTGCTCAAGGGGAATAGCAAGCATTCTATGAACGAACGTGTTGAATTGCCATTTTTTGGGAATATGGATGGTACGAATCAGCATGAATAGTAATATTCATGGTGGTGGGCTTTCTATAAATTTTGAATCTAAAACGGTCATTATATTTGCTGATAGTGAGATCAAGAAAGTTCAGGCAGCTATTATTCTCCATTTCTAGGGTAAATTGGATTTTCATGTTTATGGTGTATATATATCGTTTCAAATTTTCTATTTGTCTACTCGTTCCATTGAATATCATAAAAGTGTCATCAACGTAGCGTACGTAAAATTTAATGTTGTCTCGCTGTTTATTAAGACTAGACATTAAAAATATATTCTCAAAGTGGTTCAAGCATAGGTCCGCTAAAATTCCTGATAAAGGTGACCCCATTGCCAGACCATCCTCCTGCATGAAATATTCATTATCACAAGAGAAATAATTTTGTTTGAGTATTGTTTTTAGCAATTGCATAAGTTCATCAATTTCATTTCTACCTAACCTATTTGTATTAATTAAGCTATTTCTGAGAATTGTCATTGTCTCATCTACCGGCACATTGGTGTACAGATTAGTTACGTCAAATGAAGCCAACCTATAATGTGGTGCTGATTTAATAGTTTTAATTTTTTCAACGAGATCGTAGCTGTTTTTTATGCTGTAGTTATTTACTGTGTCAATGTTCTCTTTTATGATTTTTACTAATCTTTTAGCCATCCTATAACCAGGAGCAGTCATGTAATTTATAACCGGGCGTATTGGCATATCTTCTTTATGTATTTTGGGTAAACCCGTAAGTTCTGGGGCCCTGGCATTTATGGGTTTTAAATAACATTTAGTGCTTTCATTGAGGAGATTGGGGCATTTATTTATAGCGTTTTATAATTCCTTGACATAGTCGCTGGTGGGATCCTTGTGTAGCTTTTTAATATTATTGTTTTTTATGAATTCCTGTAGCTTATTGGTATATATATTTTTGTTAATAATAACTACCGTATTACCCTTATCAGCTGTCGTGACGATAGCGTTATCATGTCGAAGTTTTTCGTAAACATTCTGTGCAATACGCGCGTCACGTTTGTACTTATTTTGCAGGTTAGCGATGTGGGTATCCTTCTTAATAACTTGTTTTTGTTATTTATGATGGCAGGCGTTTCCTCCTGATGCGAAATATTATCAATAGTTTTTATGGCAGCTTCCGCGCATATTATTTCACGGATCATAAAGTTCTTATTAAATGAGGGAATGTTATACATCAAACCTTTGTTCAATAATGTCATTTCGTTATGTTCAAATTTAATTCCGGTGTAATTTGCAACCTGCTGATAAAATACGTGGCTATGTTCTACTCTATTATTATCGTCATTGTGTTGTTTTGTATACAGGTTTTGAAACATCTTAACTGTTTACGTTTAAGAGAACTGACGACTTTGTTTATCTGTCTATTGACAATGTCGAGAATGCCGTTTATTACTGCAGGGTGAAACTCGTTTAAAATTTCCAGGTGGGCTAGATAAAGCTTAGTATTTAGACCACTTTTTAAAATATAAAGTCGTTTGATCTCTTCCTTAATCCAGATTGATTTTATTTTTTCGGAACAATGTCTGCTGTTGATGTTGGAACTTATGTACTTCGGTGTGATGTTGTAGCGAAGGCATCTTTTGTTATACTTGATGTTCTGCGATGCCTTTATCAATTTTAATTTGATGTTTTTAAATTTATAGACAATACGTGCCTGACTGGCTTCTAGATTCATTTTGTTTTAATTGTCTCCAAGTCACGTTACTAAATATTTAGAATTAATATTAGGCAATTACCTGTATTAACTTCCGCGTTGTGACTTATTTGGTTTTTTCTTAAAACGACGCGTTTCGAGAATAAATTCTCATCATCAGGTTTCAATACTATAAAACCTTCAAATTTACCCAAAAGGGGTCGTCAACTAGTTAAAACACACAAACACAAAAACACCACACATAATTTAACACCGACACAGTCCGATGCGCATCATCTCGTTGCCAACGACCAACTGTTGCACTTTGTCTTATATGACCGTTATCATTGCCCGCTGACCCATCGATATCGATAGCCGTGTTGTACAGCAGATTCGATCGGAACAAAACTTTATCATTAAGTAGCTGGTCCGTTTGTAACTTAGAAGCCCTGTATATCTCATATTCCTCCACAGCGTTCATGTATGCACCCTTTTTACAATTATGAAGCAGTTTAAAGTTTGTGTGGAAGTCTGAGTACTTATGATTATACAGCATTATATGCCGAGCATAACTGGATCTAGTTTTCGAGATATCACTTTTAGGCAGGTGTTCTTTAAAACGTTCGGCTGATGGCCTGCCCGTTTGTCCTATATAGAATTTGTCACTGTCATCGCATTCAAGCTTGTACACTCCAGTTTTCTCTTCAGCCGGGATATGAGTTCTTTGTCCCAAATGTTTTTTGATGTTATTTGTGGTTTTAAAGGCCACTGTTATTTTATGTTTTTTTCAGCTCATTCTTTACAATGACTGGTAGTACATTCGTGTACTCAGTTACTATAAACTTAGTATCTTCTTTAGATGGGCCGGTTAATCAGCTTTTACTATTGATTTTTACCGAGTGTTTTCTTATAAGTTTGTCTACGATTCCACTGTTATACCCATTAGCGATAGCTATACTTTTGATTATATTAGTCTTTTCCACTCTGTCTTTTTGCTCAAGGGTAATAGCAAGCATTCTATGAACGAACGCGTTGAATTGCCATTTTTTGGGGAATATGGATGGTACGAATCAGCATGAATAGTAATATTTGTGGTGGTGGGCTTTCTATAAATTTTGAATCTAAAACGGTCATTATATTTGCTGATAGTGAGATCAAGAAAGTTCAGGCAGCTATTATTCTCCATTTCTAGGGTAAATTGGATTTTCATGTTTATGGTGTATATATATCCTTTCAAATTTTCTATTTGTCTACTCGTTCCATTGAATATCATAAAAGTGTCGTCAACGTAGCGTACGTAAAATTTAATTTTGTCTCGCTGTTTATTAAGACTAGACATTAAAAATGTATTCTCAAAGTGATTCAAGTATAGATCCACTAAAATTCCTGATAAAGGTGACCCCATTGCCAGACCATCCTCCTGCATGAAATATTCATTATCATAAGAGAAATAATTTTGTTTGAGTATTGTTTTTAGCAATTGCATAAGTTCATCAATTTCATTTCTACCTAACCTATTTGTATTAATTAAGCTATTTCTGAGAATTGTCATTGTCTCATCTACCGGCACATTGGTGTACAGATTAGTTACGTCAAATGAAGCCAACCTATAATGTGGTGCTGATTTAATAGTTTTAATTTTTTCAACGAGATCGTAGCTGTTTTTTATGCTGTAGTTATTTACTATGTCAATGTTCTCTTTTATGATTTTTACTAATCTTTTAGCCGTCCTATAACCAGGAGCAGTCGTGTAATTTATAACCGGGCGTATTGGCATATCTTCTTTATGTATTTTGGGTAAACCCGTAAGTTCTGGGGCCCTGGCATTTATGGGTTTTAAATAACGTCTAGTGCTTTCATTGAGGAGATTGGGGCATTTACAAACGGACCAGCTACTTAATGACAAAGTTTCGTTCTGATCGAATCTGCTGTACAACACGGCCATCGATATCGATGGGTCAGCGGGCAATGATAACGGTCATATAAGACAAAGTGCAACAGTTGGTCGTTGGCAATGAGACGATGCGCATCAGACTGTGCCGTGACTGTGTCGGTGTTAAATTATGTGTGGTGTTTTGTGTTTGTGTGTTTTAACTAGTTGACGACCCCTTTTGGGTGAATTTGATGTTTTTATAGTATTGAAACCTGATGATGAGAATTTATTCTCGAAACGCGTCGTTTTAAGAAAAAACCAAATAAGTCATAACACGGAAGTTAATACAGGTAATTGCCTAATATTAATTCTAAATATTTAGTAACGTGACTTAGAGACAATTAAAACAAAATGAATCTAGAAGCCAGTCAGGCACGTATTGTCTATAAATTTAAAAACATCAAATTAAAATTGATTAAGGCATCGCAGAACATCAAGTATAACAAAAGATGCCTTCACTACAACATCACACCGAAGTACATAAGTTCCAACATCAACAGCAGACATTGTTCCGAAAAAATAAAATCAATCTGGATTAAGGAAGAGATCAAACGACTTTATATTTTAATAAAAAAATTAATTTAAAAAATTAAAAAACACGACTGCCAAAAAATAAATGAATAAATAAAAATAAATTGATAAAGACAGTAAATAAAAAAAACTAAATAAAAATAATATTTAGTAAAAATCACAAAATCTAAATAAAGTCGATTTAAAAAGCAAAAAACAAGGTATTGAAATTCAGCTCTGATCAGATTTAATGAAAATGTTATGAATGATTAAACGCATAGTAATTTTATTAGATTTAAATTACTTTTCGATGTTGAATATATATCAATGCATCATATGAAGACTACAATTATAAAAAAATATTGCTGATAAAATTTTGCTCTTCAATTTTAATTTTCAATGCTGTTTAATGAAAAGAACAAATCTATTTAGAAACAGCCCCCGACTGCATTGAAAATTAAAATTGAAGAGCAAAATTTTATCAGCAATATTTTTTATAATTGTAGTCTTCATATGATGCATTGATATATAGTCAACATCGAAAAGTAATTTAAATCTAATAAAATTACTATGCGTTTAATCATTCATAACATTTTCGTTAAATCTGATCAGAGCTGAATTTCAATACCTTGTTTTTGGCTTTTTAAATCGACTTTATTTAGATTTTGTGATTTTTACTAAATATAATTTTTATTTAGTTTTTTTTATTTAGTGTTTTTATCAATTTATTTTTTATTTATTCATTTATTTTTTGGCAGTCGTGTTTTTTAATTTTTTAAATTATTTTTTTCATTTTATTCCTTTTTGTGTTTAAAAAGAGTATAATGGGAATGTGCAGTGTGTGCGTGCGTGTGTGCGTGCGTATGTGTGCAGTGCAAAAAAAATTTCAATTTTTACATAGTTTTATTTAGAAACTTTATTATGTACATAGTATAATTAGCGTATGAACTTATAAACTTATAAATATAGTATAACTTTATTTTATATACTATTATATAACTAGTATAATACAAACATTTCGATAAATTGTTTTATAAATTATATAATTAACTAAATAATTTAATTTATTAGAAATGATAAAGAAAGAGCTTTGGTCTACAGATTTCTGAGTCGATTTAATTCCTCAAGTGAGTTTTTATCGTGCGGTTCATGCAACAATTTTCGTGGATCCAGACAACTTATTGCTAATCCCTCTAATGTTTTCACACGACTTAGTGCGACGTAGGCCTGACCCTTGGCAAAAATATTACTACTCAAATCAATGACTGCTTTGTCTAAAGTAGTGCCTTGGAGTTTATGTACTGTTACAGCCCAACACAATATTAATGGCAGCATACGTCGTTCTACTTTGCCCTGGCCTCGCAAAGCATCATATTCAACAGTGGTGGGCTCTATCTTTACTCCAATACCAGCAGTATTTCCCCTAATTGATCTGTCATCAAATTCTACAAATAAGGCCTGTGGAAGCTCACCAGGTTGAAGCTGTTCTCGACGTAGTGCAGGCCACTTAATTTTTCTAATGATGCCGATTGCTCCGTTGACCAGACCATGATTAATTAAATGTTTTTTCGCAACATTACCCTAGATCTGACTCCGATTACTAAAGAGTTTGGAATACCTCCAGTTTTGTTTGGATCCATTGGTATGAAGTCTTTCTTTAACTTTTGTCCGTAATTCTTTGCTTCGACAGACACATCCACCGCTGCAATATCGTAAACTTTAGATGATGTTTTCAACTTTTCAGTCATCATAGCATTATATTCTTCTACCTGTTTCGTGGTTGGGAAAATATGCAGACACTCGTCATCAGCAAATTCATCTGTCAAAGGAACTCTTCGACGATCTAAAATTTCTAGCTGCTGCATGGTGAGTTGGCCGACTTGTAAATTATTTAGAATGTCTATAAAAGTAGTGTCATTAGCTTGCTGCATATTTTGAGGTAATTCACAGAAACTAAACAGTGTCCACAAATTAATTTCAGCTGATAAGTAATGAGGCTGCTTGAAGCAGTAGGAACCACCAACTGGTTTTGATACAGGTGGCAACTGCATTAGATCGCCAAACAAAATAATATTGATATCCCCGAAGAGAGCATCATTCATTTTAAGCTGTTGCAACCTTAAGTGAATATTTCTTAGGGTAGTATAGGGTACCATTGAGATTTCGTCAATGATTAGCCAATTAATATGCTTCCACCTTAGCCGTTCCCTTTGAAGACGCTCATCAGTAAGAGGGCGAAGAGCTGTCACCTGGCCTTTTTCGATAGGAAGGGCAAAAGTAGAGTGCAAAGTGCTACCTCCAATCAATCTTGCAGCGACACCTGTGGGTGCTGCTACCGTAACAGCTCTGCTTGCATGTAAATGAGAAAGACGACGAATCTGTTCTACAATAATTTTCAGAGGTTTTGCCGGTGCCTGCTCCTCCAGTAACGAACACACGTAATGGCTCAGTATTATTTTCACTTGGAAGCAATCTGTCTGAAAACATTTTGAACAATTGGCGCTGCTGAAAATTCATTAAGTTTACTGCTGCGGCATATTGTTGATCCGTCATTTCATGTATTTCAGGTTCACCATATTTCGCAGATAGAAATATATATAGCAAACCAATATATATATATATATACTTTCAGATCAGCTGTTCTCGTGTTCTCGGTTTCTCACGGATTGCACATCTATACTCTCACACAATAGCGCGCTAACATAGTATTAGTGAGCGTGGTCTTAAATCGCGAGCACTATCTGGAGTGAACTTTACAGAATACCTTCCACTAGCGCCACCTGATGGACCAATAAACGAACAAAAAAAAATCCTTAGAACCGATCACTTGTATTCACTTCTGGTCAAAACCGGAAGTCAACTCATGGTGATATATAGCCTATGACACTTCTGGTGAAGTAAGGAATCCATCGAGCCATCGAACATCAAAATCGGTAAAGCCGTTAAAAAGTTATAGTGGAACAAACATACATACATACATACATACATACCCTACCACTAAAAACATAACACTCCTTTTTAGCAGTCGTGTAAAAAGTGGTCTAAATACTAAGCTTTATCTAGCCCACCTGGAAATTTTAAACGAGTTTCACCCTGCAGTAATAAATGGCATTCTCGACATTGTCAATAGACAGATAAACAAAGTCATCAGTTCTCTTAAACGTAAACAGTTAAGAAAGTTTCAAAACCTGTATACAAAACAACACAATGACGATAATAATAGAGTAGAACATAGCCACGTATTTCATCAGCGGATTGCAAATTACACCGGAATTAAATTTGAACATAACGAAATGACATTATTGAACAAAGGTTTGATATATAACATTCCCTCGTTTAATAAGAACTTTATGAGCAGTGAAATAATATGCGCGGAAGCTGCCATAAAAACTATTGATAATATTTCGGATCAGGAGGAAACGCGTGCCATCATAAATAACAAAAACAAGTTATTAAGAAGGATACCCACATCGCTAACCTGCAAAATAAGTACAAACGTGACGCGCGTATTGCACGGAATGTTTACGAAAAACTTCGACATGATAACGCTATCGTCACGACAGCTGATAAGGGTAATACGGTAGTTATTATTAACAAAAATATATATACCAATAAGGTACAGGAATTCATAAGAAACAATAATATTAAAAAGCTACACAAGGAATTAAACAATGCTATAAATAAATGCCCCAATCTCCTCAATCAAAGCACTAGACGTTATTTAAAACCCATAAATACCAGGGGCCCAGAACTTACGGGTTTACCCAAAATACATAAAGAAGATATGCCAATACGCCCGGTTATAAATTACACGACTGCTCCTGGTTATAGGACGGCTAAAAGATTAGTAAAAATCATAAAAGAGAACATTGACATAGTAAATAACTACAGCATAAAAAACAGCTACGATCTCGTTGAAAAAATTAAAACTATTAAATCAGCACCACATTATAGGTTGGCTTCATTTGATGTAACTAATCTGTACACCAATGTGACGGTAGATGAGACAATGACAATTCTAAGAAATAGCTTAATTAATACAAATAGGTTAGGTAGAAATGAAATTGATGAACTTATGCAATTGCTAAAAACAATACTCAAACAAAATTATTTCTCTTATGATAATGAATATTTCATGCAGGAGGATGGTCTGGCAATGGGGTCACCTTTATCAGGAATTTTAGCGCACCTATACTTGAACCACTTTGAGAATACATTTTTAATGTCTAGTCTTAATAAACAGCGAGACAAAATTAAATTTTACGTATGCTACGTTGAAGACACTTTTATGATATTCAATGGAACGAGTAGACAAATAGAAAATTTGAAAGGATATATGAGCACCATAAACATGAAAATCCAATTTACCCTAGAAATGGAGAATAATAGCTGCCTGAACTTTCTTGATCTCACTATCAGCAAATATAATGACAGTTTTAGATTCAAAATTTATAGAAAGCCCACCACCACGAATATTACTATTCATGCTGATTCGTACCATCCATATACCCAAAAAATGGCAATTCAACGCGTTCGTTCATAGAATGCTTGCTATTCCCCTTGAGCAAAAAGACAGAGTGGAAGAGACTAATATAATCAAAAGTATAGCTATCGCTAATGGGTATAACATATAACATCTTCTCCTGTGTTATAACTTAGGGAACCCGCAATAATTGGTTCTGCCAATTATTCAGGCTGCCTTACTTGTGACGAGCTGAAAATTAATCAGAACAATGAACAATAAATATACAAGGATTCAGGGAAGGGGAGACTGTTGATTTATGCACTCAGTATAGTAGGTACTCCTGATGACATCTCTTTATTACATATTGTATTATTTTCTCTACTTAAAATTCTCGACACTTATGCTTCAATAGCTTACAGTTTACATGATGATTATATTTTATTCTTTACAAGGCCCCTCAAAATAAGATGTACATGAATTTAATTAATTCTCCGGATCCGGGATTTCCTCTAATACGTTAAGAATGGTTACCTCGCCATATAAAGCTTTAAAATTTTGCCATTTGAAGAATGGTCTTTATTAATCTTTTAAACAATAAGGCTTTACAGTTTAGAGCTATAACTCTTTTACTAGGAATAAGTATACAAGTTATGAGTATACAATTACTGTTATACAATTACTTAAAATCTCTTAATGTGGTTAAATTAATTGTCTTTTGTTGAATATAATATTTAGTATTTCATAAGCACGGAAGGCTTGCCTCCGTGTCACCTTTTTGGATGTCTTCCAGCTCTGCGTTATTCCAGTCGTAGGTCCTCGGTTGCAGCATGTTTGAAGTAGGTCAGGTATGTCTCATTATCTTCGTATCCGGGAATGGTGAATAGTCCTGAAGTCTTTTAGATCATGGTGTCTCCTGGTTCTCAGCTCTTGGCTAACTGATAGTAATAGCTCGTTGATCTGAATGATTAACACAAAGTTTCGTTCACCTGTATACACTTCACATGATAGTTTGATTGTAGCACTTCACTTCATGGGATTACCACAGTTTTAATTACATAAGTATTATATTTTAAGATTTTAGAAGAGATGTCACCGGCGCTAAATTTTAGTTATTCATTCTCACTCGTTTACACCATATTTATATGAGTCACGGTTCAACTACATTAACGCAACACATTGTTTAATAGTAAAAGAATGCGTCAGTGTCTTAACTGACGGATTAATTACATTTTGGAATAAACTATTTTTAACGTTGCACATATCGGCAGTACACAGCTTACTGTTTGACCGCTCCATAGCAAGTGGGCGAAAATAGTTAGGGGAGAGCGTAGTAATCTCGCGACGGTTCAACTCAACATAAAAATAGTTCCAAGTTTCTTTTTTATTTAAAGGACTAAAATTAGATTAAATAATTAAGTAGAGAGATTCTTAGTTACAATTGCTATCAAAGTACATTATAGTAGTCTAGTTTAATTATTTAAATAATAATCAATTTACAATTATTTTTAGTTAGTTAAGGGGTCGGAAAACAAGTTGATTCTGGTTAGCGCCTGTTTATGCAGGGTTAATTAACAAGCTTTACCCTTTGTGTACAATCGTATTCCTTTTAATATATTATTAGACTTTTATTTAAATATTATTATTATTTAATGATTATACGCTTTAGGTTAAAATGTGAGATTTTATTAAACACTTAAAATTTATCAACCTATACATTATCATTTAACATATTTTTTATTTATTTTTTTTTTATTTAATGAAATCGTCACATACTCCGCCTCTTAAAAAAACACAGACTCCTGAAAATTTGGTCAGCAATGTACCGGGAGTATGGTCGGGGATTACCGCGTGAAATTTCTCTCACCAGTTTTTCTTTGTATGTAATTACGATCAGCATAAGTCATTCTTGACTTGCTGATTCTTACTATCTATACATATTTCATAATTTACAAACTAATTCTACTACTACATAAAATTCACACACTATAAAAGTATTTTAAACACTCTAAATTTTTCTTAATTCTACTACTTATGACTACTACCGGATTTTTCTTTAGCTGTGAGTTATTCTAGTTATAGAATTTACTCTTTAAGTAATCTTTTTTTTTATTATTATTATTATTCCTCATATTGGATGTCAGCTGACTTCTTACTTTGTTCTACTTTCGATGAATAGGATCCAAGGTTGATCAGGCCTCGTACCTATTTATACGATAAGGTAGCCAGATGTTACTCTAGTACTCTTTGCAGTTTTTTACATTTATTTAACTTGCACTCTACCATTTCCTTCTTCGTGATAACGTTTTATCTGCGAAATATGTGTCCTTCGTACATATTTTTGAGTAGAGGGTTCGTACAGGGCTACAGTTACTGGAGTTAAGTATTTGTGAATTTGATAAGGACCGCACCATCGGTATGATAGCTTGGAAGTTGTCTTATCGATTGCACTACTCGTTGGGTGCGTTTTATACATAACTAAGTCACCGATTTGGTACTTTACTTCATTATTATTATTTTTTCGCTCGTGATATTTCCTTGATTTCGCTAAGTTTGTTCGTAAATTAGCGCGCGCTTCATTCCATATTTTCCTAATATTTTTATCCCTAATTTCACGGGGTAACAATTCATGTATTTTCCACTTAGTGGATAATGGGTGGTTAGGTTTATACTTGAACAATAATTCGAATGGGGTAGACTTATGTCCTTCATGATATGCTGAATTAAAGGCGAATTGTATCCAGGATAGGTTCTGGTCCCAAGAAGTATGGTCATTAGCATGGTAGGCTATTAAAGCAGATTTTAGGTTTCGCAAATACCTCTCAGCTATATTACCTTGCGGACGATACTCTGTAGTGGTAATGTGGTCTATACCTAGTTTGAAACACATGTTCCTGAATTCCTTGGACTTAAACTGTGGTCCGTTATCCGACACTAGATGGACAGGAATACCGAATTCTTTAAATAATCTATGCTGTAAAATGCTTACTGTTGTCGTAGCTAAGGCTCGCCGCATGGGGTACATCCAGACGAATTTGCTAAAAGAATCTACGCAAATTAGTAACATTGTATTTCCTGATTTAGAACGCGGGTAGGGTCCTGAAAAGTCTAAATAAATTTTGGAGAATGGGGTAGCAGGAATCTCTGAGATTAATTGACTTATTTGGCTGTTTCTCGCTGGTTTGCTGAGTGCACACAACTTACACTTCTTTACAAAGTTAGCGATCTCACTGTTCATATTTTCCCAGTGATATTCTTTACGAATTCGATGTATGGTTTTATTTATTCCCATATGTGCTCCAATGGTGGAGGAGTGATAATATTCCATCAGCATAGGTTTAATAATATCAGGGGCGATTATTCGTAAATATTTTCCGTTTGCTATTCTACAACATACTACTCTCTTACTTAATAGGTATTTTTCTGACTTGTTTCCTTTTTCAAGTTGTTCGATAATTGGACTCAAACGAGGGTCTTGTCGTTGGTAATGGGCTAAATCCGTAAATGCAAGAGGAAATTCGGTAATTAAAGTATTAATAATCGGCGTTTCTCTACTCTTGTTTTCGTAAGTATTACTACTCGGCTGGAACATACGTGATAGGGTATCGGCAACTACGTTTTGGGTGCCTCTAATATGTTGTACTTTGAATTTAAAACAATTTAATCTTAATACCCATCTTCCGATACGACCTAACTGTTTTGGGTGATTTAGTAGCCAAGATAAAGCTTGATTATCTGTTTCTAACAAAAACTCTTTATGTTCTAAAAAAGGTTTGAACTTCTCGAAGGCGAAAACGATAGCTAAACATTCTAATTCGTATGCGGAGTATTTCTTTTCTTGGTCTGTCAGGGTGCGTGAAGCATAACTAATAGGTAATCTAGAGTTATCTACTTCCTGATATATTACGGCACCTAGGGCTACACTTGAACTGTCTGTCTGCACAACAAATGACTTTGTAAAATCGGCTAATTGTAGTACGGGGGGTGATATTATGCTTTCTTTTAATTTCTCGAATGCGGTTTGATGTTGCTCATTCCACTCAAATTTAACTCCCTTCTTTCTTAAAGTATTTAGCGGTGCTGCAATTTCGGCTAGATGTGGGATATACTTGTGGAAATAATTTATCATTCCTAAAAATCGGGCAATTCCTTTCGCATCCCGCGGTGGTAAAAATTCTCTGATAGCACGGGTTCGCTCTGGGTCTATGCTTACCTTTCCGTTGGCTTTTACGATGTGACCTAAAAATGAGAATTGTGTCACAGCAAAATTTACTTTACTGGGGTTTACGGTTAATCCAGCTTTCTCCAATCGGGATAGTACTTCACGTAGATGTTCAAGATGTTGCTCAATTGACTCGCTGTAAATAACAATGTCATCTAGGTAGTGGTACACATATTTAAACTTTATGTCATGAAATAATTTTACTAATAATCTGCTACATACAGAACTACCTTGGGATATACCAAAGGGTACCCTTGTAAATTGGTACAGGTTGAAAGGGACGGCAAATGCGGTTAGATGTTTTGATTCTTCCGAAAGGGGTATCTGATGAAAAGCTTGATTTAAATCCATAATGGTAAAAATTTTTGCTTTCGTAAAATAATGAAAAGCACTGTGGATGTCGGGAAGTGGTATGGATTCAAATTCTATCCGTTTATTTAGTTGTCTATAGTCTACAACTAATCTATGTTTGTCGTTACTTTTGGGTACTAAAAACGCGGGGGATGAATAAGATGACGTAGAGGGTTCGATGACTCCTTGTTCTAACAATTTATTAATTTGGTTCCTCATTACTTCCATTTTTGGAGGTGATAACTTGTATGGGGCTAAACGTATTACTTTATTGTCGCTCAAATTTATTTTATACTCTATCAGGTCTGTCAGTCCTAACTTCGGGGTGAGGACATTGGAGAATTGTTTTATTAAAGTCTGTATGTTCCGTCTATCTTTACCTTCCAGGTGACCTAATTCACATTCGTGATGCTTTAGATGTGAAGAAGTCGTGCTAGTACTTTCTCTGTTATTTGAATTATCATCCAAGTTATATTTCCGTGAACGATCGAATCCAAAGTAAAATTTCTTCTCGTGAATGTCTAAAATTATTCCTGTTTTACTGATAAAATCAGCTCCCAATATTAACTCGGGTCCTAATTCGTCGCATACTAACATTGGAAAATACCACGTCAGATTTTTAATTTTTATCTTAAATGTGATGATAAGTTTTATCATTAAGTTTTGTTTGTTAGCTGTAGCGCATTTAATATTTACAGATTGACTGCGTTTAACTAAATTATGTTTAAGTAATTTATTGGCTAGCTCTTGACTAATTAAACTTCGCGTTGATCCGGAATCAATTAATCCGAGGATGGATGTAACACCAAGGTCAACTTGTATATACGGTAATTGACACTTATTGAAATCACATTTATTAATAGCGTTACATTTATCGATAAATTTTTTTACATAGGGGTCTAATTTTCTTTTGTTATTATTATTAATTTGTTTTATTTTATTGTCTCTCAGGGGTTTACCTGTTTTCACGGTGCTGCGGAAGACACAGGGTTTCGGATCTCCCTGCCTTACATGTTTTTTTTGATAATGAGTTTTCCGATTGTACTGTTTCCTTTTACAGTTTCTACTGAGGTGTCCAGGTTTTCCGCAGTTATAGCATATATATTCTTTACGCGGGGTCTCACTGGTTTCCTGTCGTGGTTGGGGCTCCTTGGACTTACCATGGCCATGAACATGGGTTGATCTTTGAAATGGTCTTCTTTCTCGTAGACTTCTTGCATCTGAGACTAAGGCTTGCATTTCTTTTCTATGTGGTGTAGTGGATACCGGTGCATGTCTGTGCTGATCTGCGTACCACACATTGGAAGAGTGAATACTACATTGTTCAAGGTCAGCGAAAGTAAGGGGTCTACTTATTAGTGCTAAACGGGAGCGTTCTTCAGGAGATAAGCCTACTAGGATAGTATCGACCAATTGTTTTTCAGTCCAGTCGACTTGCAGTAGACGTGAAGATTCTCTGATGTCTGCAATATAGTGGGCCAGTCTTTCATGGGCTCCTTGTACTCGAAGTACAGTATTTCTTTTGATCTCCTCATAAATTCCAGTGGGGATAAAATATTTGATTATATTCGTATGAAGTTCTTCTACTGGAAGAGACGAGTTTAATGATTCTAGTACACGATCTCGTAATGGTGGTTTACATTTGGGTAAGATGACCTGCTGTATTTGCCAATCGCTCAATTGTTGTAGATCTTTTATTTGCCGTAGGTATCTGATAAAAGTCAATAGAGTCGTGATACTTAAGCCATCGGTGTACGGAATTTCATTAATTATTTTCTCTACTGGGTGGGAAATCTTTCCGTAGAGGTCTACATTAAAATTTACGTTTGGTATGCTTTTTGAAGGATTAGTGGTTGCATTAGGATTTGTAATCGCATATTGACTAGTGCGAGTACGCTGTACTTTAGGCGGTGGGGGTTCTAACATAGTTAGGGTATTTAATTCTCTACTAGGTAATTGCTCATGACTCTGTTGTATCTTAGATACGGTGGGTGATTCGGGGTTCGAGGTGGAGGGAGGGTGTTCTAAAATAGGGGAATGAACTGGGGAAATATATAACTTTTGTAAGTAGTGCTCAATTTCCTCCATTCTCGATGAGTCTGACTTTCGTCGTAAGTCGTTGATAATTACGGGTAATTGGCTTAATGCCTCATCCGCAAATTTCTGCACGTCGGCGGGGATTACGGTGACGTCGGGCCAGCTTAATAAATTATTCAACCGGCGGGTTAAATGTTCTATACGTTGTGTAACGCGCAAAATTTCCGTAGGTGATTTTTTGTCCTGAAGGTTCTGAGATAATACTATCAGTTCCCTATATTTCGCATAACAGGTTTCTCGTTCGCCGTCATAATCGAGTTCACGCAATTTATCTAACTGCGAGGTTATCTCTGATCCGGTTTGGCGTAATGATTTTCGTAATTCAGACACGGTAACATTCACGTGTTTTAGACCTCGTAAAAGTGCTTCGTAGCATAGCTCATCTTTTAATAATAGATCAGGATTAAATTCAGCCATTTTCGTAAAGTGAGTGGCTATAACTAATTATTCTACTATTTGCTTTTAATACTATACAACGCTATCTTTTTTTTTTTTACACACAAATATAAAAATATAAATCAATCGTATTCTTACTCTTTCATTAATAAACAATCAAAATGAGATGACAAGCTTTGTCATTTTACATTGGTAGAGAGAGAGAAATCTCACACAGGTTTAAATATGCGTACGGCAAAAGATTCCCCCTTCGGCTACTACACACAGGAAAAGACACGCTTCTTATAACAATAGAACTAACAAAGAGGGTGTCGTTGTAGTTTAACTCAACTATGGGGGAGGTTCACAATGACAGTTTACACACACACAGGCGCAGACAAGAATTCAACTGGTCTGATATTGTTTACAAACCGACAGGTTGATGAATGAACTTTTTGACAAGCACGTACCTGCTGTTATATCGTATTCTTGGGGCGTTTTTAGTTAACATTATGTTCATTCCTATATCTAAATAATATTTAAATTACTTATTTATTATACTATTATAATAACTATTATCGTTTAATTTTTATTTAATATTTTAGACACATTTTAAAGTACATGAGTGAATAAATCAACAGCTTAGGTGTGTGGGTTTATCGGGACACAATTACTTCTTAAATAACACAAGTCACAAAATTTTTTACAAAGGAGTCGCAAAATTTAAGCAAATTAGCAGAGTGGCACAATTTATAACATCTTCTCCTGTGTTATAACTTAGGGAACCCGCAATAATTGGTTCTGCCAATTATTCAGGCTGCCTTACTTGTGACGAGCTGAAAATTAATCAGAACAACGAACAATAAATATACAAGGATTCAGGGAAGGGGAGACTGTTGATTTATGCACTCAGTATAGTAGGTACTCCTGATGACATCTCTTTATTACATATTGTATTATTTTCTCTACTTAAAATTCTCGACACTTATGCTTCAATAGCTTACAGTTTACATGATGATTATATTTTATTCTTTACAAGGCCCCTCAAAATAAGATGTACATGAATTTAATTAATTCTCCGGATCCGGGATTTCCTCTAATACGTTAAGAATGGTTACCTCGCCATATAAAGCTTTAAAATTTTGCCATTTGAAGAATGGTCTTTATTAATCTTTTAAACAATAAGGCTTTACAGTTTAGAGCTATAACTCTTTTACTAGGAATAAGTATACAAGTTATGAGTATACAATTACTGTTATACAATTACTTAAAATCTCTTAATGTGGTTAAATTAATTGTCTTTTGTTGAATATAATATTTAGTATTTCATAAGCACGGAAGGCTTGCCTCCGTGTCACCTTTTTGGATGTCTTCCAGCTCTGCGTTATTCCAGTCGTAGGTCCTCGATTGCAGCATGTTTGAAGTAGGTCAGGTATGTCTCATTATCTTCGTATCCGGGAATGGTGTAGTCCTGAAGTCTTTTAGATCATGGTGTCTCCTGGTTCTCAGCTCTTGGCTAACTGATAGTAATAGCTCGTTGATCTGAATGATTAACACAAAGTTTCGTTCACCTGTATACACTTCACATGATAGTTTGATTGTAGCACTTCACTTCATGGGATTACCACAGTTTTAATTACATAAGTATTATATTTTAAGATTTTAGAAGAGATGTCACCGGCGCTAAATTTTAGTTATTCATTCTCACTCGTTTACACCATATTTATATGAGTCGCGGTTCAACTACATTAACGCAACACATTGTTTAATAGTAAAAGAATGCGTCAGTGTCTTAACTGACGGATTAATTACATTTTGGAATAAACTATTTTTAACGTTGCACATATCGGCAGTACACAGCTTACTGTTTGACCGCTCCATAGCAAGTGGGCGAAAATAGTTAGGGGAGAGCGTAGTAATCTCGCGACGGTTCAACTCAACATAAAAATAGTTCCAAGTTTCTTTTTTATTTAAAGGACTAAAATTAGATTAAATAATTAAGTAGAGAGATTCTTAGTTACAATTGCTATCAAAGCACATTATAGTAGTCTAGTTTAATTATTTAAATAATAATCAATTTACAATTATTTTTAGTTAGTTAAGGGGTCGGAAAACAAGTTGATTCTGGTTAGCGCCTGTTTATGCAGGATTAATTAACAAGCTTTACCCTTTGTGTACAATCGTATTCCTTTTAATATATTATTAGACTTTTATTTAAATATTATTATTATTTAATGATTATACGCTTTAGGTTAAAATGTGAGATTTTATTAAACACTTAAAATTTATCAACCTATACATTATCAACTAACATATTTTTTATTTATTATTTTTTTTATTTAATGAAATCGTCACAAACAGTGGAATCGTAGACAAGCTTATAAGAAAACACTCGGTAAAAATCAATAGTAAAAGCAGATTAACCGGCCCATCTAAAGAAGATACCAAGTTTATAGTAACTGAGTACACAAATGTACTACCAGTCATTGTAAAGAATGAACTGAAAAAACGTAAAATAACAGTGGCCTTTAAAACCACAAATAACATCAAAAAACGTTTGGGACAAAGAACTCATATCCCGGCTGAAGAGAAAACTGGAGTGTACAAGCTTGGATGCGATGACTGTGACAAATTCTATATAGGACAAACGGGCAGGCCGTCAGCCGAACGTTTTAAAGAACACCTGCCCAAAAGTGATATCTCGAAAACTAGATCCAGTTACGCTCAGCATTTAATGCTGTATAATCATAAGTACTCAGACTTCCACACAAACTTTAAACTGCTTCATAATTGTAAAAAGGGTGCATACATGAACGCTGTGGAGGAATATGAGATATACAGGGCTTCTAAGTTACAAACGGACCAGCTACTTAATGACAAAGTTTCGTTCTGATCAAATCTGCTGTACAACACGGCCATCGATATCGATGGGTCAGCGGGCAATGATAACGGTCATATAAGACAAAGTGCAACGGTTGGTTGTTGGCAACGAGACGATGCGCATCGGACTGTGCCGTGACTGTGTCGGTGTTAAATTATGTGTGGTGTTTTTGTGTTTGTGTGTTTTAACTAGTTGACGACCCCTTTTGGGTGAATTTGATGTTTTTATAGTATTGAAACCTGATGATGAGAATTTATTCTCGAAACGCGTCGTTTTAAGAAAAAACCAAATAAGTCACAACACGGAAGTTAATACAGGTAGTTGCCTAATATTAATTCTAAATATTTAGTAACGTGACTTGGAGACAATTAAAACAAAATGAATTTTTTGAAGTCTATGCTCACCTTGCCGCCCTCTTCGCTATGCCGCCCGGGGCGGCTGCCCCCTTGGCCCCCCCTATCTATGCCTCTGATAATGGCTCCCATGTGTACCACCGCAGTAGCTTAGGAGAAGCCAGCGTAGGCTGCCTTATGTGAGCCGTACGGCATACAAGGAAGGCAGTGTGTCCAGCGCTACGCTTCAGCTGCCCATTATTATCCCCAGGATGTTATCCCAGGTACTTATTTTCAACAGGCTGAGTCGACCTGGGGGCTGAAAAATGCACCTTGATTTTATGGTGCGGGCTCAGGAATCGAACCCAGGACCTCTACATTAGTAGCCAGGTACCATACCCACTGGTCTACTGAGCCGCCATTAATTACTATGAATTAATTAATAATCACATTCATAAAAAAAAATAATACAACTTTTGGTGAATTGTCCATTTTGTTTGAAAAAAAAAGATGAAAAACTTTCATTCATACATGTTTATTATAATTTCGTATAGTAACTTTTTTAACAAAAACTAATTAATTGCTTATACAGTAACCATTAACTCCAATATTTCTACTAGTAATTTTATACAAACCACTAAGTTGTCTTTGGTATTGACGAGTGCTTTCGGCAGTCAAGCCATCTTCAGGTCATTTACCAACAGAGAAATATGGTTTGACTGCCGAAATATGGTCAGTGACCTGATGGTTTGACTGCCGAAAGTGCTCGTCAATACCAAAGACAACATAGTGGTTTGTATAAAATTACTAGTAGAAATATTTGAGACCACTAACACTCCAATATAACAATACATTAACTCCAAATAATTAATGTAATGCTATCTTAAAAGAAACAGTTTAAGAAGAGGAAATGACTGGTGTCATTACAAAGAATTGTATTTAGTTTCAGAAGTGTTAATTTCAGAAGTGTTCATTTGTTTTAACCAGAGAATTGTATTTAGCAATAAATACTGGATACTGCTTTGAGTATGTTCCTACGATACAGTGTCAGAACATTTATTAAAATGTTCTTGTGATAGTAAGAATAATTCCCACTGATCTACCTGCACAAGGAAAGAAGATATTGGAAATTGGGAATAAGAAGTTCATAAGTAATATTTCCTCAGACAAGAGAAAGCTTCAATTATGGAACATTGGTAGGAGAAATAGCTAAAGGATACTGAAGGAAGATGAACAGGTAGGCTTGGTAAGAAGCCTAGTCAGTGAATCAACTGAGGGCAGAGAGGTGTAAACTACTCCTTCACTCAATTCTCAACTGAGCATGAGTTGTTTCAGTCTTACATCAAAAGCCTTACTTAGTAAGGTGAACAGCCTAACTTGCTTCCATTGTGGTGTTGAGGAGGGCAGGGAATGCAGTGGCGAAGTTACATGGAGGCAATTGAGGCAATGCCTACCGTAAAAAATTCTGTAGAATAAAAATTATAAATACGTATGAAGTATGTAACATAAAAATTATACATTGTTACTGTAATTGTCGAATTTACTAATTACATGCTTTACTCAGCGACTGCTAGACGGTGACAAGTGACAGCAGACAGTTTAAAGCGAATGAGGCAACGTAAACCTGCCTCAGCGTTTTTTGTATACATCGTATGTAAGCAATGTGTTGGCCGAGATTGGGTAGTGCGGAGAGCGGGGGATTGACCAGCGCTCCACACACTGTAGCGTTGAGGCATGTCTCACTGCTGTTGTGCGAGTTTTAAAGATCACTGTGTTGTTTATAATCGTGTTTATTTTGTGCGGTTATTAAAAGTGTCCCTGTGATTCCGGTGAACTAATAGACAATCAACACTGTCATTTAAATTATTTGTGACATTAAACATATATATATAGAAACTAATCAAGTTATAATTTCTTTTATGAATTTGCTAACTGCTATAATTTTTATTGTTCAACTAAGCTTTTCGTCATCACTTAAACAACGATGTTTAAGACCTGATGATGTCAGTGATGACGAAAAGCTTAGTCGAACAATAAAAATTATAGCAGTTAGCAAGGTCATAAAAGAAATAGTAAGGATGGCTGCTAATTTAAACAATACGAAGAATAATCAAGTTATAAATTTGGAAGTTCAATTAGTTATATTATTGTGTATGAATATAAGTGTGTTGCCCGAAATGAGTGAACGCCTTTTAATACTTTGTCAGGTCTTTTAAACTCATTAAAAAGTAAGCCGTTTTCTTCTTGGAGTTACGAAGAGAAAGGTTGTGTTAAAAACAAGAGATTTACGCCTAATTTAGAAATTAAACATTTTGATGGTAAAGTATCTAGAAAATTTCAGTTTTCTTGGTACGAGCGATATTCGTGGTTGACAGGGTGTTCCGAAACCAAGACTTTTTTGTTACACATGTATCTTGTTTTCTGGTGAAAAAGAATGGATTTTATATGGAGTGACGGTAACAAAAGACTTTCTTAGAAAGGCAGACAAACACCAGAATTTAAATAAACATATTCAAAATGAAGAGCGGTACCGTTTGCTGGAACGCGTGAGGATTGAACATACTCTCTCTGAAGGGGCTAGAATTCAAGCTGTTAAACATAACGAAGTCGTGAAACAAAATAGGCTTGTTGTTGAAAGACTTGTTGATATTGTGTGTTTTGTCGGGAAACAGGAGCTTGGATTTCGAGGTCATTTCGAAGGGGAACACTCAGTCAACCGGGGTAATTATCTAGAATTGTTAGATCTTCTTTCTAAGCAGGAGCAGTACATTCGAGATCATCTCCAGTCTACGTCAGGATTTAAAGGTACATCAAGCGATATTCAGAATTAACTAGTTGATTCTGTAACTGATATAATTCAAGAGAAGATTAAGGCGGAGTTAGATTCTTGCGATTTTATTGGAATTCTGGCAGATGAAACTTTAGACGTATCAAGTAGATCTCAAGTCAGCATAAATTTTAGATTTTGTTCAAAAGAAGGTCCAATAGAAAGGTTCATTGGGTTTTATGATGTTTCAGTAGGTAAGACTGCATCAGGCTTATCAGAATTAATTGTTGACATTTTAAAAAAGTGTAACTGGGAAGGTAGTCTGTCAAACATATGATGGAGCCTCTGTAATGGCTGGAAAGCATGGAGGTGTTCAGCACTTTGTAAAACAGACTTGCCCAAGAGCATTATTTCTACATCGCTATGCTCACAAGTTAAACCTCGTACTTCTTCATTGCACTAAAACAATAAAATCGGTTAGGCTCTTCATTCACAATCTGACAGCATTTCACACATTTTTTTGTACATCCTCAAAGAGATCACAGCTTTTAGAATCTAAAGGATTTAAACTTCCACAAGCATCAACTACCCACTGGAACTTTCATTCCAGAGCAGTTCATACCATCTTTTCCCACTATGGTGACTTGAGACAAATTTTTGAGGACATTACAGAGAATGATGAAGGATGGGATAGTGATTTGTACAATTCTGCTGTTGGATTGCTTAACATACTCAAAAAGGCCCATTTCATTTACTTACTTTGTTTTTATAGGAAAATATTCGTTTATACTGACCATCTCTTTTCTCTACTGCAACACAAAACTATCTCCGATATAATTCTGTGCAACACTGAAATTAAGAAAACTACTGCTATCCTCAAGGACATGGATTCAGAAAACATTGTGTCGTCTTGTATTGAAAAATGTAGAGATCTTGAAAAAAATATGTCGTCTTGTATTGTAAAAAAATAAGCAGCGAGGTAAATATAGATGACAGTAACAGGAAACTGCTGTTGTTGAGTTGTTGGATCCAAATCACTTCATTTCTTACAAAGAGAGTTTTCCTTCTACTAAACTGAACAGCCTTATAAATAAATACCCTTTTTTCAATAGTGAAAGACTGGGAAATGAATTAAAAAACATTTACTCAGATACTGGAAAACATTTGTTCCCTCAAAGACTTTTACATTTTATAATTCTTAATGACTTAGAACCAGTGTACGTGGAAGTTTCAAAATTAATTCGTTTGATTTTAACGTTTCCTGTTACTACGGCTTCTTCAGAAAGGAGTATGAGTACTTTGAAAAGAATAAAAAACTACTTGCGCAATACGATGACTAATGAAAGACTTAACTCTCTTAGCACCATTGCTATTGAAAAAAAATTTGTGAAGGAATTGATGAGTGACCAGTTGTTCAACGTGTAGTTGACAATTTTGCAAGCAAGAAAACTCGCCGTGTTGAACTATTCTACAAGGTAAGACTTTTGCCTACCCTTTCATTAACTACTAGCTTCGCCACTGAGGGAATGTTACATGTTTTTCTACTATAACAGATGAAGAGACGTGAAGAAAGAAAGTCTGTAAGATTCCACAATAATAAACAGTCCTAATAATAGTGTTGAGTTGATGCTGGGAAGTTATGAAGATTGGAAATCTGTGGCAGTATTCTAGAAAACAGTTCTGCAAAGGAGAAAGAATGAAGACAATAATAGAGCACTAGACGTATCTTGGGAACATTATACACAAGTAACCAACTTGGTGGTTTGCCAACATGGCATGGAATTTGGTGGTTTGTGGGTATACGTCCCACACACCAAAGGAAAGCAGACCTCCCCATGCTTTGGTGAACATTAGTCTCCCAAAGTATCCCTTGGAGGAAAATAATAAAAAAAATTGTTATGAGAAGATCTGTGCAGAACCACATGAAGTGGCAAGACATATGAGGTACGTTTTTAAGTAAGGTCTGTTTTGAATTAAGAAGATTTTAAATATAATAATGAAATGATTTATTTTGGCTAAAAACATCTACAGACAACAACTTCTTTATTCCATTATCATAATAGTTACTGGACCTTACTTAAAAAAGTGTACCTTGTATGTGGAGAGGTCGATTTGAGGTAAAACTCAATTCCAATCTATGTCTTGTAGGAAAAGAAGAAGGAGAAAAGGAAAAAAGAAAAAGGAAAGGAAAAAACAAAGTAGAGGAAGAAAAACAACAAGAAAGAAGAAAATGAAGCAGAAAGTGGAGAAGAAGAAAAAGAAGCAGAATGACTACAAGAAGGAGAAGATGCAGAAAGAGAAACAGGAAAAGGAGAAGAAAAGTAAGGAACACGAAATTTTTATGGAAGTCTACAAAAAAAAAATTATTATTTAACTTTTGGAAGGTGTAATGGAACATCATTTTCGTCCAGCTTATTTGTATTAAAATTAAACAACACTAAAAATAATACATTGGCAGCTGTACATGGTACCTATAGACATTTACCTAAAAGACTAAACTCAAAACCTGAATTTCCAAAATAAGGTTTAGACCACTATATTTTGTGCATTAGAAAAACTAATAAATGAATGACTGCACTTTGAAAACACATTCTACATAAAATGAAAAATAAACAGAGAGGATGAATGATAGTAACAAATGTTTGATAAAAGTGAGATGTATGATGTTAGAAAATTCATTTATACAATAATTTTTTACTTTATTAAACTTGGACAAGATGGAAAAATATTAACTCTCTCTCTCTCTCTCTCTCTCTCTCTCTCTCTCTCTCTCTCTCTCACGCGCGCGCGCGCACACACACACACACACACACACACACACACACACACACACACACCATAAATACTTCAAGGCAATTATATTACTGATATTTCAGAACCTTCCTTCATTGTTATTATTATGTCAAGATTTAATTACTTTTCATAAATTCACAATTTTTATATTTCAAAAAATTGCAGCATTCAGAATGACCTTGTCACAATAATAGTTAAATTATAATCCGATGTTACCTGGTGGTCATCTGGAAACTGCTGTTTGCGACCACTAATGGTACCACCATTTTGTAATATGTTTCCATTCTGTGTTAGCCGTAACTTTTGCCCAGGTACTCGTTCAGGTAATACTTTGTGAGAAGACCGTGGATAGGAATGTGCCCATGAATGAGGAGGATCAACCACAGTCGGGGCCTGGGGCTGTGGAGACCCGGACCCAGAATTTCCCATCCTCGACTCTCATGCACGGACAGTTCATTACTTTACCATACCTTTAAAAAAAAAATATCAGTGTAACAGATTAAGTGACATGGTAAGATAGAAACGGTAAAAAAAAAAAAAAGGTTTATTTGGCATTTAAACACAATACTGTATACTAAATTATTACAATATGATTAATTTAAATGACTCTCAAGGGGTATATTGGGAACTAAGGCTTTTAGGGCTTCTGCTTAAATAGGTGTTCCATCATTACCATATACTAATAAAAAGGACATGTGGCGTAGCTAGGCTTTTTGGCGCCCAGGGCAAGATCGTCGGCCGCCTCACCTTCACAATTAAAGTGGGACAAAAGAGCAAAAATGAAGGCTCATCCAGTGAACAAAGTTCCTAATAAATGGAAATATGTAGATTTTTGTATGAAAGCACGTCCAGCAAACGTCTTAACAATATTTGTTAAATCAAAATTAAAAAATTACATATTATAATATTACCGGGCCGGTATTCAGTTTGTATACATTTATTATTAACAAATGTGGACTATAAAAAACGTAGTGATATAAAACATTTATAACCTAAAAATGTTCTAATAAACATGCAAATTCCTTGTAGGTCTAAAGCGCATCGTCACAACAATATCCTAAAGCAACATAAAGTTAAACAAAGAATTACCGTACATAAAAAATAATAAAATAAATCACTTACCATTACAGGTTAATGGTTCCGTCTTCTATTAATAAACACTTAATATTTAATAAATATTTAAAGTGAGACATTTTAAAATGTAACTTTCCTGGTCTTAATTGCTCCAAAGTGGGTTATTAAATCACTATAATCTAAAGACGAAGCAATGTCGTTTTCAATTGAAAGTATCGCTAGATTTGATACCCTGTCTTGAGATATTGTTGATCGTAGGTACGATTTAATCAATTTAAGCTTACTAAACGATCTTTCACAAACAGACACTGGTAAAGTAAGAAACATTTTTAAAGTGTTGCTAGTGTTTTGTAGGCTTCTAATCTCATTGAAGAAAAGTATTGTAGCGGTCCCTAAGGTGTAAAGTCTTTTTGTTCTCCGTTAACTTTTCCCTTTTAAATAAAAGTATGACGTCTTTCAAGTTACTGAACAATTCTTCACTGTTTAGGTCATGTGGATACAGTTTTTCAAGCAATGTGCACTTAAAATTGATTTGGGAAAGCTGTTCTTTAAAAAGTATATCCCCATAATTTACGTACGCCTCAAATTTACAGAGGAACCCAAAGCGTTTTATAACTATTTTATGTTAGAGAAACGGCTTGAAATTTCAACTGACAGTTTGTCAAAATTCTATTAGAGAACGTCGCGTTTCTTGCCTAACGGTTAATGAAGAATCGTCAGCATATTCCCCTGGCATCGTGTGGTTCCTTCTTATCCTTTTTGTTATATTGACACTCCATTCATTACATATCTGTTCTGCCTTAGTAACGACATTGTCACACAGCTTATTCCTCCAAACATTTAATTTGTCCGTTAGTGTCTCCAGAAGTGTCAATCCTTTATTTATCAAAAGCATAATAAAGTATTTTAACACGTTATGCACAAAGTATATTTTTATATGTTAAAAATTTATCCAAGTATTTTAACAAAGCCAGAAAGTTTCCAGGATTTGGATCGTTAGTAATTGACTCTCGATGTCCTCTCAGTGCCAGATTTTGTTGTGGAAGAGTTTGTACTGTGGCAATGACCCGTTCGAGGATTTCTTTCCATGTCTTACCTGCTTTACTCATTTGTTCCTGAAGTAGATCATCAATAAGTCCCCCTTCGTTAAAGAACGTTCCAATTCCTTCCATTCAAAAAACGCAAAGCGATGAGCAGGACTATTTTCATGATCCTGAATATGGGGATTTAACTTTCGCCACAATCAAAACCCATTTTTACTATTGAAATGGCTTCTTTGATAATTTTTTTGTGTAAATAAAGTGCAACAAAAACAAAATAGAGATTTTTTGGTTAGAGAAAAAACACATCCAAGTGCGATTTACCTTTTCGCCATTTTGCAAGGTTTTATCAAACCAATACTTGTTTAAGGATCGTCCAGCTTCATCTTCAGGAAAATGGCTGTCCTTGTTCTGCAACTGACTTATTCCTCTATTCACCATTAGGCCTATATCTCGGAAGGATTGAGATTTCTCGCTTTACCAAGATCCAATATCTTGTAGAGCAGCACTGGGAACGCGGTCTACATTGTGCTAGTAATGTTCTGTCCTTCATCGTCTGTAATTTCAAGACTGTACGGTCCAACATCATCCATGGTACTAGACCCACTGAATCTTGTAACTGTACTTTGACACTTTCACAGTTTGAAGTATTCACGTCGTTAACTTTACTGTATTTATCAACAGCCTCGTCGCTAATAACATCCGTTTTATGATCGCAAGTTGATTCATTGTTGATTGTAATATTTTGACTCTCAGGGTTCGATTTATCTTGAATAAAATACTTCATAAACTCTTTGGAACTCGTAGTTCTTAACCTTATATTAAGAAAATCTTATATCCTGTAGTTATTAAGGTTAGTCATATCAAAGAAACAAGTTGTTTGTAGTTTTATAAACTGAAAACAATTTTTTCAAGTCTATGCTCACTTTGCCGCCCTCCTGGCTATGCCGCCCGGGGCGGCTGCACCCCCCCCCCAGGCTTTGGACTTAAAGAGTTTCTTGGGGTGGAAAACATGTAACAAAACTGTCCTTTAACAACACTGTTTTATGAAGCACAAATTAACTTACAGTTAAACCTACAACGTTTTATGCATTGTACAGTTAAAAGAACAAAGATTTCTTACAAATTTAAAATTTGAATGCCTACATTGATACTACTATATCTGGATGCTCAACAATTCTTCCCTATCACCTGAATCGAATAGCCAGTTGCCTACACTTTTCAAAAATGCGTTTTTATTATTTAGATGTTTAATGTTCTCAGGGAATGTATTAAAAACATATGGTGGAAGAAAGTTAGAGTGATTAGTATAACAAGTTGTATAAGGTCGCGGTGCCCTAAAAATCACAAAGTTTCTTGAACTTTTTCGGTAAATATTTTCAATGCGCCCATTTCTGATTAAAATATTGAGAACTTTGTATATGTATAACAATAAAAAATACTGGCACAGACTTACATAACATAATCTACTGGTTAATACACTTCTTTATTAACCGTTAAATAGGTTTTTATTAGTTTATTATTATCAGTACAAAGAACTCAAACACTGAAATTTTACAAAGACTTCAAAACAAAATCCTCCGAGCAATAGCAAATGTGTTAAAGTATGTGCTTAACAGAGTTCTCACACAGTTGCAAAGACAAAATTATAACACACCCACGTGGACAAGCATTCATACCACTTGAAGATAGAGTACACACACGACTAAAAAAATTCAAACCAACAGATCTAAAAGTACATTTTTGGAAACGTCATGACACTGTGAAGCAGCGACGGACAAAAAGGGGGTGACGGGACGGCCCACCCCGGCCCTGTAGCCTATAGACTACGATGTGAATTACAAGACGTGCCGGCCGATGTTCTAGAAGATGAAGTTCGTATCAATGTACGAAGATCGATGTTTCAATGTAAAGATTAATTTATTTACGTTACGAACTGTCTCAAAGGTCCATTGCCATAGAGAAGATATTAAATACAGTTAACGTCGTACAATCAAAATTCTCGTTAGAAGCTCTGATAACGATTTAGTATCGACCGTAGAAAAGTTAACCTTGTATACGGAGACTTTGATAAACAACAAGCGGTACAAGAAGAAGAAGAAATTTCGACGTTAACTAATGCCAATGGAGAAACAGTAGTTACATGGACAACCAAGGAAGTTCTTCAGTTTATTGTTAAATGGAATTCCACTGAATCCATTCTCAGCCTGTATATTATATTACAGTATTTTTAACATTTTGCATGTCTGTGGCCTCAAATGGAAGAATTTTCTCAAAACTTCAATTAATAAAAAATAATTCTGGGTCAACGACACGCCAGTAAAGACGGGAAAACTTGGCCATTTTGTTTACAAAAGAAAAACCGCATTTTTTGGATTTTGATGACATAATAGATAAACTCAGTAAAATCTATATTCGAAAACATAATTTAATTTCTAAGTAGCTCAATTATAAATGAATAAGACTTCGATGTTTCTCTTTCATACGTCTTCTTCTTCTGTGTCGTTAAAAATCTATAAATAATGAGTAAGATATTTAGATATGTATTACTAAGAAAAACTACAAAATATATATCCATTCTATAAAAAACCGTACCACGAGGCTCGAAACGAAAGGCTGTCCCGGGACTTGGTTAGCCTTTGTCCGCAACTGTTGTGAAGAGAAGGGAATATTCACTGGGATATTACGCCTACTGTGCTAAGACAAGTTTATGATAAGAATGCCATAATTTGTACCTGTAGTCATGTATTTTACTGATTGTATGATACAAGGAGTTAAAAAACAAGGAAGTTACTAAATGTCATATAAAAAGATGATATGAGGTGGTTTTCTGGTACAGCATCATTTACACGACATAACGGTTGCAGTAAGTGGCCGTGAAATATACGTACGGTAGGTTCTATGTCGACGCACATTGAATCTTGAAGAATAGAGTAACCATGTTACTTTGCCATGTCCAAACACAGGTAAATTTAACGCTTCAGTCTGAGCTATAATCATCACTTAAACAACGTTGAAAATTATTATTCAAACTTTAATATTTTTTATTAATATTGCTAACACAAAACAGCAGAAACATTAAAATATCATCAATTTTTTTGTTTAATTCCCTAAAAGTACGTTTCTACAGAGAAGTCTTTCTCCAAATCAGAACTCAAAATAATAAGTCAGTCTGAAAATCGTGAAATACTTTATGAAGTCATGTATTTACAGCTACATAACAGTGTGGTTTAAAACAAAACGTAATAAAAACACGAAGAAAGTACCACAACACTTCTAAAATAACATGCAGGACATTGTTTATGCAATTGAGTTTACGCGTCAATCCGACGCGGCATCTAGCACAGTGAATTGAACTGTTTCACTCCCAATACTCCCTTTTCATTTAGTAGAACTAGAAAATTTATTTAAGTTGTGAATGAATTTCTAAAACATATAACCAAAGATAATCAAATTTTAAAGATAATCTTTTCTACCTATTACAATTACGTAATAACCATCCAAAAATCAGTCACATAGGCCTATTGTCTCAAAAGTGACAATATTACATTCTTGGTTTAAAAAGATCTAGGAAATAAAAAAGGTGAACCACAGCGAGTTCGGTCAATGAACAGACACAATTTTTAAAACACTTGTGAGTTTCAAGACAAATAGTGTTAACAATTGTGTCTATTCACGTTATTAAACATTATTCAAACTTATTTTGAACATACGTATACATTATAATTATAAAATTATAATTAATTCTGCAAGTAGATGTACTTATTTTTTATTGTTGTATTTATACATGACGAACGTTTCACAGTATTTATTCTGTCAGGTATTATTGCATACATATTGCATATCGTATATAATATAAGGAATCCTACAAGAAACTTCACGAGTTATTTCCGAAGGAACGATATGTGTGTGTGTGTGCGGGGGGGGGGAGGAGTAAATGTTGAATTTCACGTGTTAATGGGTGAAGAGTAGGTATATCGAATTTACGTGAAAGCAGGGCCGCATTTACGCGCAGGCTATCTAGGCTGCAGCCTATGGGCCCGCACCACAAAAAAAACTGTTTAAAAATTTTAATTTTGAATAGACTAAAATAAAAAATGTCTTTGTTTTAATACCGTGGTGTGGGCCCTCTTATAATCATAAAAGACTTCGACGCAGTTATTTCGTGTGGACTAATTCGGCTGAACCCTTCAGTGGTCAACTGATATGAGTGAGTCAGCATTCAGGAAACTCGATCGCTTGGCGTCGCGTGGGAACTGGAGGGGGTTTCTCTTGGACCTGCTTTAAGTGAAAAAGTTGCTTGGAAAATGACACTGGATTGTGGCCGGAGTTTATGACACAAGGTAATATAGATTACTGGATAAAATGGGCGCCACAGCACTTCAAAATTGTGACGGTTATCTATTTGACTGTAAATCTGTACACAGTATTTTGGGATGATATCTTGGGACAAGTAAACAAAACTAGTGAAACTCTGCAGAACCCTACGTGAACACAGCCGCCTCAGCACTGACATCGCTAACAAGCTTCATAGGAACAAAACAGGATAGCTTTGAAGAATATGAGGTGAAAGCTGCTGAGTTAACTGATTGCACTGAGTATGAGAGTGAAACACGGCGCAATCGCAAAATAAACGTGCGTTTGGCACCTCTTGACTGTGTCCCAGTCCAAGCACCAGAAGTTAAGCTGACCCCATCAGAAAAATTTCGAACCCAGAGTTTCCTTCCTGTCATAGATCAATTTGAATCTTCATTGCGGCAGAGGCTTGAGGCACACAAACTAGTTGATACCCGTTTTGGGTTTCTCAACAAGTTGGATACATTTACTAATGAAGAGATAATTGCAGCAGCTCAAAACTTAGTAGAAACATATAACAATGACTTAGACGATCAATTGGGAAATGAACTGATTCAGTTCAAGGCTTTTTACCATGAGTTTCAAAGAGATGATGATGAAAATGAAAAAGTCATTAGTCAGTTGAGGTGGATGTATAAACTCCTCCTAGAAAGAAACGTCAAAGATTGTTTTCCTAATATCGAGGTCGCTCTAAGAATGCACCTGTCACTTATGGTCACTAACTGCAGTGGAGAAAGGTCATTTTCAAAATTGAAGTTGATCAAAAACAGGCTTCGAAACTTCATGTTAGAAGACAGGCTCAACGTTTTGGCTTTGCTCAGCATTGAAAGTGAGATTTTAAGACAACTAATTTATGAAGATATTATAAGTAGATTCATTAGTATGAAGTGTAGGCGCAAACCAATTAGCCACTAAGCCATTTCCAAGTTAAGTTATATGTAGTAACTACAATTCAGTAGTAAATTGTACACACAGTATTTTCATACATATTAGTGTCATAGTATTGTATAGTACTGTAATATTACTCTACTCACTACTGTAGTAATGTAACTTACTAGTATAGTATCGTCTTTTAACACACTGCTAATAAATTCATTTCACACCCAAAATTTGTGTTCTTTTTTTAATATAGTTGTTCATAGCAATGTTAATAAATCGTGTTGAATATCTTAATGATTTTCAATTCTTTTCATTTTTATGTCATCAATTCATTAACTTCTAAATACTGTACAGTAACATTTTCTACAACTTAGTAATAAACTTTAAATGTTTCTGTTTAGGTTTTTAGTTAGAAAATTGCCCTAAAATGCGATTTTTTCAGGTTAATTTTCAAAAAATTTCCGGACCCCCCGTTTTACTGGGGGGTATGGAATACTCCCCAGACCCCCGGTAGGGCCTGCACCACAGGTTCAGCCTAGGGGTCTACAGATCCTAAATACGGCCCTGCGTGAAAGTACTGATGCCGCTTGTGCATATCATTAACTGTAATTACCAGACTGGTCAAACTAGTACAATGATATTATTTACAAGACATCCGTTTTTCACAGAATCAATTTGTAATTCGTGTAATTTGGATTGTCTGAGGAATATTGATATTCACTGTAGGCGTATATCGAATTTAAGTTACAGCTTTGTCGTACTTTGCTTGCTGAACGAGGCCTTTTAGTGTCACCAAACGACTTGGACAACTAAGTACAACCAACACTGGAGAGATGAAGATTCTCATACATTAAATGAGCACAGAGAATTATATTTAATTTGACATTTGTTTTCTTATTATTCAACATTTTTTATGTAGACTACTTCATGAATAAGTGGGAGAAGAAGAAGAGGCAGACCCCGGAAAAGATGGGTAGAAGATGTCGAAGAAGTCCTGCACCGCCTGGGAGTAGGGCAGTGGCGCGGACAGGAGTGGAGGCGAGTGACGTTGGAGGCCCGGACTCTGCAGCGGCTGTAATGCCGAGGATTATCATCATCACTCCGTGATACCAGTACACATTGTTGTTATTGTTTAACCTATTAGATTAACACAATATTTAACATGACATCGCCTGTTTTAAAGACACACATGATAACTGAATCAGTGTCGATTAGATCAGGTGACGTTTGGGTTCCACAGTGTAAACTTTATCGTTCTATAGTTTTTTATTAATTTATTATTTTAAATCAGTAATACCAGAGTGAAAAGTCGTAAACACGGTAATTTAAAACTTTTATCTTTGGCGCAAAAATATAAAACTATGGAAAAGTTACCAAGAATGCGGTAAGTTATCGGCAGAGGTCGGAGTTCCTCGGACAGTAAATGATAACAAAAAATCAGCAATAAAATTAATGATAAAATGGCTAAAACTGACATTGTTGATGTATGCGTTCGCTATAAAGGATCACAACACCCATTTTACAATGAACTTTAAGCCTTGTTCGTCTGGTTTCCATTAAGAAAAATATATTTCAGAAATACTTGCGACTTGCCATAGCAAAGCCCATGTTAGAGCTTGTAATGTGGGGAGCATCGAATGTAATCTTAATGGGCAGGAATGGTAATAAAAATTACATATAATAAAGTAATTTTCAATTACACATAATAACCAACATTATATACTTCAAAATAAAAATAGTTAGGTTCTGGAGGAACCAGGCTAGAACCATCACTAGAAAAGATTTAATAGAATGGGCAAGAGAAGTTACTACTGGCGCTGGAAACGAAATCTGAGATGAAAAAGAAATCGCCATTTATTTTCAAAATAAAGACACATTATTGAGAAAACTATAGCGGAAGCATGATTTTGCCTGAAAAACGATGTAACATTTACGGAAGTAGGTGAAACGCTGATGATGGTACGACAGATTTAAAAAGCCGAATTATAGGAGTTAACAGTATTACGATAAATTCACTACCTTGCCACAAAAAAAGGAAAAATAACTCTCTAGTGCAAAACAACCTACAGATTGCATAAAAAGAATAAAAAGTAAAACATTATTAAGTGTGGAAACGTTCTGTTATTGTGTTAGTGGTGTTATATTTGTAGCTTCGTATGTTGTTTTGAACGTGTTTGTAAGGAGTTAAATTTATTTTGAATTCATATACAGGCGTCTGTATTCTGTGTTCTTCAGTTGGAAAAGAATTACGTAGCACAAGAATTTTTTTTAATAAACTGGTGTAAATATAGAGGTTTTCTGTACTTCTGTAGTTTGTCCTTTTCTTCAATTCGTCGCAACTAACAGTCCCGAAAGTGACGAATTACAGAGGGTTATTACATTATGCCTAACTTGGGAGCGGCAAGGGGGGCACTCGCCCCCCCCCCCAATGTTCCGAGCATCATAAAATTTTGATTTCAGTTGTTATAAATAAAAACTAACAAATAGTCAAACAGGAGACAGTTTCTATGCTTGCGAGCACAGTAAGCACTATTTATCAACGTCTGTACTGTTATCAGACGACTAGTTGCCATAAATTTATTATTCTTATTCCTTTCGAAGAAACTTGTAAGGGGAATGTTTGACAGATTTGAATGATACACGTCAAAATAATATTTCTGTTCGAAAAAAAACAAACGCTAGAGACCTACTTAACTGGAATGCAATGCGTGCCTTTTACACAAATAAAGACTTGTTTTGGAACACCGTAATGAAAATAATAAGCCCAGCTGTACTTCTAAGAATTTGCTCTCTTTACTTTCCTCTCTTTGTCACACATATTCTTCTGAGTCATCATCTCTGTGCTCGGATTGTTTACTTTTTGATTCGAGATTATCGCTGTTTTCAGTTCAGCAGAATGTCCCAAACACTACAGGCCAGTGTACGGTATGGTAGAAGTAACAGACTCGGCAGTATAAACAAAGCTGGTTTACTGTGCAAGACGTCGATGGCTTGTTCACGAAGCTTAAAAGACGGTCGTTTGGAACTGTTATTTGTTAGTGATTACTGACACAAGTGCGGTCGGTTACTCCGTCGTGTACGTAGTCCGTTAAAGTACACATCGCTTGTCTCTTTCTTAATTCGTTATTGTTGTGATTGTTTTGGTTTTTTGTGTTCCTAAGTTCTAAGAAATTGGAGATAAGAAACGCAAAGGAGTAACACTGCTTAATTTCTTTGAAAATTGCTTGACTGGCAATTTGAAAATTTCTTTGTGTTGTGACTGATTCGGCTTACTGCTACTACTGCCGAGCATTTTGTGACACTGTGCCTAAGGGAGAGGATGCCTTTACGAAAACTGGGTATAAGAATTGGAAGAACTGAAATTGTTTATGTTTATAGGCCTACAGTATATTTATTTGTTCTAGGTAAACATATCTGGAAGTACAACTTATGAAGAAAGGTTTGTTGATCATTAAAAAATGAAATTGTCCCTCGTTTACTAACTAAGAATTATTACTAAACTTTCTAATTTTGTATATAATACATTTTATTTATTTTATTATATAGATGGTCTCACTACACACTTGAATTTATGAAGCTTTACCCCCCCCCCCAAGTTAGGCCCATGGTTATTACTATATTTCGTTGGTAAATATGTCTAATTTGTTTTCAGTAAACATGCTACTGGCTCTGACAGAAATATCTAAATGTACACTTAATACTTCTCCTACATTAATTGTTTTACGATGTCTTTAAACAAGAAACTTATAATGCTTTTATGATCTCAGCACAAATAACATTTGTACAAATTTATAAACACATTTTTTATAAAGAGGGTAATCTGTTATAATATTTCTATTACAATAAAAAAACATTTTTTCTGTTAGCAGCCAAGGCAGCATCCTTGTGAGCTAGTCATAAAAGCATGGGGATAGAAATAAATACAGAATTAAGTATAGTTACTAAATGGTTCTACAGTTATCAGAAATACTTGTAGTTCTGAGGAAGGCTTGTTAGAAGAGGAGATGCGATGTCTAACGGAAGAAAGTGAAGGATGCTACTTTTTTTTAACCATCTTTATTAAAATGGGAATAAAAACAAATTGTATATATAATGCTCCAAGAAGACTTAACTTTACCCGGAAAGGGACCCGTTACAGAGCGTTATTATAAAATTCGTTCACACGATACTCTCGATGCAATTCTTTTGTGTGACCAATTTTCTTTATTTTAATTAATTCCGTAACATTCCTGTTACATGTAAATTTCTTTTTAAATAATGTGTTAGTGATTTTAATCTTTATAAAATCCCAACGTTTCTCTCATTTTATGATGCATCGTACACAGTGATAAGGATGTATATATAGAAAAGGGCTCAGCTTTAACATTTAGGATAGGCGAAACATTTGGCGTTAGTATTAATCAATAAGTAATTGGTTATGAACTAATAAAAGTTTTTCATTGAAATTTCCGACGACCTAAATCTACGAGTTAACAAAAATGTGTAAGATTTTTTATTTCAAAATCGTCAGTTATAGAAAAAAAACTGATAGTAATCTGGCGTAAACACTGAGTAAGAATAATGTTGGCGATGAGGGATGCATCAGCGGGACAGATTATAGTTTATTGTGATCCTAACTTACACCTTTGTAATGTACTTCTCCAGATTGGTACATAAGCGTACAGAATTTTACTGTGGGACTTTCGCTAAAAGGAACATTGTCATTAATTACTAGCTGAAATATAGTTGTTATGGCAAATACGTATTGTCACATACTAGTTACTAGTTACAATTCTGACGAAGGAAATATTTAGTTTTTTTGTTTAGTGCTAATGTAGTTGCTTTAATTTACACGTCGCTTAAGTTTTATCTCCGAATTAGTTTTGATCAACATCAATCCTTAGCCTGATGAATATGGTGGTAAAAGAACAACCGTACCAAACTATGAGTACTGTGATCGGTCCTCAATGATCTGACTAACGGTGCTATAAGTAGGGTTATTATTATAAGAATGTAAATAAGTATAGTGTTTCAATTAAAATATTGTATGTGTGACTGTATAGCATTACTGGCTAATGCTTACTCTACAGTAATTAAAATTCAGACTGTAAATCCATTACTGGTTATGTTTTCAAAACGGAAAACTTTTTCTCTTGTCTTCTGTAGCCTTTGAAAGATAATTATTTTCCAAGTGAAGATCATAATATTTTTCCTTTTACCTAACGAAAATATGGCTCACTATTTTGTGCGGCTTAATCGTACAGCGGAAAAATAGCTTTAAAAATACAGCAGGGAAATAACCTTGGGACTCCTCCATCACTATTCTAGTGATCAGCTTCAGGTTTCGTATCCTGGAAACAGGATAAAAAAGGAAAAGGAAACTTAAAAAAAAGAGTGAGCTAATAAGTATCCTAAAATAAAATAATGCTTAAAATAGTGTTATTCTGTTTACCAAAGAGACAGTATCAATCTGAACACAACACACCAGAACCATCCTCTTACAGGAACTGAATCACTAGCTGACGTCTTGATGCATAGTATTATTTGTTTGCTAGTGTTTCGTATCAAGTGAAAATTGCTTCATACATTTCATAAGATAAAACAGACATTACAACTTATTAAAAATATATTAATTTTAACACATCCTTTAACAAAAATATATAACTTTCTTTTAGTATTATAGGTAAAAAAACTTTCTGGAAGTACACAATAAATACATACGCGCACAGTTATTTGTCACCAAATATCAACATTGATCTAATAGGCCTAAATGTTTTCCAGTTGTGCCCAGGTAAAAACTATGGACTCTTAGGTGCTGGTGGGAAACATAAATGTCATCCAAGGTTACAGACAGGGGAAAAATGTCGGATATTTTGGTAGCTAACTTAATTCCGAATTGAAGACTTATGAAGTAGCGCGTAAGTCACTTATGCGTTGAAATTTGGTATTTTTTAGGTGAAAATTTACATTTATAGTTTAGAGTGTTAGTCTATATTAACATCTTTATTAACGATAGCTCTCCATCATTTCCCTGCAGAGGGGTTAACACGTTCTCAGATACAGTAGTAATAACATTATATAATCGATAGCCTTGTGAAAGAATTATCTTCTCTGTTCTTCTACCGATTTGTGTCAACTGTGATGAAATATGAACCGAAATTCTATGCAACTACTGTAGTTCCTTTCCGCTAGAGCTTAACTCCCAGAATGGAAGATCATATTGCAAACACCATGATGTCATATGGTGCTATGGTACGATATGGTATGATTAAGAGCGTCTTATAGTTACATGTGGATTGTGGTACAGTTTTTGCAACATTTATGTTTAGTCTAATAAACCGCATTTGACATGCCATGCTCTTCCATTTAATTATGCGGTGGGTAGAATGTAAGTCTGGTTAAACTGGCTTATTTCAAACAATGTTTGTTAAGAATCAGAAGTTTTGCTTACACGGATAAGCTGCTTATAGATTATCTTCACATGATAAAGTTAACTGTCTTAAACAAAACTGTTTCTTCAACGAAAATTTTCTGTCGTCCTAAATTCATTCTTTCATTCTGGCGTGGATACATCATTATCGAAATTTTAATTTTAAATTGCTTTAAATGGTATTGTACACACACACACACAAAATAATATGGTGTGTAAAAATGTGGAAGAAATGGCTTACGAAAAATGTGCAAGGTGAAGTTTGTTTCTGTTACACTCTACTTTTATTTTAACGTATAAAAGTTCTGAAACTGCTAACTCAGCTCGCTGTATAACCTGCAGATCTTCGTAACTCAGAAACAAATATTTTGTTTTCAGCGAAACGTTGAGCAGAATTAACCCGTCAGAATGGACGGCTTCAAACCGAAAGTGAAACTAATTTATAATATGACATTTACTATTTTAAACACTCCGTCTTATAGCTGTCAACTTTCTTCCTTTCAGTAATTATAACATATCACCTCTAACACTCACAGGTGTGGTTAAGGTAATGTACGTGATAATTTTTAGTGAAAGCTGAACTCTGAAGCCTCCGTCTGTACTGTCAGGACCTTGTTTCATCATTATGTCTGTAATGTTTGTGTACTGACTTTCTACACATACTTTAAACCATAAACAGTTTGTACGGGGAAATAAAATTTTGTAAGTTTCAAAGTAAATAGGCATTAGATATTTGCGTTGTGAAAGTACTAACGCAAGTTAAAACTTATAAGACTACTTCATGTGAAAGGGTATGCCGCATATGACCTTGCAAAAAATGTATACTCCATTCACTTCACTGCCTACTATATAGTAACTATTCCGGTTTATTGTCTATTATATATTTTATCAATTTGTGCTATGGTTGAAACATTCGTCTGCATTAAACTCCAAACGCCTAGTGTCTCAGTGAATGGAATATCAATAAAAGATAATGAAATTTAGTATAGCAGAGAAAAATAACTTTAACGAAGCACAAGAGGCCTTGGTATTCTCAAGAATCGTGGACTCAAACCGAGGAATACTCTCATAAGTCTCTTCTTTGGAGCTTATCTCTATGTGGCTCTGAATCAGAGTCAATTCAAAAGAGAGACAAAGAACGAGTAGATGCTTTGGGAAATGTAGCTGTAGGAGAATGCAAAAGGTTTAGTGGAAAGAAATAATAATGTTTCGATAAGTCCTCTCTTTTCAGCTTCTTCTCAGACTGCAATCGTATGCTGAGGCTAGTCATAGGGTGTCTGGTTGCGGCTGAATACATGTAACTGAACTGAATTGGTGAACTACCTTGTGCTGATCTGATTGACACTGTCCAGTTCACTGTGCCACATTACTTAACGTCCATCTTCACATAGGGCTGTCGATATGATCTCTTTACGTCTCTTATCCTCTAATCCCTGCCATCTTCTTATCTAGCTAAATATTCTGCTCACTTTCATTTTATTTTCTTAATTCTGTATATGATATAATCTATTCTAGTTGGTAGCTTATCAACTTGTTTTCTCGTGTCTACTTGTTATTCAGGACATTCTATCCTTTCCGTCAGTTCGGGGTTCAGATATTATGAATCACTGTCATATGTGCAGTGACGGCCAATGGAACGTCTCTGCACACTATCAATCGAAGCAGCGCAAGTTAATTCTCCAATAATATCACTACCTTTCAGCCCATCTTCTACACGTGTTCAGCCACAAACAGGGGTCCTACGGCTAGGCTCATGGTGTACCTACAATGCTGATTACCTAATCACAAGGGCAATTTATCACCACATTGTCTATTTTTCCAAAAATAATTTTATTAACACGTCCACCTTATCTTGTATGGTTACATCGGTAAAATTGTCTGGCATTGTAATTTTATTGTTTTCTTTTTTTTTTAAATCTAAATGTTTCATTTCGTTTTAAATTTTCAGGCGAGCAGGATGGGAAAACATAGGAATTAAAGTAGATGAAATGTACATCTTTAAAACTTCAGATTTACAGGTGATTCAGCGTTGTGAAACCAAGATGAAGAAGGCAATTACTGAACTTAACCAAGAAAGTGTAAAGGTTGGTCTAAAAATAACTATAGATCAGGCAAACATAATGTTTAATAATACTGAATCACTTGAGGTGGAAATTAATGGTAAGGGAATGACGGGTGTGAATAAATATTTATTTTGAGAACCTTGTAATAAATTATAATGTTTATTTTAGTATATTTATATTGATTAATAACTTCACACTAAAAAGAGACATGATTACAAATAATGAAAACGTTCTGGCAACATACCAGTTATGACCTCGAGTCAAGGTATTTTCCAGCAATGCTCAGAGAATAAAAAAATCACAACATGTACAGAAAACACATGTTCCAATTACAACAAATATTATTTTATTGTTTCTACGCGCGCAGGCAGGCCGTGTTGCAGGTCCCCTCCCTAACCGCAGAGAGGCCTTCCCCCCTCTCTCCGGAGCATCATCTCAGGCCCCGCCAGCAGTTCCGGCTGCTCCCAGGGCCCCAGTTCCGCCTGCAGTCGTCGTTTCGGCGCCTTGCCTGTAAAGCCTCAGCGGGCGCCGCCCGCCCCCAGACATCATCCTACGCTCCAACCTGAGCAGACCGCACGTCCGTCCCCGAGCCCTGCGCCATCTACAACATCGGCCGAGGCCAGCCAGGCTCGTCTTCCGGAATCTCGGGAATCTTTCCGGGCCCCTGTCGACCCCCTGACTGCCTGGGCTGAAACTTTTGTAGCCAACATCAGGTCTGCTCCAGATACAACCACGGATCTCGCCCTGGTGTTTCAATCCTTGTCAACCCTCTTTCCTCTTCTTCCTTTGAATGGCTAGGGGTGTTAGGATCGTTGCGTGGAATGCCCATGGGGTAGTCCCTCGACGATCTGAACTGATGACTTTCGTGACAGAGTACGACGCTGATGTCGTCCTCCTTTGCGAGACTCATCTGGCTCGCTACCATACTTTCAACCTGCCATCTTACATCTGTTTTCGTCAGGATCGTCCCCAGCGGCCTGGCTGTCGCCCCTTGGGGGGGGGACACCCGTCTTAGTCCACAAGTGGATATCCCACAGGCCACTACCCCCTTTAGATACATCTGTTGTTGAAGGTTGCGCGGTGGCGATAGACGCAGGCGGATCGGAGTTGCGCGTTGTTGCGGCGTAACTCCGGCCCGGCCTGCGGATACCTCCACCGCCCGAGGAGTGGGACGCTCTCCTCGATCACCCCCTACCAACCATTGTAGCCGGCGACTTAAATGCCAATCACCCCTCTTGGAACAGCAGAGTAGCCGACGCCTACGGAAAATCTCTGTACCGGTTCGTCTCCGACGACCCGGTACTTCAAGTCATCAGCCCAGAAGACCCTACCCACTTCCCCTTTTTCGGTCATCGATCGGACGTCCTTGACATTGTCATTGCCAAGGACGTGACCCAACACATCCAGGTCTCGTCCGATCACAATCCCCTTTTTATAACTGCCCGTGAGATGTCGGCTTCACCTCCCACTCAGATTGTTAGGAGAGTCAACTGGCGCTCCTACCATGACGAGCTCTCACGGCGGTTTCCATCGCTCCCCGCAGACCCGATCGTCACTCGTGACGATTTGGATTTCCGAGCCACTCATCTTCAGGAGTTGGTCCAAGGTGTCATGGATCGAGACACCTATGCTCTCGAGGTGAACCATCCACGCTCGGCCCTTCCTCCGGAAGCTCTCCACGCTATCTGGCTACGGCGCAAGCTCCGCCGCAGATGGCAAAGAACCCGTGAAAACGTCAAAAGGCGTTTTCAGGCCCAGTCTCTTTACGTCCAGCAGCTATTGCGGGAAGTAAACTCTGATCGATGGGACTCATATCTTGCGTCTCTTGAAGTCGACCACGTCTCCCTCCGTCTGGAGAGCGGCGAGTAGACTGACCCGCGAGAAGAGAACTCGCAACCCGCTTGAAACTCCGAACGGGGTTGTCTTCGGCAGAAGGCAAGACTGAGGTCTTCGCCGACTGCATGGAGGCGCAATTTACTGTTCACCAGGCGTCTCGGACCCTGCCCACTCGGCAGAAGTTCGAGACTTCCTATCTGGACATTTTTCTCGCCCTCTCGATGTCCCAGCCCTCCCGTTCGACAGGGATGAACTAGTTTCATCTATCTGCCAACTGAATCGCCGACGCGCCCCCCGGTCCTGACCGGATCGGGGCCGCTGCTCTACAAAATCTACCGGCCTCAGGTGTTGACCTCGTTCTTGAGCTGTTTAACTCCTGTCTCCGGCTACAGTACTTTTGCCGCCTGTGGAAAACAGCCAACATCGTTATGATTCCGAAGCCTCGCAAGCCGCGAATGCTTCCCACAAGCTATCGCCCAATCTCTCTCTTGCCAGTCATCTCGAAGGTATTCGAGCGTCTCCTGCTGGCTCGCATCTCGCCGCTGCTCGATTGTTTCATCCGCAGCGAACAGTTCGGGTTTCGCAAAGAGCACTCGACCATGCTTCAATTGGTCTGCGTTATTACGCACTTGTCAGATGCCACCAACAGGCGAGCGGCTACGGCCGCCGTACTGTTGGACGTGAGCAAGACCTTCGATAAAGTCTGGCACGAAGGTCTTCTCTTCAAACTCGCCAATTCCCCTATACCATCGTCCATTGTGTTTTCCCTCCGGTCGTATCTCTGCGACCGAACTTCAGGGTGAGCGTCGACGGGTCCTGTTCTACAGTTCGACCCGTCGCCGCCGGCGTACCACAGGGATCTGTCCTCGGCCCCGTTCTGTACCTTGTGTACACGAACGACCTGCCTGTATTGCCCGGAGTCACGTTGTCTTTGTTCGCTGACGACGTTATGTATCACTGCAGTTCCCTGTCCCCGTGCTTTGTGAGTACAAAACTGCAGCGTCAGTTAAGCCAGCTTCCGGACTGGCTACGGAAATGACGGGTGACGATCAACACGGAGAAATCCGAGGCGATCTGCTTCACTCGTAAGTCCATCTTCCGATGCCAGCCCCTCTCCCTGGAAGGAAGGCCCATCGCCTACAAAGAGTCGGTGAAGTATCTAGGCGTTCGGCTAGATCGTCGCCTTTGCTTCAACGCCCACGTGACGGAAACCCTTGCCAAGGCGTCCGGGCCAAATTATCTCCGTTCCTCTCGTGTCGCAGCCGCCTGGCCATGCGCATGAAATTGACCATTTATCTTCTTTTCCTCAGGTCTGTACTGACCTATGCGGCTCCCGCTTGGTGATCTCTTTTGTCCACTACCAACAAGTGTAGGCTGGAAGCTTTCCAGTCCCGAACCCTCCGATCCTAGACGGGGTCCCCTTGGTTTGTAAGGAACGACGTGATTCGAAGGGGTCTCCATGTTCCTACCTTGACTGCCTTTGTCCGCTCACTGGCTCTAACTCTCTTTGCTAGAGCCTCGACCTCCACCTTCTCATACCTACGAACCATCAGTGCATCAGAACCACCACCGCCCATTCGGGTCAAGCGCCCTCGGGCGCTTCTTGATGACCTGCCATAACGCCATCCTCTTTAAATAAAAATAAAAACATCAGTCATAGCCCAGAGTTTATCAATGAAACTGTCCTTCTCTCCTTCCTGACCACATCCTAGCAAGCTGAGTCGGCTGCTTGTCGCTGTCAGCGATCATCGGCACGGAGGCTCTCCGCTTCGCGGGGAGCGATCGACGCCTCAGGGCGTCTGCTGACTGCACTTGAGACGGGCAACATCTGTTGCTCGAATCGGTACCAGCGGCAGTGCATAAAATCAAAAAGTTTTTACTCCCCCGCCTTCTCAGTTAACTGGTTGGCGGTATCCTTTTCCAGTATTAGGCTACCCGTCGAATTGTACCAGCACTACGTTTAACTACTGGCAGCCATTGGACACGCTCCAGATGCTGCAATCAAGCCACGGGTGCAAAGACACCCCTCACACACAATTCAATAGAATGTACTGTTTCTACTAGCAACTTTAACGACTTTCCTCATACAATTTTTGTCTTCTAAAGATTCTTGACACCAAAAAGTAAAACACATATTGTAAGAAGACGATTGCTCCCGTGTTGTTTCGTCTATATTTTAAATATTATAATTATTAGTCTCAGGGTTGTTTATTTAATGGGGTCTTGTAATTTGTTTATGATTATTATTCAAAGCTCGTATTTTATTATTAAGTTGTTGTTTAGTGATTTATTCCACCCAATTCAACCTATTGTTGAATCCGGTAGTGAATAAATCGGTTACTTACACTTTTTATCGCCGTTTTAATTGTCAGTTTATTTGGTTTAGAAAATATTTTTTATTCACTTCTTAGAATTGATTCACTTGAAGTTCCGTTGGCTCTCCGTTGATCAGCGGTGGTGAGATGATCAGTAACGTCCTGCCTATACACTAACATAAACATACACAAACATGATATTTACGATAATTTATACTGTGTAATAACATATATAGGTCGGTGCGGTTGGAAAAAAAATGTAAAGTACCGTTTACCAAATGGTAAAAGCTTAAGAGCATGATAATGTCTTTCAGCCGCCAGCTAAACGCAACATTATTATGGTTACTGACTGACTGATTGGTTACATACCTATCTACAGCTATGCAGTGTTGTTTGCTTGTTAGGTCTTTAATCTGCGACGGACGTTAGCACGTTAGCGGTCGCGGTTTTAGTTAACGATTCCCGGCTGGTAAATGATGACGTCATGCAGCGTGATGCGTTACAGAAATTTTCAAATGACCCCCAGCCATAAGACATTATCATGTCAAAATCATTCCATTTGAATGATTCGCTCTGGAAGTCTGGTACCAACCGTCTCGTTTTTCTCACTAAGCTGTACTTACTGATTACAATAAAAGCCAACTCTTTCAAAGGTTCAAATGACAATAATGATTTATTCAACTCTAGAACAATAAAATTTAGTACAATAATATAATTTACTTTCCTTTTGGTTAACAGTTAAATTTGAACATGGACTCTACAACATTTAAAAATCTCAGGTTGGTATGACTGCATTTGGCTAGTCGAGTAATTGGTTGATAAACAAATAGGTTATGAAGTGTTATTAAACTTGTAATGTTATTAATAATAGTAGTAGGTTCTTTGAGTCTGCAAAATACACATATTTAATAAAATTGCTACGGTTATAACAAGTAGATAAAATATAAACTCATGGGTTATTAATTTGAAAGAACATAAAATATAAACAACTGTTTATAGTTAAACATTGACATTAAGATAGGTTTGTGCTACCTTGTTTGTTTAAAAGTTATTAGTTATTTATTAACAAGTGATAATAATTATTAGAATTCAGTGTCATGGATTATAATCATCTCCTAGACTGGATGTACCTATCTCAGGTATTTGTAATTCATTGGAAATATTTATGTCACCCTCTGGTGTAACTCTTACTTAATTAATGAAACAAAATATTGAACACTCTTATCTTACTAATGGTTAGGGCACATACTCCCTTCATTGGTTATACAATGTCTTTACTTATACTAAACATTCGAATTATACAAATAGCTAAAATTGTCGTTCATTAAAGCGTTCAATTTTGACATTGTTTATCTGTATTACAGAGTTCCCTTCCTTTAGGAATTGGGTACTTAATTGATTAACAGATGTTAATTCAAATCGCTATTAGCGTTCTGTTATATCTATATTACTATACAATCATAATATAATGGTTGTGGGTATTTGATACTTGCGTAACTGGTCGTTCGTCGGGTTTATACTTTTTTCTTAAATTTTTTTAATTAATTAAAATTCTTTAATTAATTAATTAAGCTTTTAGAACTTCACTACACTCACTCCTATGCGCATGTACTCCGAATTATTTTCACTTAAAAATATACTGCGCTAATTCTTCAGTAGACATAACCTCCACTCATGGTTTGAGGTATAATTGCTTATGTCATTTTAATTACCCTCATTGTTTCTAATTTTTATGACGATTATTTTGAATCCCCTCATCATATATTTCGGATTCGGGGTTGCTGAAATCGCACTTGGTATATACACTTAGTGTCCATTAAGCTATTAATTATTATTAATACATTGTTTTTATTCCATATTCGATGGTAATAACGTATTCTTAACTTATTGTACAATTTTCCCTTAAAACTATGCCTTAATATTAATACTATGTCCGTTTTCATAGATTCAAACCTAGGTCTATGACTATACATATTTGTTTTTCTTATATTTTAATAATACTAACATTTAACTAATTTCTAACATGACCTATTTACACATTGATGGGTTTAGTCACTATTGACAGTGTTCTTTTTCCCTACATTATTAGTTTATTGCCTTAATTATTGTTTGTTAAGTACGCTTGTCATACTTCATGGAGTTACCTTACTGTATGCTTGGTACTCTATACATATTATTCTGATTGTTGTTCAAATGATAATTATAATGGTCTCAATGACATGGTTATCAATGTGCTGCAGTTCATTCTGCATTTGAATTTGTTATCACCTTGGTTTAGTAGTTATCAACATTGCTTCCAGCTAGTTGTTACTATAGTTTTGTTGTTATCATTGTTATTTTGATTATTTAGATAGTTATCCTGGTTGAATTTATTCATCTGAACAGTATTCTGTCCTACTTCAAGTTGTTAGTTGAGTTACTACCTTTGTATAATAAGTTTATAACATAATTTGGTTGCATCATGCATCTTTGTTATTACAAGCATATAGTCATATTTGGATTACATTAATATAGCCTTTATATTTAGTTATTATATCATCTATTGTGTACAAAACGTTCCTTATATTATCTAGTTACTTCCTAGCTCAATACATTCTGGTTTGATATTAATTTGGCTTTGTTTTTCTTAAGTTTTATTGAAAACTGGTTGCCCAGATTAGGTTATGTTGCATGTTTGGTAAGCAGTAATGTGTTGCTGCTGGCTGTGTATTTCTGCATTAATCTGGTTGATTGGCTTTCATTCAATGTTTGTACATTGGTTATTGGTTATTATTATTGTACCTTTGGTTTACTCTTTTATTCTCTTAATTATTGTTAATTAGTGGGTTTTTACTAACATCAATCCCACTGTACAATTGGTCATTTATATTTTGGAACCTAGTCTTCTTTTTTTATATCTACACATCATTTAGCTACAATAAACTTATCCTATTCTTATTCAGTTTGTTGGTGATTCTTTATTTACAATATTTAGTCCTTATTGATTACAGTTTATTTTACATGGACAAGGAATGTATTCATCAAATGAGTTGTGGTCAGTGTTGACTTTACCATACAGCTTGGGGATTTATATCATGTAATTAATTAACATTTCTTCTTTCTTCTTAGTACAATTATTTCTTCATAGGTTTATGTTAGTTTGTTATATTTCAATTTCTTTCCCTTTTTCTTGTGTCTGGTCTGGATATCTTCCTTCTTCTTTTCTTCACTGATCTCTTTCTCACTCTTATTTATTTTATACATGATGTTGTTTTCACTTGTCTCCTTCGCATTGTTTCTTCTTTCTTGAGGTCGGTATTGTTGTGTTCTTCTCACTGATTCTTCATTCTTCTTTTGTTTCGTTGTTCTTCTCACTGATTCTTCTTCTTTTGTTTCCTTGTTCTTCTCACTGATCTATTGGGTAAGGTATGTCAGCCATCTCGTCTTTATTTTTTTTTTCTTCTTTATTGGTACATTTACTAGTAATTTCGTTTTCATGATACTTCACTTATTTTAACATATGGTACTTTCTCCTTCTGTATCCATGGTGGTATTCTTGACCTTTTATGTATTCTTAACAGTAGTGGCTTTCAAATTAATTTTCGGTACGTTGGTGGATGTAGTGTTATATGTACCGTTACAATATCCATCAGTTTATTATTCTACAATAATTCAGTAAGGAAAAACAAACTTCAATTCCTTCATTGTTAATAAGGAGTTTCTCTTTTGTTTAATATTAAAATGATCTGAAAAATTACATATCTTTTTGCTGTTTGTTTTGGCTTTACAAGGTTTGCTTGTGAGAAAAATTACGCTTTGCGAATAATTTTCAAATTATAAACAATTAGTTGAAAAGTTTCTTTAAAGATAACATCAAAAATACAAATTTTTTTCACGGAAAAGTAAAGAAGGCAGTAGAATAAGAAAACAAGAATGTTCACACACACACACACACACACACACACACACACACACACACACACACACACACACACACACACACACACATGTCTAGAATCATCAAATATGTCTTTTCCAACATTGTGGTGTACATGGCCAGTGCCTCTGAGCTACGTCACTACGATCTCACACGACAGATCTGTATTCTTTTGGCTGTATTGCCTATTTTATTCATAAAGCTGGAAATTAATTACACAGGTCAGTACGTGTTGAAAGGTGAAGGCACGTGACGGCATTGATTTCTTTTCTCTACCTCTTCACGCTAAAAATACTCATTTACATATGTAGTGTGTACAAATGCTGGGAAAACAGGGGACATAGATTTAGCTTTTTGATTTTAAAAAATTTAAACTTGGATATAACGATTTACTGGATCCAACACAAATCCTGAGTTCACGTTATATAATGAATAGAAAATAGTCTTGTGTGAGTAACTCAAAATTCTCGAGCTGGTACAGTTATTTAACATTCCATCCGTATTTCACATATGTCACAATGCTATCTGATAAATTTACAACTAATAATTGGAGTAATTTTATGGAATACACTTACAAAAAATTACGATTACTGAACATCTGCACTGAAGTAAAAAAGGTTACACAACCCTTGGGGATAAAAAAATTTGATACTTATTTGTGATACATATTTGATAATTATGTCAAACATTCGCAAAAACGGGGTGTATTTGAATACATCAGAAAACATGCAACTACATTGAGATACTTAACATGATACGGCGTTTTGAACCGAGTATTATTATTACATAAGTCTGCTCTTTCAATAAAGCCAAGAGAACACCTTGTCCTGTAATTTACAGTAAAGTGTGGGTGTACACCTCTACTTAAAGTATAAAGTATAAAGAATTAGAATTAAAAACAAAAATGTTTAATTTTTTTGAAATATGTCGATGAAGTAATAATTTTATTTCACAAGTATAATCGTAACAAATAAGAGCATTTGTCAAAACTTACTTCTACAAGAAACATATTTGGAAAAGAAAGTAAAAGATTTTACTGCAGCCCACGAAACTCTCAGGGATTAGCATCACATCCTACTAATCTACCGAGCTACTGAAAAGTATTAAAATATATGCTGAGATAAACAAAACACTTTTACTGTGAATGTGTGTACAGTACATTGGGCATACAACATACTTTCTCAACAGGTGTATGGCCGGCTGGGCGTGGCATGCACCCAACACAGCCGCATCTCCACCGTCACCTATACATCATTAATAATCACATACACACACACACACACACACAAAAATAGAAAGTTGTTTAAAATTTATTATACGAATATAATGACTGAATGTGTTACAGTCAGAAACCGCCAATTTCAGTCAGACTGGTTTAGATAAGAGAGAGAGAGAGAGAGATTGAGAGGGGGGGCTCTTTTTCGTAAATCTCAATAACTGGTCTATAATTGTATTTCTTCAAATTCTTTTAGTGTTAATGGGAAAAAGTTTCTTCTTAAGGTTATACTGATGGGCTGTTTTATAACGTAAATCTTTCTAACAACCGGTAATGAGTAATAAAGAAATAATTATTTTTGAATAGAGGTGTGGTGAAGGTAAATTTTTTGTATAAAAGGTAAAATTTCTGGGATAAAAATATATTTCTGTAGGCTACTAATAAAGTAATCGCACACATATAACCTACCCTACCTAACCTATAATACGTACTTTTGATGAGTCGTACTTTGTAGTTCGAGAATAATCAGAATAATTGTAACTTAATTTAAATATTTTATTTTAATGGTGTTCACATAAAAATTAACTTTTGATTTAGATATCTGCAAATAAATCGAGTTTCATGAGTGTAGCTGTAGCGTGCGTAAGACATTAGACAGTATTCTCTCTAATCCGTCTAGATCGCCTCTGATTTCCTCATCCGACAAGATTTTGAGCGTACCAACATCATACGTCGTGCAAGTACTATAACGTTTGGAACATACGCTTAAAAACAGAACATTCAGTCTTTAAACCTAACTTTTGATGGTACGTGAACAATATCAGAAGGGTTAGGTCGGACAATAACCATCGTAAAATTTATCATACAACGTTCCGACCACAAAACAATCTTTGGTCGTCTTCAGGTATCAGTAACACTACTTCGTTAAATGCAAACTTAAGCCTACTCGACATTCGTTCACTAACAAGCGTGACCGTCAGGGCAAAATAATAAACCGCCACCACCTACAAAGTTAAACATACCTAAAGAAAAACTATATAAAAAAAGAGCCGCTACTTAACCTGCAAGTCGACGGGACAGAAGGGAAGCACGACCACACTGACGCAAGTTAACAGACTGTTTAGTGGTCGAAACGTAGTGTGACAAATTTTACTATGGTTATTGTCCGACCTAACCCTTCTGATAAGAACACTGAATGAATTCATTTTACGATAACTAGCAAATAATTAGGCCTATACTATTGATGCGTTAATTATCAAATAATGATATATTGTTATATTGGAGTGTTAGTGGTCTCAAATATTTCTTCTAGTAATTTTATACAACCACTATGTTATCTTTGGTATTGACGAGCGTTTTCGGCAGTCAAGCCATCTTCAGGTCATTTACCAACCTCAGGTCATTTACCAGGTTGGTAAGTGACCTGAAGGTGGCTTGATTGCCGAAAGCGCTCGTCAGTACCAAAGATAACATAGTGGTTGTATAAAATTACTAGAAGAAATAATGATAGTTTCAAAATAACAACCTTTTATGAACGTAAGCACCAAATGAGTAATACCAATTACATTACAGGAAATTACGAGTATTAGAATCGAGTTGAGACTTCAGAACTGATTCATTTATGCGGACGGTTTAATAACCCAAGTACTATAAACTACAATCCGAAAAATTGCCTCAATAAAGTGGCTGATTCAGATATTCAGTATTCATATTAGAGGCGTTTACAGTGCTCTATTTACACTTTCTTACTGTTACATTTACTACCCGTAGAGAAAACACAAATGAATTAAGATGATGCAAAGTAAAGAAAATACGGTGTTCACATACAGTGAACAACCTGTCGACTTCACTTCATAAAAGACAATAAGCCCTACAAATGGATAAAATTACATTTTCCTTACACCGTGTGTATGAAGGTATTGTGTATAAGGAATATTGTGTATTGTGTAGGATACACTTACACGCCTAGAAAAAACTTTTCACAGTAAAATGAAGCAAAATTATTTATACTTCTTAAAATTTATATAATTTTTAGTGAATGTTTTGACTCTCAGATATTTTGTAAACCACACAAATCGGTTTAAATAAATTATCACTTCGAGTTACGTGAATTCTGACAAAATCTAAGCATTTTATATGTTTTCATAAAACATTAAACCTATAGTCTTGCCATTGCAATATTTACTGATACCGGCGAGATTGTAGAGCTGCAAGTTCGTTGCTCATTAGACTAAAATTATTCCATAGAAAAGTATGTTAATTTACACCATAAACGAGATAATCTGTGACTGTCAATTTAAACGACTAGTCTCTCTTAGTTTTTACAACAATATTACATAATAAAATAATAATTATTCGAAATAAAGTTCATTAGTTTTGAAAATCCTTAAGTTGTCGACGATTGAGCGAGGAGAGAAATCGATTGGTACACACAGTCAAGTTTCTGTAGTTGGTACAGTTTCACTGATTGCCCCTTTAAGGCTACTTTCACAGATGTTTGTCCTTGCTTCTCGAATTATTTCTTTGGTAATTGTGTGACATTCTTTTAATTCAATTTTTCGGATTTCACTGATGGAAGGAATTCTAGTTACTTTATAAATGATTTTAATTCAGTCACATATTAGCGGGAATTTCGATTGTTATGGATTAGAAAGCAAAAAGAATAAAAAAATTAAACTTAGATAAAGTTGTGGCCTACAGGCCTGAGGCTGGTTTTGGAAGTCAAGTTTGTTAATTGTATACGAATAAATTAAGAAATATACATGCCCACACATGACTGTGGTCTAAGTTGATTCTGTATTATATTCGTTTTTTGTCAGTGTAAATATTACGTGCTTTGGCAAGTTGTATACGAGGCATTAGTAGTTACGGTCATCTGAGGACAGGTCAGTCTCTATGATATGATATTATCTATCAGTATACGTTAAATCTGATAACTAGTATACATTAATAAATTCAATGCCAAAGGACGGTTCTTGTCAATATCTTAAAAGTCTGCCACAATTAGCTGAATGTTATTGTACAATGGGAGACCCAGGATACCCCTTCTATTAGTTGTTCAGACTTTCAGGTTTACTAACCTCTAAAGCAAATTGAAACAATCATACCTGGATTCATTCACATATGTTACAATCACACATAACTGAAAAATCAGCAGACCGCAAAAAATGAGCTCTACTTTTTGGTGTAAAAAAAGACAAATTAAGTTTTTCTTTGTTCACTGATGTAAACAATTTGCATCATTCCTTGTATTTTTACAATTTAGTCAGTTTTGGTCATTTGTTCAGTACTCACGTGAGCACAAAATAAAATTCACTAACACAGCGACTATAACACACGCACACCATTCCTTTACACAACGCTTACGGCGTTACTTGTTAAGTAATCACAGTTCGTCTCACCCATTATCCTTGAGTAGGAAATATACAGACAAACACCGGAAAACTTTAAGGTCACTAAGCACGAAACGGATGCGACCAGTTATTCATGTTAATATTGCATTAAGCCTACAATAAATTGATAAGCTCATTTCGTACAGGTTACGCTGCGGATTACGAACTCTATGATATATCCAATGGGATATGGTGACAGTTGTTACCTGTACAACTACTGCAATATACCATATGACTGTATTTTATGTAACGTGTAAACTACACATGTTGCGTCAACAAGTAATCTACATTTTTACTAACAACATAATGTCAAAATGTCAAAAAAATTCGTGCAATTAAATGTTTAAAACAATTGGAAATAATCAGTTAATATAGTTTCAATCGATTAATGAAATCGTTTTTGGCACAACGTCCTCACGAGACGCTGTTTAATTCAATTGGTCCTAACAATACCTACTTACCTACGTCACTAACAGTAGGTGAAGCACATCTGCCTATGTTCTATCATCTAGACCAGAGTAATTTAATTCCTCAATATTAATGTTTTTAACTTTTGAACAAATATTTATTGTACGATGATGAAATTCAAAAGCTCCCAATTAAAGCATGCATTACCATCCTTCTTTATTTACATTAATCTATTAACTAAACCAAAACTAAATCTACTTTTAATTCCAAAAAGATTTTTGTAAAAGCGAAGTAATTTTGAGGCATACTTGTGTGTAAAACACGTAGTTTACATGGATGATTTTGAGTCGCCTGCAACTTAACAAGTCGTTTTTCGTATCACAGTATTTTGTACTGGTTCCTTACTAGCAATAATATTATAAACTGAAGCCACTGTGTATTAATACTCTGTAAATTTACAAGCCGTAACACAATGCAACTGAATGGTAGTATGCTGGTCATTCGAGCCTAAAACCCTAATCACACACACACACACACACACACACACACACACACACACACACACACACACACACACACACACACACACACACACACACACACACACACACACACACACACACACACACACACACACACACACACACACACACACACTGTAGTATTCTGTTCAAACCAATTAAAGCTTAACTCCAATTTATTGGACAGTCAGATGCGGCATATTAAACGGTGCCACAGATACAATAAGCTACAGCATAAATGAGTACACGATCGCATAGCTGTCGGAAAGTACCATGTGAACCGTATACGAATAATGTTTCTCAGCTTTACAACAGCAAATGTTACATTTTAGGCTGTTGTAACATAACAAGACTATGCACTAGAATAAATATAATTTAATCATCAAAATTCGTTGTGAATTATGCCTACAAGCAATCTTTCTTATAAATAAAATACCAAGGAGTATAAAATCAAGTTAACAAATAAAGAAATGAAAATAAAATATAACTATTTAAAAATAAATAATAATGTCAAGGAATAAAAGGTAATAAAAAACAAAAGGGAAATATTATAATAAGTACATACAATGGAAATAGGAAATAAAAACGTATTAATTAATTAGTTTAATGACAATGACAAGACTATCAGACGACATGACGATGACTACTACACCCAGGGGGAAGATCGAATGATAATAAAAATGTAAATAATTGCTAATAAATAGAAATATAGTGTATAAATGTTAACAAGTTAGGAAGTAAGTAAAAACACATTTGTTATTGTATAAGCCTATTAAACTTTAAAGAGGTCTGCGAACAGTTATTTTGTGTAATTGCACTACGAACTGTAAGTGATATTAAAAAACAATTAAAATAATATTAAACAATAATCACAAACTACCTAACGTAAGAAAGTGGACATAACAAAAATGACGGTGATTAACGTTAAAAAACAGTGTACAGTGAAAGTGCATAGGAAATAGACCTGGTTATAATATAAACAGTGAATGACACACATAATTTATATAAAACAACTATATAGCTAATATAATAAAATTAAACAAGGTGTACAATAATTAAAACTAGTGGAATATATCCATAGAAACTAATTATGTGCATCAGGGACAAGTAAAAATAAGATTCAAATGAATCATGTTAATTATAGGGTATAAAAACAAACCTGTGACCCATGAAACATGTCGTGGAGCCAAGAGCTTTACTAAGTGAATATAGAGATTAAAAGAAATCTTATTGTTGTTGAATTTGGAAAACAAGCCAGAACAGATATAATTTGAAGCTGAACATTTTCTACAAAAAAAAATAATGTCACATAGTAAATTAATGTCACACGGAAAACTGAAGGCCAGAAGAATTCTAACAAGAAAATAATGTGTAAACTAAACTGCAGTTTGGTGAGCTTGTTCTATTACGGCAAGACAAACATTTGTTCAATCATTATTCAATTTAAAGCACTAGAACAGTGAAATGATATAACAAAAACACTATTAACATTATGATTATTAATTTTATTTTCTCATTGTAATTTTTTTATTAGTTGTTCAGATTTGATTAAGTTGTTTCTTTTGTATAATCCAAAGAACCCATGACTCAACACACATACACAACATCACATTACTGAAACCGATTTATAATTATTATATTTTCTATCATATGTATGACTTTGACTGTACATCGACTTTAATTTTTTTATTAACCCTGAGAAAGAGTTTTTATGTTATCGAACCTAAAGGAGCTACTAACTGAAGAGAAGGGCATTGCATGTTAATAAATGTCAATATATGTTAAAAAGAAAAAGAAAATTTATTGTAAATAAGACAAGACTGAATACGAGTTAAATTTTTTATTTAACATTACATATAAAATTGGCACCAACAACTTGGAGCTACAGGATATAAGTACATTGAAGGGTAAGATTTATATTATAGTATACTAGACAAGAAAAAATACCACGTTACACTGTTCACAAAACGATTTTTTAATGTTCACAGCTTTGATTGCCTCGCAGTACTATTTCTGCCGCGTCTTTCAATACGTTATTCACTCTTTTTTCAAATTTAATACCTGGCTTAAATAATCATGTCGAATTGGTTCAAATTATTTTGAAAGAAAACAGATTAGCTTCGAAAAGTCATGAATATTTCAATTATTTTTCTACTAATTTAACACTTCAGTTTATTAAATATCGTAACGACAAGATCATATAACGTTTTTAAATCAGTTAGCTCGAGATGGTGGTTAGTGCTGTATCAGACGTAAGATTAAACGTTTCACTTAAAAGACGTTAAGCGAAAACAACTTATTTCGCTTAGGTCAGGCATGTGTATCAAAATATTGGTGTGTCCGAAACGATATAGAAAGTATAGCGGCGGAAAGAACGGCGAATGAGGTGAGTGAAAGCACGCCTAAGGGAATCAGGCGTGACAGAACTCGGGGCAGCATTTCTCAACAAAAAACTGGCCGAAATTTCTTTTTACTCTGTAATTTTATTGGACATTTCATACAGATCTTGCTGTTGATCTGCGAGTATGGATCACCAACAACAATTATACTGACGGTAAGAGACTGATGTTTATGAATGAAAATTGTTCACAGATCATTTAAAAATAAAAGGAAGCATGAAAAACAGAATGAAAATGAAAAACCAGCAACAATGTGTGTCATTGCAACCAGGTTACAACGTACGCATTGAAGGCAAAACGTGCATGCACGTGCGCGATTCTTGCCATTTTTGTCCACTCGTTTATTATGGTTTCTGTCACTCTTATTATACACGCTGTCATCATTTCTTATGCGACAATATTAAAACATTGCTGACTTTTCCGTTTCTCTTTTTGTTGTGTCCCCTCGATACATTACTTACAAAAAAAAATGTAGCAGTGTTGGAAAAATTATGAGTTACAGATAAACGAGGAGTTGAAATGCCATCTATGAGGAACGCACGTAGTTAGAGTACGTACTAATATATCTTTGTGTGCCAAAAAATGTTTCATTAACAATTAGGTTATACCAACTGTATTATCAGCTATTATTTATGTGTTCATTTTGGCATATTAAGTACGTATGACCGATAACCTTAGACTAAATAGATATACAATTTACTTGTTAAACTAATGTCAGTAACAGATTTACATAATATTCTTACAACAGAGCATCAGTTCTGCTAACTATTGGAAGTAATTCCGAATGAAACGATATAAACAAGGAATATAATTATGTACAACGATGCAACTCGAAACATTTGGCTGGAGCTGACATGACGATTAGAACAGTGCGATGTCTCTTTAAAATTTCTATAAGCGTGTGTTAAACAGTCGAGAACCATTGAAGTCTATATCTGCATCCGATATTATTAAAAACTGATAAACGCGTAAAAAACAATACGCACGTACTCCATGCGCTTTGTTTGATAGTGAATTCGTTCTACTGACAACAGTGAGTCACTATCTGTCACTCTTTAGATTGTATCATAGTTACAATGAGTTACTGTAGCTACAAGCAACGTATTTCTAAAAATTACACCTGAACTGAAATTAAAAATTAGGACTGTCTCAACTTGCGTGGCCACAGCGTACGTTCTGTGACCTGATGTGGAAAATACATTATTTTAATTATTTTCGAACAACTGTGGCTATCAACTTACGATAGAAGAGAAGAAAATAAGGTTTATAGCAATATTTAGTGTGTAGCCAGAGTTTTCCCACGAGGGGGATTTTATTAATCAAGATTTCTTCTTGGGAGGTTCAAAATCATGGAAACCTTGAAGTGTCAAGTGCAAAAGAAGTGACATATGCGGTACAGTCAAATCGCGTGTTCACCGCGATGACCAAAATTTATCGTATTACGTAAGATTAAAAATACTCAAAATTCCGTTACTAAGTAAATCAGTATTTTTTCGATACGTATACGGTCGAGAATTTAGACATAGGTATATTCGTGTAAAATTCAAGATTTTAAAAACTAATAATAGAGTGCAACAGTAAGAAAAACTCAACGGAATGATTCACAGGAACTGCAGACTCCAAAGAAGATGACTACACGAAATACTGAGGCAGACGCTAGAAACGCCGTTAGGGACGCTGCTAGATACGATAGCAAAAAGAGGATAATCAAAGGAACATCATGAACTTCAGAACACAACGTAAGTATAATAGTAATAACACAGAACGCCAATACATCAGAACATAAAAATAACTTCAAAAATACAGCATACGAATGTATAACTACAAAGTAATACCATCAATATACAGATGTACACTCATAGAATTTGACAGTTATCATACATTTGAATATTGACCACCAACTAACACAGTTGATCATTCAAAATCACGTCAGGTTAAACGGCCTCCTGGATAGCGTACGTAAATGGTTTTACACAGAACCAGTACCCTGATACCGGGTAGCGAAAGTATCGTTATCTCGATAAGGTAAGTTTTTATAACTACAAATTAAAAAGAGCTGTTACAGTAAGTATGTGCATGGTAAAGTATCGTGTGGTCTTTAAAAATATCGATAACGACTAGACACTCGTAGTAAGACAGGAGACAGCTATTTAGGGCTACTGGGAGTAAACACATGGAGGTCAACGGACACTATAGGTTTCACAAATACACAGACAGAAAATACGGAAACAATGGAAGGTCATGAATACTGAGTAAGCTGATAAGCCAATCGAAGGTAGTTTAATGGAAATGTACATTTAGATAGAGACCTACCTGGAGTTGTAAAATGTGAGATAGGCGGAAGCTAAACATGAATTAGCACGGGTTCACAAGTTCAGTATCGTATCGAACGAAAATACAGAAATGTCAAAAATTTAGAATAAGATAAACTCTCCAACAAACATTTGTATGCATGTAATCAGACTTAAAATTACATAAAACAAAGTTATAATTCGCAAATCTACAATGTATTACAACAGTAGTTCGCATTTACAGTATGCCATGACATAATTTGCAAACCAAATGTCATACATGATTCACAGTAGTGAATACTGAATTTGAGTATGGAAAGGAAAAAAATCATGTTGGAGAACAAAGTCTTACAATGAATTAATACATATGAACAAGGAGAATGGAGGAGTAAAGAAAATACACGGAAACAGGAAACCTCTAAACAAAACGATGTGATAATTTGCAAAGACTAAGGCGAGGAAGGATATAAGAGAGACGATGAATTTATTCTTTAGAAGACCGGGTAAGGTAGGAGATCAACACGGCGGATAAGCATAGGCATAGGATGAGCAGCCATGGTAGGATAAGCATGGCAGAATTGATGGGTCTTCAAATCACGGCGTAAAAGAAATGGCAGTGGTGGACTGAGATAGAAAAGCGTGAATACCGACAAAGCTAAATGCCGACTCAGGAATCAACACGAAAAGTTAAAACGAGTAAAACGAGGAATAGTAACGAGAAGAGGCACGAATTGACAAATCATTATAAAACCATAAGCTAGATCACTTGGAATGGGGGATAAGAACAACTCTACTACCCTATCGACTTCTTAACGCATAGAAAAGAATACGGTCACCCTAAAACAGTTTCATATTTTGTATGCTAAGTGTTGCATTAAAGATTTCTCAATAATTTACTTTCTTTAATGACAAAGTAATTTTGCATGTAATAAACAAAAACACAGGTCATACAATTGCTGTATGACGTGTCACGAAACAGAAAAATAGGAGAGCCATATTAATTTTTTTTCTTTTCAACTTGTCTTTTTTGCTGTAGTTGGACACAAACTCTCTACACGAACCATTAAATATGTTCTGTGACATCTACAATCAAAACATGCCGTATTCCAGTAACATGTACTTTCGTATCTTTACATGTAAATACATTCTAAATGTATTCTGTGATTCTCTGATCACGTAACAAAAAAAAAAGACTATAGAGTTCATATCCATATAAAATTCGGTTATTAACTTTAACAGCTTACAAAAAAATTATGAAGTTGTGAGAGCAAATAGAATCTTCTTATGTTACAAGACACTTCATATATTACTTCATAAGACTAACGTATATCACGAAGTGAAATTTTAAATGACACAAGACATCAGTATGTTGTCTTCACATTCGTTATGTTGACTTACATAAATAAATTACTATGTCCACGAGTACTAAACCGACGCAGTCGGTATGGCCACTGACACGTTAATGGAATAACTACAGTCTATGCGATTGATGACGGAAATGTTTTTTTACCCATTGAGAGAACACATCGTACTATAATGAAACAGTAATGCAAAGAGTTTTTTACAATACAACAATCATCTTAAACGGGCATAAGCATATGTATTTGCGCTCTCAGACAAAATTCCATAAGCTTACGTAAGACTTTCTCTTTACGGTAGTTCTATCTTCACAGTAACCTTATCATCTCATCTACGATGTATAAATGTGTATTATATAATTTTAATATATCTAAATTTAAGAGGTCAAATTGTATATCAGAGTTGACCTTCGTTTTAAAAATTTGTCATTATTTTAAAGAAAACCAGGTCGCAATTGTCGGCCACGATATTTATTTGATACTTACGTGATGGTGTTTCGGTGACTGAAATCACGATCATCAGCTTATGTTATACCGACCGTAGAAAAATAAACAACATAAAAAATAATCAGTTTGTTTTAACTTTAAACCGACGAACAAATATCACAGTATGATCACAGAAATAAGATATTTCATTTGGTATTTTTATTATTTGAATAAAAAAAGTTCGATATATGGGGTTTCGAATAAAATGACAGTATCTATCAATAAATTGAATAACAAACATTAATAAAAATATATATTCTGTTTGTAATCAATTTTAAATAGCAGAAAATAATTTAAGACACTAACAAATGCGAAAAACAAAACATAACATTTAAATGAACATAATCGCAAACCTAATGTAGATACATACATATATGCACTAAAACATATATTACATTCCTTAGGTTTTGTTTGTAAGACACTACAAATTTTCAAACACAGTAAAAGCACATTACCAATGAAATTCACATGAAAACAAAACGAGTTACTTAAAATTTTACTTCTAATTCTAATTTACACACACACACACTACAAATAAAAACCACACACTTAAATTAACAGCCAAATCACCTATAAGTGTAACCGAATATAAATATTAAAACAATCAAAATTTATTTCGTTTAATATTGTAACGTGATGTTTCCCTCAACATAAAGAATATCCCTCAATATAAAAAATTGTATTAGTAAAATAATGAAGGACAAAACAATAATTGAGTAATTAACTTAGGGGACGTCCATTAATTACGTGAGGTTTTTTTTAAAATTTGGACCCCCTCCCCCCTTGGTGAGATTTGGTGAGATGTGGTGGGACCCCCCCTCCCCCTCAGACACGAATTAGTAGTTACGATTTTATTTGTAAAAATTACCTAAACGTATTTACATAGATAATGAATACATCGAATGACACCTATTGCCAAAATACGATATTAAAGTATTTAAAAGGGAGTTTAATGAGGGAACAGATGAACATAGCCACATACATACATACATAGACTGCTAAAATCATATTATAAACCTTCCGTCGGCTTTGCCGTAGTCGGGTAAAAATACGTAAAAATGAAAAGTTTTTTATTTGTTTTAAACATTGATTAAAACACTTTAATAAAAACATGTTTTATTTAGAAAGTGTATTAAACAGTGTTTTTAACATGTGATTAAAAACACTTTATTTTAAACATGCCAACCCTGAGTAGTATTCGGACGGACAGACAGACAAAGACAGACGGACAAAAAGGCTCCGCGAAAATAGTATTTTTAACCGTTTTGACGGATCCCTAAAAAATTGACCTTTTATTGATATATTATATACATTAAATGTCATTGAACCTTTACTTACTTTGCAGATGAAAGACAACATTGTTTGTACCTTCCTTTGAACCGTATGATTACGTAGAATTTGAATCTCTTGATTTATATGATCACTAAGAGAATTCTTGTCGGTGAACTTCAGCTTAGCTTCCTTCCACAAACGATTAACTTCTTGCTGGCACGTTTGTTTCGACTTGTCTGCATGCCGCTTAAGTTTTGATACAAATTCATGTTGAACACAATAACATCGGCTTTATATGCGTTGCAGAATATCACGACTGACACGCAGTGATTTCGACCGGCGCGGCAGGGAACTCCCCGAATGAAATCTGACACTTGTGCGGCTCTTTGTTTCAAATCGGGGAATCCCGGGCATGCACACGTGTATTAAGCATTCAGTTTAGTTCAGATAGGCCATAAAGATTGGTGGGTACTTTAATATTGTCTATGCTCGGGATTAATTTTATAAAACAAAATGTTATCAGTTATAATAATGTATATTCTCTGAATTAAAAAGTTGACGTGAGATTTTCATTGGCCCCCCCTCCCTTTAAATGAGATTTGGTGAGATTCTGCCGGACCCCTCCCCCCCATTTTAAGCTCACGTAATTAATGGACGTCCCCTTATATCATGAGGTATAGGCGTAGATGTTAAACAATAAATATAAGATCATTGTAAAATAAAATAATAAGACCAAGATACTATTATTACTTTGTAATAATAAACTATCTGGAACTTTGTAACAAATAACTCCAGTAGAATGAATAAGAAAGATGGCACAAAATAGGTGAAAGCCTATTCAGCAGAACCTAACTGGATTACCAATTAGGAAAGTGTTAATAAATTAAATAAGAATTTAATAAAACCAAACAATAAAGCTAGAGAATAATCCTACCTGAGTGTGAATGAAATCACATAGACAATTCAGAGAATAATTATATCAGATAAGTGTATAATAACAGTTTTAATTTTGTATGAACATGTTACAATGTAGGTTAGGTTAAGAACCATTGTTATATGTTAAAGAAAGAGAAGAATATAAAGAAGATTGTAAGATAAATAATTTCATAATAGAAAGTATAACCAATAAACTGAATAATAGCTAAGACAATGATACATAACTATTGTTGGTTATGAACCAAATAATAATATAAATAGTAAGAAACTCATGTTACACCTAAGGCCTACACATACTGGGTAGGAAAGAAGAAAACAAATTGTATATATAAAACATGTTAAATCATACTCTATAGATTAAAAGATAATGTATTTTACTAGAGTAAGTTATTAGTAATCAAAGGTGTTAATAATGGACCATACATAATGTAAATAATAACAAATCAACTTGGACAACCAACTTACACCTACTGTATAAGTTAGTAATGAACATTACAGGGAATAAAGGGTGCATTAGTTTATAAGATATAGAGTAAAAGAGCATGTAGTTCATAAGGAATAATTAATAACTGTTGAATTGTATTAGAGTTAAGTAATTTTGTTTAAAGAAAAGAATTATAGTCCATAGAACAATGGACATTATGGGGCCTAGAGGGCAATTCAATGTTTTGTTAAAAAAGTTAATGTTTATAGTTATCAGTACTAATATTAAAATGTCTTTTATTAACATAAGATAAAAGGTACAACAACAAAATTTAAGAGAGGTATCAAAAAGGACTACTTTTAAACAAAAATGTTAGAATAGGCCATCAGTTAAAAATGTTATTTTTGTTATTACTGGACAGAAATATGGCTTAAGAGATATCAAAACGATCAGCATAAAAATGCAGTTTAATGGTGGTAATATCTTTGTTATATTCAGTAGCATAAGGAATATATGTCAATTTTAAGATTTTTTAATATATTTGATCAAAAAAGGGACGCTTAGGTTGGCGTCTGTTGGTGAGCATCAAACTATAAAACGGAATTTTTGTGATAAAAAACGGAATGCTTGGTAAATTCCACCAATCAGAATCTTTCATCTGTCAGGTGAATCAACCCATAATGCACCGCCAACACGTCAGTCGTTCGCCGGTAATCATACAGTAAAGAACACCTTCTCTGTGACACGGAAAATGTAAATAGTCTCCAACCCAAAGTGTAAATAGTCTTGTCCCCACAGTCTCTAAACCGAGTGAGGTTAGGTGAAGTGTAAGCAAAAGGCGATCTAACCTTCAAGCGGGGACGTAACCTAACAGTGAACATCAAGTGTTGTGAAGTTTTTTTATATTTAAAGGACATTATGGTGAATAAATAATAACAGTGAATTATATTAAATGTATAAAGAAAGTATAGAGTGCATCTAAAAAATTTTATAACCCAACTTAATATTGAAGTATCACTATACCACGATAACTTTTGTATACACTTGTGAACTAATTTTCATACCATCACAGTATAGAAACACTAACACTATTATAATAATATTGTGTTTAACTATTATTTCGTTTACTTAATATTTAAACTTGAATAACATAGCCACCATTGGTTAACCTCAAAAGCGAACTCGATCCAATTTACGAACTGTTCGTCACTTTAGATTTAAGTTGTTATTGTATATTATTATATTTAATCTTGTATTGTAATGTTTTTTCTTCCAAAAAAGGCATATTTGTTAATTATTGTAGTCAAAAGAACCCAAAAGGTTATATTTTAATAACGTAAACAGTAACCTATATCTCTCTGAGATTGTAACTCATGCTACCAACTATCAATACAACAAGCCTGGCCAATTATTATTACAAGAAATGTTATTCATTTTTATATCAGAAGAATAGAATAGAATTCTAAAAGAAAATAAAGGAAAAGTGAAATTAATTAATGGTGTATGAATTATCATTTTTAATAATTAACATTTTATTTGCAATTTATGAGCATTAGTGTTTACATCAACTCCAGAAGAATAAGTTGGCAACACCTATTTTGGAATAACACGTGCTTTTTAAATGATTTAACTTGGTCAGTGAACTCTAATAAGGTAAAGAGAATAAATTAAATAAAACATACGAATAACAATTAATGCAGCCTTTTAACATCTCAATTAATAACTAACAAAAGAAAATTAGAACAATCTAGTCTCATACCAGCGAGAACAAGGGGACCACTCCACTATAATTACAAACCAAACCAACCTGTATAATTTATAATTAAGATTAGCAAACTGATTATACACCACGACAAATAAATTAACAATTAATAGAATAAAGGCAATCATATTGAACCGTAAGAAACAAACTACTCAGTAAAATATATTCATGATTTTATAATTATTGGTAATAAGCACGATTACAATATCTGAATCTGCTAGTTATGAACTTCACGTCTCCTGAGTGTCAGGTGATACAAATGAATCGTTCGTGATATGTATCAGAAAATCCACTTACTTATTACAAGTGCAGCATTCATATTTAGATTCTGTTCATAAAGCAAATATTAAATTATATTTTACTTTTATTATTTTCATACTTTACTGTATGTGCCAAACAACTTACAAAGAGTTAAGAAATAGTGTTGCACATACTTAATTAACCCGCTTTCCATTTTTTACATCCGTTTGTAGTGAGATGTTTTTGTAAAATATATGTGACCTTTTTGGCAATTTCCGACACGGAAGGTAAATGTAGGATGTAGGTTGCACAATTGTGTATTCACGATGGATGCACGCTTACCTATGTGATTATACTGTTAAATTAAAATGATACCAACGAGAGAAAGGATTAACGACAATCACGGAACTTCACGCACACTAAATCCACATGGTACTTTAAATTATAACGTTTCACACATTCTTGACACTCCCTGCACAATTTCCGGTTTCCAACACCGGTACGGAAACCTCCAACACACATGATAGCAAGACTATGAGAACTACTACAAGTACGGCACAAATTACAGATACATGTATTTCTCTTCGTTGCGTTCATATCAATCCACCTCTCTCTCTCTCTCTCTCTCTCTCTCCTTCTTTCTCATCTCTACCCCTTTATATAGCCCGTGTTATCTATGGAAAGCAGTGGCAGCACACATGTTCAAATGTTCCACACAACTTTGTCATCGATGGACGTTTCCTTTGCGTAAGGGTCAGATTACGCAACTGACAAATTAGGAACAAAGACCATGAAATAGGGACTTACAGAAGAACGTATCATCCTTGACTATGAACAGATCTATAAATTGAGAATATTTTTTCAAACTTGTATTCAATATAAATTAATATGGTAAAACACAAAACGCGAAACATTTTTGTAAGTAATATCAGAAACCTGTACTGATAAACACGTTTCTGAACAAACAACTACTTTCATTACTTTAAAACAATAACGTTACAACAGATAGGCCTATGTACTGTTATATCGAACGAGTAAGTAAGAATACAAACATTCATGCATTAGATGTGACGAGAAAGTATAATAATTAGTTCTCAAAATAAATACAAATAGTACAAAAAAGTTTTTTTGTTGCTTTACTGAAGCCCAGCTGTTTCGTAATAACTCACTCATTTTAACTTTAGTTTGAAAAGCATTAAGCTTTATTTTGGTTATTACACACAGAAGTGCTGTGTATGAATCATAAAGTTAGAATAGGCCTACAGTTCTTAGTATCGCAGTGTTTTCCGTACAAGACCAGAAGGTTTACACGAAAACCTTCTAGGTTATTACCTATTTACACTAAACAAATTATTATTTACATGAGAATAATTTAGTATTTATAATAACAAATTTAAAGAAGATTGCTTACAAGTTACGTAGGAGTTAAATAAGATTGTATCTCTGAAACCTGTTTATGTACTGATCTTAAAGGTACTGATGATGTACGTTTTAAGTATGTTGTCTTTCGGTGTGGTTTTGTACACCGATTTATGAAAGTAGCGCTCAGTCTTTCAGATAATCCAAAGATGCGTCTGATTACATCGAGTACACTAAGAGTACAATATTTTAGTTCACTTAGCAAATGATAAATAACATAAAACTATATATAACTGTTTCAAGAAGCACCTTAAACTTGCGTTCGAGGAAAACGTTCGTCACATCGTACTTGATTGAAATGACAAAGGGAATAAAAGCGGATGATAACATAACGAGGATATCGTGTACTGTACTTTTACTGTATCGTTTAATTTCCACATACTGAACTTCAATGTAATTTATTTTATTATTGATCGTAGGCAGTCATTTTTTAGGAAGTCAATGTAAAAAAGAGCACGCTTACTAGTTCATACCTGCACCACTGAAACATAGTCAATATTATACAATAAAAAACACAACAAACCCGCCGTCAGTAAAGTTACATTTTGGATTGGGAAGTTGACACAGTGACCGTTGTACAACACAGGCTGCAGTATGGAATATAGGTAATGGTGTTTTTTGCCGGGCATTCAACTGTGTTCTACGCTAGTGGTCAAGTAGAGTGTATGCATGCACACAGCAGCCAGCCAACATCCGCCGTTGCTAGGCCTATATCACTTGTAATATTCCCTCCCAACATATACATACATCTTAATGTTAACCGGCATGTTAAAAGCATTAATAATAATTAAAACAGTATGCAGATATTAACTTACTGACGATTTAACGTTAACTTATAATTTTCACACATAACATTATAATTTCCTGTGTAAATTCTTTATTTTTAGAAAAGTATAGACTAATGACACGAAAATAAATACCACATAATTGACTGATTCAAAATTTCTAAGAACTCCATGCGTTTACCAGACAATGATTATCTAAATAAGTATAAAGAATGAGTTATGAAGCCAACGGCTTTTAGTTACTAACGGCTCACCAAGACGATTACGAAAACCATGAAACTAGAATTCACGGAGCAATAAAGCCGCAGTTTTAAGTACAATGCAGATTATGTTCTAGATTCAAGGAACGTTCTTAAATGTGCTGACTCTTGTGCACTCATGTACGAGAAAGTATTTCTCCGCCAGAGTGACAGCTGAAGGTAGATAATACATCCGGAGATCCGTTAAAGTAAGTTGGATGCGTATAAAATGTACAAGCGATACAAGTTAGCTTAGCTTATGAACATATATCTCGTGCGTTAAAAAAAATTGTGTCGCTACTTTTAACTTCCTCGGGTTGAAGTTCCGACATTGCATCATCACGATTTGCTAATATTCCACTGAATATCTCTTTAAATATTCGTAAAACGTTTTAATGTTGCCGCTTTCTTGATGTTACCTCTTGAGATTAATGTAATTATCAACAACATACATCAAACCATTGAGCAAGTTCAGTTTGTGGAGCCATGAAATAATGGGGTCATGGAAGCATGAAAGAAACCAAAACAAAATTGACTTATTGGCTTGCTGTAAACCTGTAAGCCTTGTGCATAAAGAATCTAGGTAAAAAAAACTATCTGACATTTTTTGTAATGTCAAAATATAAATATGGCACCAAGTTTACAAGGAAGATAAAGTAGTAAGAGCGGAGTAAACCCAGCTGAATTTTAAGAAACTGTCTCTCCGTTCCAAATTCTTAAACAGCGCGAAGGTAAATGTTAGGAATATAGACTATCATATTCACAATAGACGACAGTAAACAAAGCATGTGACGACTGAAGTATCAATTCTGTATCAAGTCAGTATACAGCGTGTTAAAAGAAGCTGACACAGAGAAACGCCAACAGTTGGCGTTGCAAACTTCACACTGCAGCGTAAATCTTAGTACTTGCTACTGTACTTTGTTGTTCTCAGCCCACAGTACGCGAACAACTGATGTCACTGCGTGATTACTGAGTCAGTGTGATGAATGAAGTTATCAACAACAGGCTGACAAGAATACAATCGCTACTCCAAAATGTAACAGAATGAACCACACAAGGTTTCAATAAATAACAGTTTTTGAATTCACTCCCTTCAGGAAATAGTTTTTTATTTCTATTTACGGCCTTGAGATAATGATGTCCTTACTTATTGTATTCTGCAGGAACTAACAGGCTCCAACCTCTAGGCATTTTCTTGCTGTGCTAGACAGTACGGCTACTTCCATACCAATTAACTTAAATTAAATATTTAACAACAGTGCAGAAAGTGAATGAGGCACTGTGTAGCGTATGTATGTTACAACCGGCGCCGGGCGCTTTCATCTCTTGCCCGACTTGAGTTGTTTCAGCGACGAAAGTATGTCTTGCAGACGAAGAAAGCTTCTTTACTCACGTGCAAGGCTTCAGACGTTTCGGTCTTCGTTCGGCTGGCCCACTTTCTTGTAAAATACGCTGTACTTATTAAACCAACAATAACCAATTTAATCAGTAAAAAGTCGGTAATGTGTTCATTTTCCTTCCGCGACAAGTTAATACGCCACGATTTTTTTCTAATATATTAGGACACATAAAAAGACGCCATAAGTCACTAGTGCAAACTGATAAATAGTCAGCAAACAAAACATATAACCAAGCCGTAACTATCTCAATTTAATAGTAACTAGACTGGGTTATACATTGGTTTCTGTTTTCTAACAACCTAGATTGTCCTGTAGTCGATTCGGGAGTTAGTCATATTGTACTATATTCAGTTATAGTCATATTGTCAGTCTATGTTGTTGATCTTTATATTACTAAGATCACTGTATCCATTCAAATTCAGTTTTATATCCACTTTGAGCCAACAGTTTCTTCCGCGGTATTTCGCAAACAGCCACAGTAATTTTCTCTTATTCGGGCTTTACCATCTTTTTAAAGTTATTTTTTAGGATACAATCTATAATTTACTATTATGAAAAATAATCTAAAAATGAACAACTAAAATTCACCTGGACACCGATTATATAAAATTCCTCTTACCGCATTTTCCCTTGTGCATACGAAACGAAAAAAAAAATAACCGCTCACCGAAGAGTGTTTAAAATTACTAACCGCTCAATTCTGATGTTGCTTATTGACAGTAACAGCATCTCCATGGCGATGTAAATTACTGACCTGAAAGTTATGCTAGTGCTGCAATGTACTACCGATGTTTGGTACGACTCTGTGCTCTTGATGTTATCAACTATAGGATACAACATACTGGCGTTGATATCTTACTGCTGTTGTCACTTATTCACTACAGCAACGTCGCAGCTAGGGTTTGTTCCTTATTGACGCTAACAGTGTCTTGCAAGAATTTAACCTATTTATATTATAAACGTCTAGTGTGGGGTGCAGTTTTTACATTAACATCCTCCTGGTGTTGTAAGAACATTTTCTTAACAAAAATCTTTAAAAAAGCATGGAATTGTGGGATGTTCCCGATAATTAGAAAAAAGGTATAACAAAACTAATAATTAAAAAATGAGACACCAAGGAGTGTACACAACAGAGGTATATAGAGGTATATAACAGAGATACCACAATACTGAGTACAATTTCAAAGTACAGGAAATTATACTGGAGAAAAAGTGTTAAAAAACAATAGAGACGAACAGCTGGACGTGATCAAAGCTGGTTTAGAAAGGGATCAAGAACACAAAATCATATCTTCACAATCAATCAGCTGGACAGGAAAACCACTATAAATAATTTGGAAGTCTTCATGGCTTTCTTAGCTCTTGAAAAACTTCATCATAGTCTTAAAAAAGAATTGCAGACAAGCGTATCATTCAAGAACATCAATCGCTGGAGACAGCAAAAGCTATATAAGGAAACCGACGTATTATGCAGTCTGAAATTATCGACGGTTTAAGAAACGGTGGAATCCAATATTGTTAATTAATGGTAGAGGAAATAAAATAATAGGAAATAAACATCATGAAGTACGCTCTGCAAAGTTCACTGTACCCTTACTTCAGATTGTAACGTATCCGGTACCCTGCTCCAACCGTAAAGTAAAATGTAGCCACAAAGATCCAAATCCAAAATTCTGTTTCAGGAAACAATGTTAACAAAAAGGTGTAAATTATATTAATTAGTTAAAAGTAAAATTATTTATTATTTAAAAGTATTTAATTATTTATTACGTGTTGTTTTCCTATTCATATGCACTATCAGCACGTGCGAAGGTCGCGACTACATATCAAATGACCACAGATGTGTGCATACAATGTGTTATAACTATAATGTGTTTGCCCCTTGTGTGGGCGTTAAATATAACTATAATTTATTTTATTAGTTAATTAATGTCCCGTGATGGGATGCCAAATATAACAAATAACGTGTTTTGATGTTAATTAATTTGTTTGTTAATTAATTCACCAAGTTATTAAGTATTGAGTTGTGATTTATAATCTTCTTAAGCTTCCTGGGTGCAGCGTCCATAATAAATAATTTGTTTGTGATTGTGATTAATTAAGTATATGTATTCCTTAGAAAATTATGATTTAGAAGTCGTTGTTCAATTCCTTTGATGTCATATACTAATTTTTAATCTTTTGTGTTTTCAAATAATTGACAACGTACACCAGACTTTACAAGGTTAACATAATTTATTTACAGTTAATACCATTGATGTCACTTTCATGATTTCCTGAAAAGAAATACAACATGTATCTTGCAATATGACAATATATCAATCTATCATTTACTATTTTGTCAACACTTGCTTAATCTTCTATAATCTCTTTCTCTTAGTTAGTTATTAAACATTAACAATCATAGTTATAACCTTTTATTCTATATTAAGGTATTCCTAATAAATGGATTCATAAAGTATTGGATATAGTTAAAATCATCTGTATAAAGTTGTATTCTCAATTTACCCTGACTAGCTACTAGATATTATTCTCTTTTAATATTATTTGTGAGTTCTTTCAGAGGAACAGACAGTGTTTTACTTAACATTAGTAGTGCATGTATATAAATTTTACTTGTTGGTACCTTAATCCATTTTACTGCGAAGAGTCCTCTGCGCTGTCATCCTGTTTCTCTCTGTCTCCAGGTTCCTTGATGTCCTTGCGGATGGCATTATCATCTCGTTGAAGGCACTTGTACAAATCACTTATTCTCTCGCACACCGACACCTATGTAACTTTTGGGTTTGTTCTTGTTATTGGAATCTCGAATTTTAACACATGTTATTCGATAACTCTAAATTTTGCTGAATTGTTTCTACTCAAGTGTCATTGAATTATTCTTAGTATGTTAATGGTTTCTTGAAATTATACTAAGTGTTGGATGCTCTGTGTTTTTAATTCGCACTGTTCTTCCGCGGATTAACTTTGTTAACATGCCATTTGATTATGTTTAATGGTGTTAGTAGTTATAATTGTCTCTAATTTCATGACCGTAATTAGTTCATCTTCCGGTTCTCTTTTGCTATTACTATTACGACATTATGTCTATCTCTTACACACACATTTTACAGCACTTCAGATCGGCTTAACGTCTTTGGTTACGATATTAACACTAGACGACAAAACTAAGTCGATTTTAGTTATACTTCGACATGTCTTTTAATCACTAAGTCCCATTACCGGCTTCCGATTCTCGACTGTCCGCACTTATAAATTCACACCGACTCTTCAACCGATACGACTTTACTACGCTACGGCTCCCGCACTCCCGACAGTTCCGATATATAAGTTATAATCTCTCGATATCAGACTTTCGACTTGAGCCATCAGATATAAGACATAAGACTGACGATATAAAACTTCCGATACAAGACTTCAGAGATCAGACTCTCCGATATAAGACTAAGACATCAGACTTAAGACCCCCGCTCGCGGTAAACACTCCAGTTTATGCCCCGAATCCCACTACTTTCTCTACTTCCCACTCAACTTCTCAACGTCTTCGCTTCTATTGGTTTTTAGTTATTTTCTGGTGAAAACTCCTCCTTAACACTATAGATTTTCTTCTGGCATGGTTTTCATTCGTTCCTCCAACTCGTCTCCTTGGCAACCTCTTCTTGTAGGAACGCCTTCCTCAATTCTCGATTCTGATAGGCTTCCTGATTCCCTACCTTAAAAAGTTCCTGGTTGGCTCCACCCATCGTTTGCGGCGGGTGACCAAATATAACGCCTGCCTATCACTCTTTTATCTTGACGTCCTGTCCTTTCAGACAAAGTACTCTTAATTGTTGCATGACCTCTCACCTGCCCTTTTGTTCAACACATGTATCGCTGCTTACCCGTGACCAATGCTCGCATTGTCTATCAGCTTCTCCTAGCTGTTCCCACGACTGGTGTGGTCATTTCTGAGTATCTCTGACAGCTGCTACATCTGCTCTGCAGGCTATCCTTAGCTGCGTACCCTTCTGGTAAAACTGTACGTCCCGCAGTTCGTTAATTGCGCAAACGTATTGTCGCCATTCAATCCGGGCCTTTCCTGTCTATTGTGAACAATGTAACGCCGCGTTTGGTGTTCAGCTCCACGCACGTGGCTTATTGTTTCTCGCATAGCGTCGCTATGTCGCCCTGTCAGCCTTTCTTTGTCTCTTCTCAGTGGTACTTTTTCTCCTTTGTTTTTCTTAGGTCCAGCGCGTCACCCGAAATTCTCTTAACCGACAGCTGCTACGACAGAGGCATTGTTCTTCTACTCCCTGCCTTCCCATGTCTTGGGCGACACATGGTACCGAGCCAGCGTATGTCTTTGTCAAGCTGTCAGCAAACCCTAGTTACAACGTTCACTCACAAAAAAAATTTAACTAAAAATTTGTCGTTATAATTGTCCCCAATTTGTGTCCATTGATTAATCTTCCGGATCAACTGGAGCCAAATTCACGCCCGTTATCTCTGGTATTCCTCAGTGCTCATCTTTCCATGAATAGGGTGTAGCAGAAGTGTCATCTTCTTGGGTTGACCTTCTGTCTGGTGACACCTTACTGTTGGTGGTTTTGGTCCCTATACTTAATTTAATGCTGATATCCCCTTTTTGTGAATCCATTTTTACACAAATCTCTACTTAATTAAACATTTATGAGCTTATTTATTTTTACATCTTATTGCTACCTTAACTATGAATTTATTGCCGCTAATTATCATTTTAATTTAATCAATATTTCATGCATATTACGAAAAAACTAAACCATATGCTCATTATAATTACAAGAATAATCACAAATTTGAATCAAGATTAACTTTATGTGTCTTTGGCTATTTGTCCAAAGATAGTAATATATTGCGACAGTACAAATAAGTGATGTACTGAGCATTGAATGTAAAAATTTAAATATACCTAATAAACTGTAAATAATTAATAATGTATTAGAAATAAGCATGTCAGGGATTGCAAGCTTGGCTCAGACAAAAATATGAACAGGTGTTTCGACCTGAATCGACGTGCACACACACACACACACACACACACACACACACACACACACACACACACACACACACACACAAATGTAACTGAAAGTGTGTACACCAGTATTTTGCTAGTGTGTGTGAACGCAGGTCTATGCAGGCGAGTTTACCACCCCAAGATGAATAATTGCATAATTACTGTTTTTCCGTAATTATTCATAAACTATAAAAAGAAGTAAAATCCAAAAACACAATAAAATGTAAGAATATTTACTAAATACTGTGTACGAAAACCATGTGAAAGTGCCACACCGTACGAGTGTAATAGTGAAATAACTGTGTACAAATCGAAAGGGTTAAGTTGCAATGTCCAAAATTACAGTGAACATGTGTTGTAAAAATAGTTATAAGATAAGTATAAGAGTATACTTACAGGACTCTGCAATTCGCAGAAATATAAGAAATAGCGAAATTGACAAAGAGTGGGGAAACTGAACCCAAAGACAGTTTCTGACATGTCGATTTCGTACCACTGCAGGTGTTGACCAAGACATGGGTATAAATAGGACACACAAGCTACAGTGGTTCTCTTTCTTAAATCATCCACGGTGCAGCGGGAGCTTCTGCCCGTCCGCACAGAATATTTACATTTTTGTAAATAGTTTCATCCTTCCAGTTACATACAGTTATGTAACTGGATTGTAAAACAAACAATTTTTAAGTAGTAACAAAATTGCATAAGAAGATCCACATCAGAAGATCAACTGACGTCCGAAACAGCATGAGGAGAAGTTCCAGAGAGCGTTACGACGCTGGACACACAGAGAGTCGACGCTGGACAAGAGGAGAAGAGAAAGGCCACGCTGGACAAGAGAGGAGAGAGGAAGTCGACGTTGGACAAGAGGAGAAGAGAAAGGCGACGCTGGACAAGAGGAGAAGAGAGAGGCGACGCTGGACAAAAGGAGAAGAGCGAGTGATGCTGAAGTTCGATACGAGGACGATTACAGAGGGATCCAATGATTGAGTATGATTGACGACGATAAGATGATAACTTATTTATCTCTTAATCGAACAATTAACGTAAAGACAATTAAGGACATTCTTGTTCTATTTAAAAGTAAGAGTCAATGTTTATTGTAAAATTTGAATTAAAATCATAGATGTTATTGAAATAAGATTAACGTAAACAAGAGCTAAAATTAGTATTGAAATGAAAAGAATACAAAGCATTTAAGTAAAAATTAGCGTTTGATATAAATCAGTACTGAGAAACAAAAGATAAATTCAGTAACTATTGATATTTTTGAGTTACATTGCAATATATAAGAAAATATTTAAATATTGATATTTTGAAACACACTAATTGACTGAGTAGTCTGGAAATGAGATTTTCCGTTAATACAATAATTAGCAGAATAGAATATTTAGTCAGTAAGGATGTATATAGCATAAGCCTTACGGCATAATAACGAATGTTTTAAGTCGAAGTAAGTGCCATGTGCACAATTTTATTAATATCAAATACATTTGAAATACCGTTAGAAGTTACATAGAGTTCTTATTACAGATACACCTGAAACCCAAATTAAATGTTATATTGCTACATAATTTGTCGCTCTTGAACGTGAGGCCAGACACGCCTATTTTTATGTATATCGTACCGTTGCATAAGAAATATCGCTTCCAACGTGGGGCATCGCAAATTTATATTATATTTACTTATGCAGTTGTATCGTTATAATATATATATATATATATTGTAACATTATAAATTGCAAATTTAATATAATTTAAATTTGTGGAGCCCCACGATCTTGGAGCGCCAAATTTATGCAACGTTACATATACATAAAATAGGCGTGACCGGTCTCACGTTCAAGATTGACAAATTACGTAACAATATAACATTTAAATTGGATTTCAGGTGTATCTGTAATAAGAACTCTAAGTAACTTGAAACGGTAATTAAAATTTATTTGATACTATTAAAAAATGTGCACATGGCACTGACTTCGATTTAAAACATTCGTTATTATTTGTTGTTATGCCGTAAGGCTTAAGCTATATACATCCTTACTGACTAAATATTCTATTCTACTAATTATTGTATAAAAGAAAAATCTCATTTTCAGACTACTCAGTCAATTAATGTGTCTCAAAATATCAATATTTAAATCTCTTTTTTTTATATTGTAATGTACTCAAAATACTAATAGTTATTGAATTTATCTTTTGTTTCTCAGTACTGTTTTCTCAAATACTAATTGTTTTCATTTAAATGCTTTGTAATCATTTATATCATATTAATTTGAGCTCTTGTTACGTTAATCGTATTTCTAAAACATCTATGATTTTAATTCTACTTTACTTTTAAACATTGCTCTTACTTTTAAATAAAATAGAAATGTCTTTAATTGTCTTTGAGTTCGTTGAATGATTAAGATATAAATAAGTTGTTTATCACCTTATTGTCGTCAATCATACTCGATCATTTTTTATCCATCGGTATTCGTCCTCGTCTCGCCTCCAGCGTCGGCTGTCTCTCTTCTCCTCTTGTCCAGCGTCGTATCACTCTCTCTCTCTGGAACACTCCTCTTGTCCAGCGTCGTATCACTCTCTCTCTCTGGAACTCTCCTCTTGTCCAGCGTCGAATCACTCTCTTGTCTAGTGTCGAATCACTCTCTGGAACTCTCCTCGTGCTGTTTCTGACGTTAATGGATCTTCTTATGTAGTTCTTCTTATGTACTGCTGTTATTAATTAAAATGATTGTCTTTACAACTTAGTTGCATAGTTGTACGTAACTGGAACATTTAAAAAAATAAATACGCCGTGCTGACGGGCATAAGCTCCCGCTGCACCGTGGATGATTTAAGAAAGAGAACCACTGTAGCTTGCGTGTCCTATTTATACCCATGTCTTGGTCGACACCTGCAGTGGTACGAAATCGACATGTTAGAAACTGTCTCTGGATTCAGTTCCCCCACTCTTTGTCAAATTCGCTATTTTTTATATTTCTGCGAATTGCAGAGTCCTGTAAGTATACTCTTATACTTATCTTATAACTATTTTTACAACACATGTTCACTGTAATTTTGGACATTGCAACTTAACCCTTTCGATTTGTACACAGTTATTTCACTATTACACTCGTACGGTGTGTCACTTTCGCGTGGTTTTCGTACACAGTATTTAGTAAATTTTATTACATTGTATTGTGCTTTTGGATTTTAATTCTTAATTATAGTTTATGAATAATTACGGAAAAACAGTAATTGTGCAATTATTCATCTTGGGGTGGCAAACTCGCCTGCATAGACCTGCGTTCACACACACTAGCAAAATACTGGTGTACACACTTTCAGTTACATTTGTGTGTGTGTGCACGTCGATTCAGGTCGAAACACCTGTTCATATTTTTGTCTGAGTCAAGCTTACAATCCCTGACATGCTTATTTCTAATATATTATTAATTATTTACAGTTTATTAGGTAAATTAAAATTTTTATATTCCATGCTCAGTACATCACTTATTTGTACTGTCGCAATATATATATCATGAATATGAATTTAGTGTTATTAACTATACACATATTTTGACTACTCGTCCAATTTACAGACTTTTATACCATCTTTTAGCTATACATTAATATCGAATTTGCTTCACAAAATTTCACTACTTTAATTAATTCCATTTTTACAATATATCTTTGAGCTAATTATGATTAATGCACATATACACTTGTTAACATTTAGCAATAAAATAGATACAATTGCCAACTTAATACTAATGATCATTCATGTTGCTACACAATCATATTAATATTCAATGTAAATTACAGTCAAGTCCAACCTTATGTTAGCAATTTATTGCTAATTAGTTTATAATAGTACACAGAATTTCCTTATCACTACCAGCTACTATCTTACTATTTTACTATGACACAAAATTGATTCGTTCACACTAATAGTTCATAATTCAGTAGCTGAATATAAATATTTACATAAATTTCAATACATTTTTCTTTTATACAAGGCAACTGATCATTCCCCTAAGCAATCTGAATGATAGTGTTTCAATTGCCTTGTATTAAATATTCCCCGGCCTACATTATTTCCTTCTTCTTGCAGCAAGTAAGTGGCACCTCCAATTTCTTTTATGACCCTAGATAGTCCTTCATAGAGAGCACAAAATTTTGCAATGATATTCTGTGTCGCGTCGGAGGGTTTATATGTGCGTATTAGCACCTGATCTCCGACCTTGAACTTCGTTAGACATTTGGATTTGTTAATCCTGTCTGCGTGCTTACTTCCTTTCTCTTTAATATGTAGTTGTATCCTGCTGAGATCTACCTTTTCGTTATTAACCACAGACGTATCAACATATTTTTCCCAATCTCTGGTCGGCTTCTTTCCGAACTGGGCTTCATATGGTGTCATCCTTATTGTCTCCTGGTATGTCTCTTTTAGGCAGGTTTTTATGATCTTAATGCAAGTTGCCCATTTAGTATGCTTTTCTTGAACAAATACTCTGAACAGATTCCCCAGTTGACGGTTCCAACGCTCCGCAATATTTGTACACGGGTTTCTAATTGCAGTGAACCTTGGTTTTATTCCCAATACTTCCAGACCTCGTGTCCATTTTTTTGACGTGAACTGGGTTCCATTATCAGTCAGAATATTATTTGGTTTGCCGTGATCCTTAATATACTGTTGGATCCTCTTCAAAGTGACATTTGTCGTGGCCCTACGCAGTGCGTACAACTCCACAAATTTGGTAAAGTTGTCAACTATGACTAACAGGTACTTGACACCACCACTGGACATAGGAAGTGGCCCATAGTAATCAATGCTGTCCAACTCTCCTTTGTGTTTTGGTACAATTGGTCGTGTTTCTCCTGTAATGATCCTATTTCCGCCATCTTTACATTTCTGACAGACGTCACAGGATTTTATTATTCGACTGACCGTTTTACACATCACGTCCATAGTAAAATACTCTTTCAATAATTGTATTGTTTTCTTTGTTCCCGTATGTCCATAAATCTGATGGATTTCTTTAATCAACTCAGTTCGGACTTCCCCGGGTATATACAACTTCCAATTTCCCTTAACCTTTCGGTACAATTTATTGTTAATAACTTTGTAGTAATTATTTGCTTGGTCATCAGTCCCTTCATGTAGCTTTCTTACTATTTCCGTCACTTTTTCATTCATCCTTTGTATACGCCCCATGTTACGTAATTTTCCGGCAACAACTTTATTTAACCTTACTTCTACACCGTTAATGTAATATTCATACCTCTCTTCCAGTATATCATTTCCTTTATGGTCCTCTGGGTATCTACTGAGGGTATCAGCAACCACGTTCTCCTTGCCCTTACAATGTTGTATTTCGAAATTCTACTCTTGGATGCTCAAGATCCATCTCGTGATCCTTGTATTGTTGAGGCGGCACTTCTGTATGAATGTTAAAGCTTTGTTGTCGGTTATGATGGTTAACGGTTGTCCTAGAATGTAGATCCTGAATTTTTGTAAACATCGGACTATTGCAAGTAGTTCTCTTTCAGTGGCAAAATAATTCTTTTCGGCGTTTTTAAACGTTTTACTCGTAAATGCTACAACAGCAATCTCTCCATTATCGTCGATTTGGTATAATTGACCACCATACGCATAGTTGCTGGCGTCGCACTGCAAGTAAAATCGTTTTCCTGTTATGGGAAATTTCAACATAACTGTATCTATAAATAATGTTTTCACCCTTTTTAAAGTGTTCCTCCATACTTGAATCCCATTTGAATTTCTGACCTTTTTGAAGGAGTTTCAACAGCGGTTGGGTGTACTCTGCATACTCGGCGGTAAATTTATTATAAAAGTTTGTGAGGCCTAAAAAACCTTTCAGTTGTTTTGTATTTTTGGGTGACGGAAAGTTTTGTATAGCTGCTACCTTTTCAGGTGTTGTTTTAATGCCATTAGTGGTTAGGCAGTATCCCAGGTATTGAATTTCTTTCCAGAAGAACTGCGATTTTCCTAGATTAACTGTCATGTTTGCCTGTTTTAAATTCTCTAACAGATTTGTTAAGTGTGTGATGTGGTCATGTTCATTTTCGGAGAAGCATAAGATATCATCCACGTACACAATAATAGTTTTCTTCACATCTTCTCTTAGTACGTGATCCAATCCACGTGCTAAACTAGCAAGACTTGTGCTGAGTCCAAAGATGTCACTCGAAATCTATAACACTTGCCTTCATGTAGGAATCCGGTGTAGTTTCGACATGATTCTGCTAATGGTATCTGCCACAAACTGCTGGTTAGGTCAATGGTAGACATTACTCGGATGTTGCTACACCTGGCCAAGATCTCGTTGATTGGGGGTGGTCCCTCGTAGTCTGGCGTAGTCACACTGTTTATTTTTCGCGCATCTAAACATAACCGAATCCTTCCATCTCGCTTAATGACTGTCACAAGGGGGTTAATATAGGGGCTTTGTGTACGTTCTATGATTCCGTAATCTATCATCCTTTTAATTTCTGTTTGTACGGCTTCATGATATTTTATTGGCACTTGCCATCCTCTCTGCAGATACGGTGTTTTATCGCATACTGTGAAGTGATGTTCATATCCACGGATGCGTCCTGGCCTCTCATCAAACACCTCTTGGTACCGGTATAAAAGTTGTTCCAGCTGTCGTCCCCTCGTCGCGTCTGCGTCTTCCATTTCATTGATTTTTCTATTAATCTTCTTCTCAAGGTCGTCAACCTCTTCCTTGATTTCCATTAATGGTATTCCGTATGATTCTTCATAATCGAATGCATTTACATCGGTTTTCAATAGTATGTTGTTTCTATCTATATCAATTTTACTATGTGTTTGTTTCAGAAATTGCATTCCGAGTATACATTCTCGCGTAAGTTCTGGGACTATTAAAAACACAATCATATTTAACATTACCATTGATGTGAATTTCACAAAATATCTGTTTTCTAACATGCTTAGATCTTTTGCCCATGGCGCTAACTATAGTAGTGTTATTCACGCTAAGTATTTCGTGTTTTCCTATTTTATCCTTATTATTATTATACCATTCTTCTGATAAGGCATTAATGGCACTGCCCGTATCAATTAAAGCGTTTATATTTATATTATTTATGCTAATAATTAATTCTGGACATTTTACAAAAGCAATGTTAATATTCTGCTCCGGTTCTTCCAATAGTTCCTGTCGTAAGTCCGGAAACAATGTATTTATTTTTGTGTTGGTTCCGTTAAACCCCTCGGTCTGTTGGTAAACAGTAGGGAGCGTTGACCTACTTAGTTGTCAATTACTGTGCATTTTTGTGTTCTCCGCCCCACTGCTTTTACTACCTGACGCCTTTACATTTCGCGACCGTCGGATGGTCCCCTCGCCCGATTTCGGCTATTTTCTCCAACGGTGTTGCTACCTTCGTTACTTTCCACGGTGTTGTCTTCCAATCCTTCGACCCCTAATTGGTTATTGAAACGAAATCTTGGCTTTCCGAATTCTCGCTTGTAGCCATTTTAGTCCGTTGACGCGTAATCATTCAGATATACTTAGGGTATGATTATTATTCTATTGCAACCTATTGCTAAACAACTTATAAATTGCCATGCACACTGTCTGTTCTCTGCCCGCTTAACAATAATACTAATGACTTATTTGTCAAGCCGTGCGTGTGGGCGCCAAATATAACACTTAAACGAGTTGTACCCATTTACGCCCTGCGGTGGACGCCAAATATAACAATAAAGTGTTTGCCCCTAGTGAGGGCGTTAAATATAACTATAATTTATTTAATTAGTTAATTAATGTCCCGTGATGGGATGCCAAATATAACAAATAACGTGTTTTGATGTTAATTAATTTGTTTGTTAATTAATTCACCAAGTTATTAAGTATTGAGTTGTGATTTATAATCTTCTTAAGCTTCCTGGGTGCAGCGTCCATAATAAATAATTTGTTTGTGATTGTGATTAATTAAGTATATGTATTCCTTAGAAAATTATGATTTAGAAGTCGTTGTTCAATTCCTTTGATGTCATATACTAATTTTTAATCTTTTGTGTTTTCAAATAATTGACAACGTACACCAGACTTTACAAGGTTAACATAATTTATTTACAGTTAATACCATTGATGTCACTTTCATGATTTCCTGAAAAGAAATACAACATGTATCTTGCAATATGACAATATATCAATCTATCATTTACTATTTTGTCAACACTTGCTTAATCTTCTATAATCTCTTTCTCTTAGTTAGTTATTAAACATTAACAATCATAGTTATAACCTTTTATTCTATATTAAGGTATTCCTAATAAATGGATTCATAAAGTATTGGATATAGTTAAAATCATCTGTATAAAGTTGTATTCTCAATTTACCCTGACTAGCTACTAGATATTATTCTCTTTTAATATTATTTGTGAGTTCTTTCAGAGGAACAGACAGTGTTTTACTTAACATTAGTAGTGCATGTATATAAATTTTACTTGTTGGTACCTTAATCCATTTTACTGCGAAGAGTCCTCTGCGCTGTCATCCTGTTTCTCTCTGTCTCCAGGTTCCTTGATGTCCTTGCGGATGGCATTATCATCTCGTTGAAGGCACTTGTACAAATCACTTATTCTCTCGCACACCGACACCTATGTAACTTTTGGGTTTGTTCTTGTTATTGGAATCTCGAATTTTAACACATGTTATTCGATAACTCTAAATTTTGCTGAATTGTTTCTACTCAAGTGTCATTGAATTATTCTTAGTATGTTAATGGTTTCTTGAAATTATACTAAGTGTTGGATGCTCTGTGTTTTTAATTCGCACTGTTCTTCCGCGGATTAACTTTGTTAACATGCCATTTGATTATGTTTAATGGTGTTAGTAGTTATAATTGTCTCTAATTTCATGACCGTAATTAGTTCATCTTCCGGTTCTCTTTTGCTATTACTATTACGACATTATGTCTATCTCTTACACACACATTTTACAGCACTTCAGATCGGCTTAACGTCTTTGGTTACGATATTAACACTAGACGACAAAACTAAGTCGATTTTAGTTATACTTCGACATGTCTTTTAATCACTAAGTCCCATTACCGGCTTCCGATTCTCGACTGTCCGCACTTATAAATTCACACCGACTCTTCAACCGATACGACTTTACTACGCTACGGCTCCCGCACTCCCGACAGTTCCGATATATAAGTTATAAGACTCTCGATATCAGACTTTCGACTTGAGCCATCAGATATAAGACATAAGACTGACGATATAAAACTTCCGATACAAGACTTCAGAGATCAGACTCGCCGATATAAGACTAAGACATCAGACTTAAGACCCCCGCTCGCGGTAAACACTCCAGTTTATACCCCGAATCCCACTACATTCTCTACTTCCCACTCAACTTCTCAACGTCTTCGCTTCTATTGGTTTTAGTTATTTTCTGGTAAAAACTCCTCCTTAACACTATAGATTTTCTTCTGGCATGGTTTTCATTCGTTCCTCCAACTCGTCTCCTTGGCAACCTCTTCTTGTAGGAACGCCTTCCTCAATTCTCGATTCTGATAGGCTTCCTGATTCCCTACCTTAAAAAGTTCCTGGTTGGCTCCACCCATCGTTTGCGGCGGGTGACCAAATTTAACGCCTGCCTATCACTCTTTTATCTTGACGTCCTGTCCTTTCAGACAAAGTACTCTTAATTGTTGCATGACCTCTCATCTGCCCTTTTGTTCAACACATGTATCGCTGCTTACCCGTGACCAATGCTTGCATTGTCTATCAGCTTCTCCTAGCTATGGAATTATGGAAACAGTAAAAACGAAAGTGTAAAGAAATTTCATTTTCTGATTTTCTGCCAGCTTAGAAGGTCCGCTGCCCCATCGTGCCCCCCTAAGAACTCCAGGAAGCTCTATGGCGGTGCACTCGATATGTCGGCGCGGAGGCAAAACCATACGATAATTACCGACAGAAGTCTTCACAGCGATGGCGACGGCCAGGTCTATGGTCCCTGTGGAACACATGGGCAACCTCATGCTATTGTGTGGCTTGAAATGGGTCTCGGTGATGAGGAGTACGAGGTAACAAGACAGGATATGAGGTACAGTGGCTTATGACAGACTAGGAACTCACGGAGTTCCTCGAGACGGGGCAGAAAACCACTGTAGTTCCACGCCACAATGACAAAGGCACACTTCAGACCATTCAAGAAGACTAGGCATCTATCACAGAGGCAGCTTCCGGTAGCAAGAGGAACATTTCAGTCAGGCGAAAACGACTGGAGCTGAAAATGCTTGCTTGCTTGAGGTCATACTCCTCAGAGTGGGCCATTCTAGGAGAAGATGTCGATGCAGGAGACGCATATGCAGGAACGGGCGGTAGCAAATCTGCAGTTCGGCTGAACGCGGCGATCAATGGTTTAGGATCACGGCGCTCGACCTGAGGGGCCACGACAGATGGTTTCTGGGTTTATCGAGTCGCTTCAGCGTCAGAACGCTGAGGGGTTGTTTTTCGGGGCCATAGAGGAAGAGATTCACGCTCTTATTTTCTCAGTGAGAGATCGAAACTTGATCTTTAAAAGTTAACAATTTGTGTTAAAATTTGAAAAAAAACGTTACTAGTCATTAACTTAGTTTTTAAAGCAATATTTTAACTATAAGAGAAATTGGTAGCCATCTTTTGAAAAAAAAAAAAAAAAACGCTATTCGATTACTTTAGTGAGTTAAATAATGTAACCTCATTATGCTTATGGAATAAAGAGAACACTGTTACACATTCGAACAGCACAGATTTCCTTTCTAAATTTAATGTGCTTTGCAACAATATATTTTTTCTTGACATCTGCTCAGTTTCTGACAACTGGATTCATAATCTAAGTCGTTTCACTTACGTATAATCTCACTTACGTCTCTGATAACTGTTATTTAGTTGACTTTGTAGCCGAAACGTTGATGTTAAACATTACATCAGTGATGGTCACCAACCACTTCTCAGATTCCAAACTGTTATTTGTGTACTATTGTCTGTGGATACTGCACAAAGTCCGAATCCTTAAATACGAAATTTCATGTTCGCAATGAAGGAGATTTCGAATGCACTGCTAAGGGGACGCTCCAATAGTTACTGCCAACTACACGGTCTCATTTTTCCTAATGAAAACTGCTAGGCCACCCGGTCTACCTCTTAAGATACTACATATTCTGGAATTTGTGCTGCCAGGTGACTCCCCAGTCCTACATAACTCACTAGTCACCCTATTTGTGCTTAGCTACCTGTTATTCCTCAGCTAACACGAAACTGCTTTTTATCATACACTTTTTAGTTAAAATGTAATCAGAAAGAAATTATAACGAATCACCAATTTAATATGTTTTAGAAAATAAAATCTGAATGTGACGTATATTGTTACGATACCAAAAGCAGCCCCAATACCAGAGAAGAAATATAAAATAAAAGGCATTAAAATAAGAATTAACAATTTTTAAATCAAGAAAAATAAAAAGACTATAACTTATACTAGACAAATGACAATGACCCAACCCAAGTGATTGGCCCAATGACAAAAATAAATAATGAAATGAACACATGAATTCCAAGTAAAAATTATTAAAAGTACCATTAATCAGGGAAAGTACAAACCCAAAGAAAAATATTGTATTAGCAATTAAGTAAATATTGAATGATAGAAAAAAATGAACAAACAATACCACACACTAACCATGATACAAAGAACAGATGTGAAATTTAATAAATAAAATAATACTAACCAAACTAGAATGAACCAAGAGTGCATGATAGGAGTAGGAAGTGATTTACCAATTAACAATATAATAAGAGTGAGTACACCAAAGTGAATTGAGTTAAAGGAATAAAATAATATAGACTAACCACTGTAAACACTAAATAGTACTGTGAAAACCTTACAAAGTGCCAGTGTGACCCAAAGATAGACAAACATAGTTACTTATAAGCAAGAACTCATCTAGAAGTGAGAGTGCCTAAAGAAAGTGGATAAGTAAAATTATAAACCACAAAAATATATGTAAAAACACTCAAAGAAGTGAATAATTAAATAAGTTTAGTGATAAAAAGGAACTAATACCATTAAATTAAATGTTAGTCCAAATAATATTGTTTTTTAGTTAGAAATAAGTATTAAAAAGAACTAAGCCAAACTTTACACCAATAACATAGTATAAAGGAAGGGTATATCAGAAAAGAGAAATGAATGTTTAAATGCAAAAGTTATAGGTTAAATGTTTAAAGTTATTGTAATGATGTTATAAGGAGATGCAGAGAAGATGATAGTGATAGTAGAATTGTTCAAATGTTATAATTGTTGAATTAGTATTACGAATAAGTGGTATTAATGATGATAAAAGCATAAGGAACAAATCATGTTAAAATTATAAAATTAGTTACAGAAAGCAGTAAAATGTCAGAGAAGCTGTAATAGCCATATACTAAAGAATGTAAATCAATGATTAATGTAAAATACCCAAAACAAAACGATAAAAAACTAGTATTAAGAGTAAAATTAAAATAAAAACATTATAATAAGAATAGGTAAGGGTAGGCCTCAAACTATGTGAACCAAAATTATAAAATATCCACAAATAACAGTAAACAGTGAGAGAGAAAGATAAGGAAACACAAAATAACAAACCAAGAAACAATATAAATACAAAATAATTGCATAAAACAACATAATAACAAAATTAAGTAAAAAGAATGATAATAGCCAAATGTTAAAATAGGCCAGAGCTAACAAAACATAATCATGTTTGATGTCTAAATAAACTACATCAAAAAAGCTATGCAATGATAATAATAATAATCAGATTGGTAATAAGACAAGGACAATATCTTAGTTAGAAAATATTTATTCATTTTGAACAAAAACTCAAGCTTTATAACAATGAGTACAAAATACTTTCAACCAATAGAGAGTAGTATGGTTGCTATGACAACAAAACATTATTATATGAAAACCATTAAAAAACGAATTAAGAGTCCATTTTTAGCATCAGAAGAGGGCAGGTGATAAAATTGTCGATCCACAGAAATTAGTAAAAATAAACCAAATAGATGAAAGAAAGTATGCAATAATAATGAAGAGACAAGATTGATAGAACATTTCAACAAAATTAAACCAAATTAAATCCGAATTACAAGAAATAACACCCATATTAGAGAAGGACGACTCGAACACCAGAACTGATGAAATTAATCCACCAAACATCAATGAAATTTAAAGTATAATACTAAATTACTTAACTACACCCACAAGACTTTTCACAATATTTAACGAATTTATGCACATTTTCAAAACTTGGTTCAAACCTAATAAACACTGAATAATTATTCAAATATTTAATAACTAGTATTAAAAGATTGTTCAAATTCACTATTAACTCTTTGAGATATAAGAAACGATTTATGCACAATTCGAACTTAACCTATGTTGTAAAGTGAACTCACTATTGTTTTAAATCATAAGTAAACTGTTGTAAAGGTAGATTATTATATTTAATTAACTTGATGTCAAGGATTGTACTTTCAAAAATCATTTTGTAAACCTTTTTTTTTTTTGCCGTAATCAAAAGAACTTATTGAATGACCACATGTCTGAATAAATAGAGGAGACATTTTAGCGTGTCATCAATCGACCCAAAAGTCAAGAATAGCCAACCGCTGAGTGGTAAATTATTTATAGCCGGAGCATAACAAGCAAAAAGTAATATAATTTTATAATTTCATGTTAGCGTAATTATTAACAGCAGAATTGACCATTAATAAAGCAATACTTATTTTAATACCTGTTCATTATTTCACAATTAATTTTTATGTGTTTAATTCATTAACATAGCACCGTGACAATTCTTTCTACAAGAAATACAGGTTGGTAAGACTTCGCGGGTAAACAGATTTGAATTTCTCCGACGACCAACAGTGAAAGATACGGTTGCGCTAGACGACAACTTTTAAATTGTTTTGGACAAACAATTTGGCGCCTATCAACGGGAAAATCACCATAAAGAAAGAAAACAGGTAAACAGGTATTGGCGAGGTCAAATACGACACAAGAAAGTCGTTACGTAATTACGACGCAACGTGAACTTTAACGAAGCGTAACACATTTATCGTTACAAATTAACTACAATTATACGAAACTTTCAGACCGTACAGCGAACGGTTGTTACAAATTGACGCACAAACGTGTGGCTTTCAGAGCATACAAGAACTCGTTGTTACAAATTGGCACTCCATCGCGGGGCTTTTACAGGACGATAGAGAACAAATTGTTACAAATTGACGCACAAACGTGTGGCTTTCAGAGCATACAAGAACTTGTTGTTACAAATTGGCACTCCATCGCCGGGCTTTTACAGGACGATAGAGAACAAATTGTTACAAATTGACGCACAAACGTGTGGCTTTCAGAGCGTACAAGAACTCGTTGTTATAAATTGGCACTCCATCGCGGGGCTTTTACAGGACGATAGAGAACAAATTGACGCACAAACGTGTGGCTTTCAGAGCATACAAGAACTCGTTGTTACAAATTGGCACTACATCGCGGGGCTTTTACAGGACGATAGAGAACAAATTGTTACAAATTGACACACAAACGTGTGGTTTTCAGAGCATACAAGAACTCGTTGTTACAAATTGGCACTCCATCGCGGGGCTTTTACAGGACGACAAAAGAACAAATTGACGCAAAACGTGTGGCTTTCAGAGCATACAAGAACTCGTTGTTACAAATTGGCACTCCATCGCGGGGCTTTTACTGGACGATAGAGAACAAATTGTTACAATATATAGCGGATTCGAATTCTGGTTTCAACTTGTAACATACAGTCAACTGTTATATTACCATTAAGTTGAAATTTAATGATTGAATACATTTTTGTAATTACAGCAACGATTCGTAAAGTTCGTTAACGTTCGTTTGTAGTGAAGATAAAATATCATGTTCGTTTATTCTAGCTGATTTTGTGTCTGTCCTTTTGCTGGAATTTTACGTCCGACTATTGAATTAGGCGAGTCACGAACTAGAGAAAAGTTGAATCCTGATAACTCGGCTCCACCTTCAGCGAAATATGATTATACAATCGTGGCTATTCCTATGACTTCATATAAAGAGATTCTGTATTTAGTAAACTCATGGTTTGCAACTATATTTTTGTTCATATTAACTCACTAAACAAACTCACTGAAGGCTACTTGGCACATCTGTTTCATCAAACATACCAAGTAGTACGACAGAGACAGAGGAAACGCTTGAAATCTGCTGGAATCTGTAACGAATCATGTTACGGATTGATGTACAACGCAAGTCAACCGATCGGCAGCTTGTTGTATCCAGCACAAGAACGGAATGTCTTGTCTTGCGAATATACATCGTGTGGTTATTACTATGTTATGAAAGAGTAAAACGTCGATACGCGTTAATGCTTGTAACAGAATATTACGGTAGTTTTGGTGTTTTACGTATTTAAAAATGTATACCTAACTTGTTGTCAGTAAGATTACAAACATAAAAATGTAATTAATTTGGTAATATATTTCTTATAAACTATTAACTGCGGCTACCGTCATCGTCTAGTCGAGCACCATGTAATCTGGATGTCTGTGGTATACCAGCTAAAACGAACATGTTTCTATCAGTAGGCTACTGTACACGTTCCGTCATGGTCAATAAAAACTTTTTGAAAAAAAAATTATACCAACTTCAAAAAGGAGAAAAGTATATTAACACACCTGAAATTATTTCATAAAAGCTCTAAATTTTTTTGCTTTTTAGTGAATATTTTTAAAAAAATTTTTACTTTTCAATTTTTAGTATTGGTATTTTTAGTATATATTTCAATTTTGTTCACATAATTGGTTAAAAATTATTTTTTCATAAATAAAATTCGTATCTAGTAAAACAAATATTTTAAATAAATTATGGCGAGACGAACGAAACACGCACCGCGTACGTGAAAATATCTTGCTAATAAAACCGAAAAATATAAAAAAAATCGTCTATTAAAAATGCTCAGTGAAATGCTAAATTACTTTCTCAAAAAACCTTTGTTGTTCGACAAGGTAAGTTGTCGCAAACGAGAGATTATATGTTTTGTAGAATCTCTCGAGAGTCGCCTGCTGCAAAAGCTGATCCTGCCTCAATTATATCCATAGACCTTTGAGCAACGAATCATGCGATCAGCGTGAACATAGCGTCATTCGCGATCGATTGGATATAAGTCAGATAGTCCTTGGAAGTCCCTTCATCTGATTCACCAAAGTCTGGATGATCAACTTCCTCATGAACGAACTAAACGATTGACGGGAGCACGGGAACGTAATCGGAAAGCAAGACAAAACGAAACAGAGGGGCAAAGAACACAACGCTTAGAAAACATTCGAGAAAATTATAAACGACATAACTGTATTAATGAAGATAATTTTGTGTCATCAATAAATGAATTCGTTGATATTCCATGTGCTGCATGTAGAAAATTATTATACCCAAGGCAGCGTTGTTAACTCGAAACGCCGTCCCGTGTTGGTCTTTTATCCAATGATTTAGTTGAATTGTGAAATTTGGTGTAAAGGGCAATTTGTTTTATTTGCTCAAAACGTCGTAGCAACTTAGAAGTTGCTGAACAACTGCCGTTACCTTAGTGTAATTTACTAATACTGCACGTTGCAAGAATAATTTAGTAATTATAGCAGAAAGTCAAGAAAATCTACAGCAGCACAGAGAATTCCAAATAAATACTGAACGACTAAGAATTGGACCCAATTTTGCCAATGCATTGAATTACAGTGTTTCTGAGATACGTAGTCCAGGTGATAGAAAATGCGGAATACAGAGACTTATACAAATGCAAATGCGGACTTAAGAGATCAAAAAAAAAAAATCAAAGCACCGATTGATGAGTTAAATAAATATGTAACTATAAGCGATAACTGTTGATTTTACATGGTTCATTTCATCAAGATGATGAATGGTCCAACATCGATTTATGTAGTAAACAGTATACTGGCATAGCAGCAGTTGGTTGTGTAGCTTTTTTTTTATTAGATCCAAATACTTAGACTGTAAGTGACATAGATTATACACTTATAGAAGGTGATAGGTATTATAGAGAATACATACCACTGCGAGAAAATTCTAACACTCAAAGACCAAAGTAGAGAGTATGTAACGATGATAGACCTTCAGGCTCGGTTATATTTTATTAATCGTTGGATAAATTTTAATATATCTACTGATGGTCATATTGGTGAAGTTCAAAGTAACGAAGATTTTTTACAAATTTGAAAAACGGTTTGATCGCTTTTTTCGAAAATCACAAGTATGGAATTCTTACTGGTAATTCATTTTCAGTAGCTATGGTATGTACAGAAAACAGAGATATCAAATGCGTGAATTCATATGCTATAGGGTCAAAGGGTCATAGAGCAACGTCCAGAGGTGTATCGCGGCTGTATGCGTTTTGTGAGTACTGAATAACTCCATACAGTTTTGCATTATAATCTAAGAATAACAAACGCTTCCTAAATGAAATAGAAAAGCCAAGCCCTCGAAATTAAGTATTTGCACAGAGTGAAGCCCCCCTTATCTCCCCCGCCCCCGCCGGAGATAATGTGTAAACAGAAGTGTAAAGATACAGAAGCGTTTGGAACAAAATCTATATTGAAAAATATTCAAGAAAGGTTGCTCAGCAGTGGGGTCATGTGAGAAGAATGCCGGAGAACGTGCATATACAAAAATATGTGGGAGGCCAAAGCGTGGTACAAAAAAGGATAGGCGATGACCAAAAGAAAACTGGAACGGTACGAGAAGATAATAACGAATAAAAGAAATAAAGAAAAAACAACGAAGAAACCAAAAATGGAAGCTAACGATATGAAGTGGACAACCTCCAGTCTTAAAATAAGGAATATTCTTCGACGCAGAATAGAAATGGTGACCGAGAGAAACTTTCTCATTTCACTATGACGATGATTTTTCGTTACACTGAATAGTGTATTTTTCTTTTCTAACTTCCCTTCCCCGTGTATTTCAGTTCTTCTATTTCAAGCCTTTTACAGTCTCTCTTCTAGTTTCGATATGTCGCTATCCACTCCAAGATATCCACCCGCATGGAGTAAAGTATCATTGAATCTCTTAGAAATCGCAGCATTTTTCAATTTTTCATCTCCAACCTTTCTGTGTGTATAAAATGCGTGAGTGTCAATTACGTCTGCACACATTGTACAATACAACCACCCTATTTTAAAAACTTTTTACATTACATATACATGAAAGTACTTTATTCTGTATCTGGTGTTTTATTACTTCCCATTTAAAAGCAATATAAACGAAATCCAATTCCTTAAACATCCCGTGTTTTAGCAAATTTGGTATAATTTTCCTTTGATTAGTAGCGTAACTTACAGTTTAAGTAAAAAAAACTGCGGACTATCCGTCTAATTGCCTAATACAGGCATTTGTCAAAATTAACTAATCCTGTATTTAAAAAAAATATTTAATGTTATTTAATTGGTGACATAAAAAACGCGTTTTATTTTGATTTTCTACACCCTAATAATATTTAACGTTTAAGAATTTCTGCATGACCCACTCGAAACGTGAGGGATCAGTCTCACTTCTATTATTTTTGTATTTAACACAAGAAGCGCGTACCTTGAATATGTCTCTCTACTGATGCAAATTTAATCTGTGAATCTCGGGTACATCTGTGATTATATTTTAATCTGTGAATTAAGTACACTTGCAGAAGAAATTAATTATTACCGTGATGATTATGACATATTGTACCTGCAACAAAACTTTGAAATAAGTAGAATATTACAAAAAAAACACACACACACACACACACACACACACACTTCATAATCATAATTTAATTTCTTAATGGCGTAAGCATATAGTGTATAGAAATTAGCGTTTACAAAATTTTACAAGCTTATAGTAAATGTATATTTGAATAATGGCTGACACTAGCTAAAGTATACAACGAGTGCATAGCTACCTTGGCGAGTTTGACCCATATAATGTATATAAAAAACGTTTACAACTATAAATGGTAACATTCTTTCAATACAGAATACAGAGTGGTGGTCTTGATCGATGTAGGCCACCAAAGTTATGTGCGTGAACGTTGGAATCTACAACGTGTCAAACGTACTAAATGTAGAATTATTACAATAACACAACTGAAGCCTGCATATTGTGGCAAATGTGTTTTGTACATCCCATAAAAGCCAACTTCCACCTGGTTATAAAATCTCTATCTAATATCACAAAATACGCATTTACGTGCTCTTCTATACGTATAAGCAAGGTTTAAATGAATCTAAATAAATAAGAGAGGATTCAGTAATAATGGAGAAGGGTTAAATTTCAAGTTTTAAATTTTCAAATTTAATTTTACATCGGGAAAATGTAAAGCGTTGGTAAAACTTATTAAGATTCTATGTTGCTGACTTTCTGATGAGTATATCATTTTCGACCTTGTAACGTAAACCTACTTGTCGTCTACACACCAGAAACGCGCAATGAGTAGGTTGAGATTTCTGAAATCTAAGTTATATGAAGATGTGTGCACACACGGACTAAATACGGCGGAATTTAATTAATACTGACACATAAAACAGGACGCGAAGACCATTTAAATTCAAAATCGCACCGGCATAAAAAATATGAAACGAGCTGCAAGGTAATTCAACTTCCCGTTTAATAGTAAACAAGCTTTTAAAAATAGGACCGTGTAATAGACAATGACGTTCAGACATCAAAGCAGGCCATGACTTAAGTAACGGTAGCTATATTAAACAATTCTGTGACGTACAACAAAGTTTACTAAAGGCAAAAGAATCTACTAAAGCCGTCTCTGTTTCCACTAGGTTGTGGTTCGGACTATTAGCGAAACGGCAGCCACGGAAAGTGGCTGATTCCCCACTGTGGCTGCAGCCTATCAAAAATCACCCGCTCCGGAACGGCTCTAAACTTCTGCGTATCAACTCCGGCACGTATGGTCAGGCAGTAGTGCAAGTGTCACCCAGAACTTACTATAACCGTCTCAGATGCGTCTAGGCATGAGGTTCAGCGAGGATTCCAAAGACGCCTGCCGTGGTTCCCGCCCACGACGGCATAAATTGCCTATACCAGCATAAATTCCTGATGAATTCGTGGATGAATTTCGGGGGAAGTCATGGAGCTGCTCCCTCAAACATGGGGCTCGCAGCGGTTCAACTAAAAACACAGCTATTCCCGACTCAGCGAAGACCCAAAACCTAACTTTCTTGTTCTGGAAATATAATATAATTCTGCAGCACCGCAAAAAGCGCGCTCACCTGGCTGCGCCCGGGACACCCGCGCAATTTCGAGTGCTGAAACGCCCGTCTGCCTGTCTAAGTAATTATATAGTTACCTGTAACTCTTGTTACATTAAATCAAATTTTTGAAAATTTACGTAATTTTTAGTAAAATAAAAACTATAGGGGCCTATACGAAGTCGCAATAAATTACGCGATAACACACTGCTCGTTATCCGTATACTTCATTAAAATGAACGGGTAAAACATAAATAGGAATATACAGATGTCAGTTTATCCTACCGTCCTGCTAATTTCACTGTCTTAATATAATATTTCTTTAAAACACACATTCTACTTATCTTACCTGTTGTCTCCTATTATACTTTCTTTCTGCTTTGTCGACTTGAAAATTTCAGTACGTCTGTAACAAACAATCAATTCGTTAATACGAATAATAAAATAATAAAGACATTAAAAAATGTTTATATTACATTTATGTATTGCATCTTCAGTTTATTTTAACTACACTTCAACCACAAAAATTAAAAAAATACATACGCATATTGTTGTGTATTAGCAATATGTATGCGAATCTTAACAAGCCTATGTGAAGAAAGTTCGTTCCATAGACTACAGTAGTCGACAGGCAATGACAATAATTTTTCACGTAATGACATTATCATTTAGTGCTAAGTGTCAGTACAATTAATGTTATGAATTGCGCGTCTTGTTCGTTACTATTATTGCTACCATTATTATTACTTCTTCTTCTTCCGAGTACTATTATTAGTCATGGTAGTAGTAGTAACGATGGTGAAGGTGGTAGCAGTGGAAATTACTGTATACAAATTTGTTTTCGTGCACACACAAAGTCACTCAGAACTAGAATTGCCGCCAGTGTTCCTCCTGCGTGGCCTTGTCGTTTACATACACAGCCACACATATTGCATAGAAATAGTTTTTTCTGTCCCTGCGGTTGGAACCCAAAAGAGGTTCGGAACATCATGGATATTTAGCCTTGGCTTCTGTCTAATGCAGTCACTTACCGCTAACTGTCAAGTTGACAAAAAAAAACTTTTCAGTAATTTCAACAATGGACTAGTGCAAATGAGCGTTTTCCGTTTGTTTTTGTCATAAATTTTAACGAATTTTAAGAGTAAAAAACAATAGCAGTACGAGTCGGTACTAAAAGTGGGAGATATTTGAAATTTACTAGACAAGCAGACATACAGATTGACTAAGATTCTAACTAGAAATGAAACTGTAACAAAACAATGTTATGTGACTCGATTAAAAAAAAAAAGACATCTCCAGTTGAAGGATAAATGATTCGTTAATTTAAATAGACCGTGATTGTTTATCCTTAAACAATCCTCAATGTAACTTTGCCTTTCATTAAAAAGCATACTGACTATTTGGAAAGAAATTATCACTTGGAGAGTACATGGGAAGAACGACGAACGTCGCAAACTGAGATTAGGGTCAGCTTGCGTCTTACCTAAGATTCTAACAAACCGCCACATTAAATGTGTTAAAAATATTGGTAGTCCAGATCTATTACATTTTAAAATTTAGCATGCAGGGAATGGACGATGAGTGCTTCTTACTTACAGAGGAAACTTACGATTGTCCCTTCTACGTTAAGTAATTAGTAAAGCAATAAGCAATACTTTACGTGATGTTTCACGTTGTTGGTTACACTGTATTATTTCCAAAAGCCATGATCTCTATATCAGCTGTTCTGTTAGTGAAATTGATGATATAATGTTGTACATTTTGTTTTGTTCTTATTATAAAATTTATAATACGAGTTTATTTAATAAACTTGTATTATATCCGTTAATTATAGCAATGTATTTGTTTTTATTTTCAAATATTGTCTATGCGAAGTGTGTTAGTTTATTTACCAGAGGCCAGTTAGTTTGGCAAAGAAAAGGTCAAACTTAAGTAAGAAACTTTTACGTTCTACTCGGACATCATGGACGTAGGCAGAATTTAATTTTTGTTAATTTGGAGATGGGCAGAAAAAATGTGAAAGTACATACATATTATGGTTACCCATCTACGAAAAACATTTCTGTAAATACACAAAATTAGTAACTACTGTGTACCATAAATAATATTTATACCAATCTCAAAAGAACAAAAATGACACTTGGACCCCCCGCCCAAAAGGCCCTTGTGCCTACGATTATGCATGAGAGAGATCCAGATTTGCCACTGTAATAGACTTTACATGAAGTGCCATTTGAAGACACAAAAAAACTTATCAGACTTTAATAAAATTTGAATACTAGTATTTAATTGACAGAATATTTATTTGGGAATTCGTAATACATTTATGCAGATGGCTCGTAGCCGATTTAAAACAAACAGTGAAGACGAAACCCAGATACATTACCATTCTTCCCGTTATGCAGTTCGTTTATTGGTAAACGGAACTACTCTGGAAGTACCAATATGCTACAAGACCTTTTTATCCTTACACAGAATAGCTGCAAAGCGGGTTCAGTCTCTCCAAACTAATTTAATGACGGGAAGTAGAATCCTACATGGCCAACGAAGACAACAGGCCAAAGCAGTCGATCCAAAAAACTACTGCTGCAGTTGATGTTCGTTATAAAATCATTCAAAAGCAGTGTAAGAAGTCATTACAGTTTACATGACAGTAAGAAACGTTACCTGGCAGAAGAACTCAATTAAATAAATAAATATATATATATATTCACACACTTTCTGCTACAGTCCGTTTCTTGATGTACATAATTCCCCTAAACAAACAAGAAACAGACAAAAAAGAAATTTAATATACCAAATTGCTTATGAAAATGGATAATAAAAAAATATTGTAAACAAAATAGAAAATAAAATCAAATATAAAATAATAATTAATCAAAATGAATAACACAGAAATAATAACAACAATAAAAAATGGGCCACATTCACATACATAAATAATAAAATGACAAAGCTAACAAAACTATTTAAAAACACAGATATTAAAATGGCATACAAAACTAATAAAAATAATTTACAAAAACTAAATAACCCACACAACAAAGATAATACAACAACCAATGGTATATACAAAATTGAATGCCAAGATTGCAATAAATATTACATAGGACAAACAAAAAACAGCTGAAAAAACGTTATTTTGAACACCTAAATGCATACAAAAAACCAGAAATATATAAATCTAATTTGGCTACACATGCAATAAACACTGGACATGAATTCCCAGACATAACCAATATGACACTATAAAAAAAACTAAAAAAAAAAACACACACAAAGGGACCATAATAAACATTTGGGAACATTTACAAATATACAAACATAAAACACAAAACAAACTAATGCCTGAACAAATACAAATCAATACAAAACATGACACAATTTTCAAAGCACTCAACATAGAAAATACACAAAATACTAATATATACACCACAATCACACACAATAATACCAAGTTAAAGCACCAGAAACCAACAGGAAACCACAGCAACAACCAGCCAACACACAAATACCTCACAAGGCTCAAAATCAGGAAGGCTGAAGATGGGAACACAAGGCTTCCCAAAACATGTTCCAAATAGGGAGAAAACATCTTCTTGAGGTAAAGTCATAATAATAATGTGTGTGTGTGTGTGTGTGTGTGTGTGTGTGTGTGTGTGTCATGCATTTGGATAAATATGTAGTTTACTTGTCATGTAAAACATACAGATACGGTTTCAGTCGTAGGTGTAATAGACCTGTATTTATCGCCTATCTGACGGTTTTGTGCAGCAGATGCGCTACATTTAGGCTACTGTCGAGTTTACGTTACGTACATACTTTGGTTAAAGATTATGTTTGTACGGAACTAGACAGATTGTGTGTGCAGATTCGTCCTAAACATGTACACGTTATAAAAATCTCTGCTGACAACAGTCTGAAAAGCGGTTAACTGATATTCAACAGGATCCATTAAAAGTAGCGTGAACTCAAAGGTTTCATTTGACCGTCGGCTCACCTAGCGAGCTCAAAGTTTACTTACCACCGTGTCCCAAAGTGTTGATCAAGGAAAATATTTCGTTCATAGCAACACGGTGAGAAATATTGTTAATCTTATTTAACTTCCAATACGAAATGTGAATAGATGCGGCATGGCACCTTCGAGCCATGGCCTTTCTTTTAGAAAATTTCCGACAAATTGATACGGGAAAGCAGCAGATTAAAAACACGTTTGTTAAATGAAAATGTGATTCTGATTTAGGGCAGAAGACTTTGGTACCTGAACTGTCTTGTGACTCTTCGCTGAAATCGTTGTTTAAGGACATTAGTTTAGTCCCATTTTAGGTTAAAATGCACAAAGTATGTCCTCAACTATCACAATCTGCATTGAGATATTTTGTAGGATTTTCCAACTGAAACTACTGTGTGAACAGGCTTTTCGTTATTGTTTTTCTTAAAAATTAAATTCAAATATACTTTTTCAAATACAGTATCACTTATAACTGAAACTCAGCTCTTTTAATGTCGTAATTTAGAATACATTTTTACAATTCCCATTGGTAATTTGTACCATGTTTTCACAGAAACTTTATGATGGGTTTATCATGTTTTGGATTCGTTATAATAATAATTTCATTATTACTGGCAAGCGTTCTACTTCAGTCGATAAGATTTGGTTGCATTCAAATTTTTTTGGTATTTCTTTGTCATTGACTCTACCTACACTGATGTTATAGTCAAGAGTATAGCCTAAGTATGGTGTTTGACGTTCTGCAGCATCCATTATTTCACGTATATAGCCTACTAAAACGATCAGCATGCGAAAAGGTGCGGTGTGGTAAAAAGGTAGACGTGCGTCCTTCAATAACCTTGAACACACCCACTCAGACATGCCAACAAATATTGCGTTTTAAACTGTTTTTATGAACGTTTGTGATTTAAAATTCCGTAGTTTTAAAATCCCGATGGCGCGTTATTGGCAGCAGTTAAAACGAACGATTTCTCCATTTTAAAGAGTATCTGTGTTTTCTCTATTTATCTCTACGGCCGTTAATTTTTACTTCACACAACTAGAGTATGAAGTGTGTTTTGGAAAACGTACATGCGTGCAACTGTAGGAGGATTTATAGATATGTCATTTCTATTGACAGAAGCTATATCTAAAATACTGTGAAACATATTTGTTAACATTTGCATGTTTTCGTACACTTTACGTCACCTACACAGGGAAGGGTTGAAACAAAATAATAAAAATTTTATGTCCCCATTGAAATTCCCGTACTGTCTTTTAGTGGTTACCTACACAATATATTTTTAAGTGACAACAGTACGTTAAGAAGTTCAGACGAAGGAAATTATAGTTCGTTATTACTTAACGAAGGATGTTCAGTAGTTAATTATATGTTTCTGAAGAGAATCACAAAAGCTTCTTTTTAATTACAATATTTAAAATAGTGAGGCAAAATTAATTAAATGTTGTTATATGATCAATGAAGTTGGAGTAATAGAGTTGGAGTCATAGTAATCACCTAGAGTAATTAATATGACTTCTTTGGAGCGGTAAGATTGTAGAACAAAAAACCTGAGTTACAAGGATAAGGATAATAGGGACTTGTTCAGGACCTTGACTATATACTTTTGGTTAATTTCGTTACAGGTCACTAGTTACTTACACTTCATCTGACGAAAATTCACGATGCGAAATATTACTAAGCACCCTACACACACACACACACACACACACACACACACACACACACACACACACACACACACACACACACACACACACACACACACACACACACACACACACACACACACACACACACACACACACACACACACACACACACACACACACACACACACACACACACACACACACACACACACACACACACACACACACACAGTGACCACCTAGCAATCAGTGCGTGAATAATAAAAAAAGATAATTAAAATTGTATTATGTAAAAGTGCTAATGCCTCTGTCTTTGAAAACCGGGTAGTTTATGAACACTTTTTTAAGGCAGATTTATGAATGCGTTATATGCAGTTCATAATTCTCAGTTCGCTAATAAATCAATTCTAACATTTGACTAAGGATCACCTGTACTCAGGTGTGTACATTTATTTAGAAGTACTACCAGAAAGAATATAACAAAAGCACGCAATTGCTGATAACGAAAGCTCATAATGAATTTGTTATAAAATGTATAAAATTAGAAACACGCAAATGGTGATCAGACATGTACCTAAATTAGTTTTCCAGGCCTATCGCGAATTCTTACAACCTAACTTTCTCGGCAGAATTGTGAGACTTGAAATATTAGACTCTACACGATACTAAATCTAAAAAAATTCGGGAGGTTGCTAAATAATATTTACACGAAAATGTCGACATTATTTATTATGTCTTGAATAGAGAAACAAACCGATAGAAAATAGTTTTATGATTAGTGAATGTAACAAAAACTATATTACTAAAAAAAAAGGGAACCATTACGTACGGAGGCTATCACGGCGAAGACAACATTATGAAAATTAAAAACTACCAGGCTGTTGGGCCGCGGCCGCTTGCTTAAAGTGTCGTTTATACTTTCTTCTAAACGTTTCGGCCACACACCGGAGACCTTCTTCAGCAGTAAAACGTTCGATAAAGAAGAAAGGATGGCAGGCCGAATCAGAGATATAAGCAATGATTTAGCCTGCCATCTTTTGTCGAACTATTTGCTACTGAAGAAGGCCTCCGGTGGGTAGCCGAAACGTTTAGAAGGAAGTTGGAACGACGCTTTAAGCAAGCGGCCGCGGCCCAACAGCCTGGTAGTTATCAAGTAATATTCATAAAAAAAGTAATGAACGCGAAGAGTGTACGGTGTACGTTTTCGTACATGAGATGCCAGTGTAAATTGACAGTCGTGCTAATTTATAACGTTAATAGTAAGTTGTATGTAGTGGTGCTGTCATTAGAATATAGGCGCTAAGTGACAGACACGACCAGTCAGGCTTTCCTTTACCATTTCCATGGTCTTACGTGAAAGTTTAACCAAGCTGACTTAGTTGGAGACAATACTTATACGTCACCTGTATACCACTAATATGTAAAACAATAAATCTTAAATTACGATTACATTTACACATATCTACATCTCCCCTATGTAATATACTAATAAATATTAGTTTACTGATGTTTTAAGAGAATTTTGAGTATTTCTTGTTAAGGACGTTCTTATTACATTTAAAAGACGCGTTTATTAAATTTGAAATATACGGTTTTACATGCCATGAAAACTAATTTGTAAAATTTAGAATTTTTTATTTACATTTCCTTTCTGTATGGACAAATTCATATTTTTCTATTATAGACTTGTGTAATTGTATTATTGTTGTGAAGTTTTCTGAGAGCTTATAATTTTTTTTTTTAATATATATTCTTACTACCATTCTCTTGTATATTTCTAACGTTTATTTCTTCCATTTCAAAGAAATAAATAAATAAAACGTACATAGTAAGTGGCATAGTTATAAAAATATGGCATAAAATGGTAGTGCAGCGTTACGAGAGTCGTACCAACTTTCTCTTGAAAAATGTAGTTGTAACAACAGTATTATTTAATATGCGTAGAACAACACACAGTAAGGATAGCCTTGGTACTTATATGCAAGGAGTTCTAATGAGGTAGCCAAACACTCTATGCTTAACTTCAAACATGACGTCAGACAATGTATATCCTTCACTACTTTTGTGTTTCAAATTAAGTAGGTCTCACACCATGAATATAATCAAATTGAGGGAATGGATACCTTTATTACTCCCCATCAACACGTAGACAATCGGTTTCGTTATCAGACAAATTAAGCACAATGAAGAAAAACTATAGGCCTAACTACAACTCACAGCTGCGACTGTCTGTAATTGGACACTGAATCGGACGTTATGTTAAAAGTGAGTTTCCTGTAAATTTATTCTGAAATTTGTTCACATTCAATGACTTCTGTAATTGTAATATAATTTAGATTACTAACTCACAGATATAGGAACTTTATTTTAACGCAGTAAACACGTTTACATAATTTCATAATGCAATTAAACGTAATTACGATTATATAATACTGTTTTGAAGTATAACGTTGAAAGTTTGTACATTCCTTATTAATAATATAATTAAACTGTAACGTAAAGTAGACATGCGGAAGACATGCAGACGTAGTAGGGGAACTGCGGCAGAATTGGAGAAAGGAACACAGTTGCTTCATACAACACTAAATAGTCACATCAATTATACTGTCTTTTTACCCTGGGAAATGGAATTTAAAAAACTGTTTCACGTCTTAAACTAAATTAAACATGTAATTCCCAAGACTTGAGTTACTGAATAGCGTAATGAAACAAACGTTTTTGTCATATAGGCTACACAATTATTGTATTTCTTAACATAATTTCTGCATGAAATCTCTCTCTCTCTCTCTCTCTCTCTCTCTCTCTCTCTCTCTCTCTCTCTCTCTCTCTCTCTCTCTCTCTCTCTCTCTTATATATATGTTCTCCTTACAATTGTTATTTTACTACAAAAAAAAAAAAATAGGGTAGTCTGGGGTTTCGTAATTTTTCTGTTATTTTTTTCTACATTTTAAGGTACCGTACAGCAAAACCGTGGTAACAAGTAATGTTATGTTTTGTGGCGTTTCTTGACTACCGCTAAGGATCATACATAGGCTACGATTTGATTTTATCTAACAATAAATGTATATCCATCAAAATAGTGATCAAGTTCTGCAACTCAGGGAGCTTACTATTAATTATTATTATGTTGCTTTTTTATATCCACATTCATAATGTTTTCGCTAGTTTTACAAATAAAATCTGATCTATAAAAAACAATTTTCTTCATTATTTCAGTTCACGGAATAATGGAAATGTGAAGTCGGATGTGTGATTAGCGTCGAATACCGCTAATCAGCTGTAAAGTGTGTGTGTGTGTGTGTGTGTGTGTGTGTGTGTGTGTGTGTGTGTGTGTGTGTGTGTGTGTGTGTGTGTGTGTGTGTGTGTGTGTGTGTAGGGTTTCGTTAAGGAACCACAGCGGCGGCAGCAGTAGCAAACTGTGACAGGTTCTCGGAAAGACGAAGACGACGACTACTAACCTGATTGCTTGTCCCGTATGACACTTGTTGTACGCTTTGACCAACTATCTGCTTTCTATAGCCTATTAAACACTGTTAAACATTTGTTTCCGGTTGCTAATCTTACTAATACGGTGTTGACATCATTTATTCTCATCAAATATAAAAGTAATATATATTTTTAAATATATTGTTATTATTAAAAAGACTAGTATTTAAACAAAAAAATAACAAGAAATACACGAAAAAGGTAAGTATATTACTAAAAAAATCTTACGAATATAATTAAGCAACGCTCATAAAATAATAAAATCAATAATATTATAAATTAACTTGAGGAACAGAAAAGTTTTTCATATACATAGGGAACACTCTAGTTGTCATACTCCGTAACAATTTAATGACAATCGAATAACAGTGTGCTATAAGCCATTTACATTCGTTGTCAGTTACAAAATTACCAATCCAGTTCATCTGTGAATGGACGACCAATACTTCTATCCATACCAGTACATTACACTAGAAATGATTTCGTCATTTAACTACTTTCATCTGAAATGTTTGAATCCGTAAATACCCACACCACAGGTACAAACACAGATTTAAGGAACGGGTTCCGGATTTAAGGAACGAGTAATTGGATACTGGTAATTATAAGTGTTCTTGTAGTACTGTATGAAGATACAAGTCTATATAATTTAAAAGAAAATATTAGGAGTAACAGAGTAACAATTAAGTATGCAAAATTACAATGAAAAACAATTGGAAGATGCAAGATTAGTTGTAAGAGGCCATTGGTGGTCCGTGAATTGTATGTATTACGTACACCAAAACAACAACATAATACTGCCGTGATTTTAAGCGTAACTTACAGTAGACCTATTAATTAAAATATTCCAAATAAAACAACTTACAAAATACTTTATTTGCACAAGCTCTATTATCGAATTGGAAATTTAATCAGACAATATTTCAAAATGTGGTTCTTAAACGTATGAAATTTATAAAAATTTAACCCCTTTCGAAAACCAATCAACTAAGCGGGTTAATTATATCACCTGTACATAGACTACTTAGCGCGCGGCGAGACCGCATGTTACAGAACTTTGTACAGAGGACGTTAAGAGACGGTTCTAACACAAACGTAATTTATATCAAGTACATTCTTAGTATTTCTATCTTAGCTTACATAATTTTTCTTGAGAGCAAACCTTTTTTTCCACACCATAAGATGAAAAACATCTGATGCAGACATCCGACTGACTAATCTTGATTCACAACATAGCACTACACATTCAACTAGAAAATGAAGGAGGCTTTAACTCTACTTGAATGATAACAAAAATTAATAAGTTATGGTTTTAAAATCTGTAAGTTGTGGTAACTTACAAAACTACATATTATTATTTTAATACAATTTTATGCTTTTTTCACGGACAAAACGGACAACAAATTTGTCGTTTATGAAGAATATTCACTTAATATAAAATCTGTATAATGCCTAATTTCAAAAAAATAAATAAATAAAATAAAAAATATAAATATATATAGAATGAAATAAATTTTCTTTTAGTTAAGTTAAATGTCATTTGGACGTTGTGGCAAGTGATGTAGCCTATGAGTTAGTTGTAGGGTGGCGAACAAAAAAAAAGGTGTAGGCATCCGCTGTCGCCTACGCAAGCCTAATTGACACGCCACAAATCTAGTGTAACGAGTGGCCACATGTTAGATGGACAAGGTTATTGTGATGGGTATCTCTGGAAATGACGCTAGTGGTTAATAGTTTACAATCCAATGAAAGGCACGAGGGAGTGAATAAACTCATCAAATGAGAAATGTTTCGTCCGGACAAAGGATGGAAGGTTACACGACACGACAACAACAGACAGAAGACAATGAAGGGTGTTCCTTGACTGAGACGCGTAAACAGAGGATACGCCTAAACAATACTCAAATACCAGGAAAGAAATCGTACCCGAGGAACGAAGGAACTAAAAGGATGGGTTTTGTTGAGAACCAGACAAAAAAAGGAAATACTTACGGAGAGAGTTGGCGAGGCCTTATACAATAAAAGATAATACCATAGGCGCAACTAATTGGACAGGCAGATGTTGGAAGAGAAATCGAAGGGTTGTCCTTTGTGAAGAATAAGAAATACGACAACTAGATTTATTACTAGAGTATTCGGAAATGCCGTTGACCGAATGGTAAAGTATCCAGGAGAGGAGTTTGGGGGAAAGCGGTAGGCCTATCAGAACTTACTTTGGAAAAAGTAGGTGGTTTCTGGGGTAGGTTGTACAGAAAGGAACCAATTAGGAAACGGCAGTGCCGAAAACCAGAAGTCTAGTGGGGAAAATCCTCATGTTTGATATAGGCAAGCGCCAGAGACGCGAAAGAGGAGTCTTTATTAAATTTTCGAGAGTATCGGAAGTAACAGACGGAACGAAAGTGGTACGGAGTTCGTAAAACGACTTAGAAAAATATCGCTATGATATGAACTGTATGACATTTGCGATCCTAGCGTTCGAGTTTGAGATCATATAATAGTAAACGGTAGTGATACGTGATATAACGGCGGTACTCAAATGCTTAGAATGTTGTACAATAATTAGTCATGAACAAATATCAGTAATTTACCGACAAGTGTATCGGTTAACAACATAAACCGAGTGTAATATACGTCTTTAACAATACCACGAGTAGATTTAATGACACCGTTACAAAATGTCAGTGAATAACTGAAGTTATCGCAAAAATAATTTAGACTCGAAATAAAGCCGATCCGAACACGCGTTGTGAAAAGTGCCACTCGAGATTCATCAGATGACTAATCTTCAAAAAACTCCAACGCTGATTAAGGAGCATCGCTTTCTACACTGGTGACCTCTACAAGAATTGGATAATCGTACCTCAAGTAAATTTTATATGTACTAATTAAATGTTACACCCACTGTCTGTTCACTAAAAGAACTCATAAAAGGAATTAATTTAAAGTAATAATTTAGAGACTTGATCTTAAGTAAGGTCATATTGAACCATTAGAGAAATCGTAGAGAATCTAATATTCATAAAATATCTATATCAGATTTCACAATCGTTTGATTTAAATGAATCCGTTTATATATAAATTTTATACTAAACTTAAGTTGATCAATTATAAACTAATAAAAAAACAATGAATTATAGTAATAAGTAAATTCGTAAAGATTGAAGAAGTATTAACTTTGTTAAATGTGCTATTTGTTAATTGTATCTATTTATTAATATTTATAGCAAGAATTAAGTGTACCATGAAATATGACATAATGATGTTTAGTTAATAAATTAACTAATAGAGAGTAATGAAGAATACATTTTATTGAATTTTACCCTGAGATATATCAAAACAGTAGTTGCATTATTATATAAGACGCACACGACGTCGGGCAATCTAAGTTAAAGTTATTTGACGCTGCAACTTTTGTGGTATAATTCAAATCGTTATATTTGGCACCACAAAACATGCGAGACATAAATAATTAAAATAAATGCAAATAAATTAAAATATGTAAATCAACTCATGCTAATAAAATAAGCAGCATAAAATATCTTTATATTTGGCGCTCCAGAACGCTAAGCGCAGTATTATTATTATATTTGGCGTTCACCGCTGGGCGTAAACGGGTACAACTCGTATAGTATTATATTTGGCGCCGCACCGCACGGCTTGATAGACAAATAAATGTTATTAGGCTAGGGCAGTGACAGACAGTGTGGTTATAAATTTGTCTAGAAGTAAGTAGAATAAGATAATATAGTAATAAGTCGCTAAGTGCCTGAATGATAACGCGAAGGCGGGCAAAAATGGCAACAAATGATGTAAATAATCAGATGGAGGTGGAGCAATCAGAGAGCAGCGCAATAGACAATGCAACCAGTGGCGAAGAAATTATTGGAAGCAGGGCCCGGGGACATGAGTCAATGCAGCCAGAAATTAATCTCCACATGTTGATGACACTAATAAGACAACGAGGGGAAGAACAAAGAAAGCGTAATGAAGAAATGATAAGACAGAATGAAGAGAGGGATGAAAAACAAAGAAAGCATAATGAAGAAATGATAAGACAGAATGAAGAGAGGGATGAAAAACAAAGAAAGCATACTGAAGAAATGATAAGACAGAATGAAGAGAGGGATGAAAAACAAAGAAAATATATAGAAGAAATGGGTAAACAGATCACCACGAAATTAGAAGAAAAATTAGCAACACTAAACGCTGATTTACGAAAACAATCAGAAAAAATGGAAGAAAACAAATTAGGTGGAAATACTATGGATCAAATTGACACCGAGTATCAATCTTCAACAACTAAAACATTGTCTGCACATCATGTCTCAAGATCAAAAGATAGACCTACAATTAATAATGGTTGACATGAAGGTGATAAAGACACTTGTACTGTGTTTGTTGACAACTTACCAAACACAATTACAAAAAAGAAAAATTTGAGTACTACAGTTAATATTACCAGTACTGATAGAAAAATTAGAAGTAGGACTGGGGAAGTACGTAAAAATTTTGAAACCGAACCTGAGAGTAAGAAGATGAAAAACCGTTCTGATGAGTATCAAGGGCGAACTGCGTTAGCACGAAAGAGAAAAAAGATGAAAGATGCTGGACCATTCAAGAATATTGTAAAGATTGGTACGAGAACGAAAGGAAGATTTCAAGCGATGGAGATGAGATTTCTTAGAAGTCTCGAAAACTTCAAAACATTATTACGCAAGTACGCGGGAAGGAAAGCTAGAGAAAAAAAAACGAGTCACAAACAGTCAGTGAACGCGCTATTAAGAAACTTACGAAGAAACGAGAAAAAACCCCGAGCGTACATAAGTAATGGTAATGTGCCTGAGGGAAGTTGTCGAAAAGGATGGCATCAACACACCCTCATAAAAAGAGAGAGAGAGAGACAGGTCAAAAATTCTTTAGGTGTCAACGACCGACTGCAGGGTAAGTGTGAAACGAAACCCACGAAGTCAATACCCTTACTAATTACCAACAAAATGTGTGGTAACGGCACTGAAAACGTACAACTATGTCTCCACAAATAGAAAATTAAAAGTAAAAATGTAACGGATTAAGGAAAACAATCTTAAGAACGTCCGAAAATTTAATAATTAAGTTAGATAATATTGGGTAAAATACCTTAGCTAAGATTGGTTGTGTAAAAATACATTAACCGAAGAAAATGAATATAATATGAATAAAATAAAATAAATGGTAAATAAAAACATTGCCGTGAAAGTACGGAATTTTCATGAATGAAGTTAATAACGAATGAAAATTATAAGAAAGATGAGAAGGAAATTAATTATCAAATAAATAGATATTACGAATTAATAAGTACGAAAGTGTGTCATGAATGGGATTTATACATTCCCAGGAATTAATCAATAAGAAGTATTACGAATATCACCTACGGGGAAATGACATCGCGATGAACCTGCAAAAAGGGGTTTTCCTCGCCCAGTATGTTCCTGAAGGCTGAATTAGCTGCGATTAGGGAATGCTTGAAAATGGGATAATTAAGGACCCAGAGCCCCTACATCCAATTTGGGAACTGCTATAAAAAGGGACGGGAATATGCGATTTTGTCTAGACGCCTGGGAGGTAAATCGTTACTTAATTGACGCCTAAAATAAATTGTAATTGACAGTTGAATTGTGTAAAATTAGATGTAAAATTTTACAACACTGAAATAACAATTAGTGAAGTTTTTTTCTAGCAAACTAAAGTATGTGTCTTGTATTATGATAAATATTACTAACTATATGATGTTAAATGGAAATTTGAGGTAACAATTGTCTTAGAAATGAGATGTTATATAATAAAATTTGTAAAGTTTGTAGTAAAATCCTGTTAACAAATTTTAGTAAAACAGTTGGCAGTTATTTGTTAAGGTAAATGTATAGATTATACTAAAATGTCCAAAATTTTGTTTGTGGTATAACATTTATGAAGTTTACTAGTATGATACATTAAATATGTATATTCTCACAAAATATTTAGTTTAAGGTTGTAGTAAAGTGTTTGTTAAGAGTAAAAAAAAAAATTTTATAGAAAAGAACATTAGTAGCAATCTTAAATTTGAACAGTATATAACTGAATGAAGTAGATACATTAGCCTATTGTTAAGATGTAAGCATTAAATTGTATGTTCATGATTAGGTAGAAAAGTTGTTTAATTAGTGTTTCCTTAATATTCTTAAATAACTACCGGTTCCAAAAACATAAAATATTTGTATCAATCTAATACCACATTGTTAGGTAGTATTTGACATAGTATACTACATGTGTACATCTGAATAGATAATTTTCAGAACTACTAATATTAATACGATTATAATTATTATTATTAAATGAAATGTTTAACAATTTTCTGTGTATATTTGAGTCATATGCAGGAATAAACAACAAAAGAGAATGTATGTAAAGAGTCGTATTGAAGCATAGATAAAATGTAGATTTAAAATTATATGACTAGATGTAACTTTGTAATCATAGAGGAATGTTAGCAATAAGAATAGTAAACAGAAACGGATTCATTTAAGGGGGCGAAAGTGAAAGTTAGTTACCAATGGGGATGGGACCGTTACGACGTAGTGCGTTTAATCTTACGGCACCAGTTTTTTTTTTGTCAGTGGGTCAATAGTATTGTAAACATACTATACTATGTTCACGAAAAGTTGAGCCTGTGCACGGAATGCTGTGTGCATCTAATTGAGGTTGTATTTCAACGACAGGGCACAAATTTGGGATCCTTTTGATTCATAGAATAAATCCAAATTGACCCAAATTGGGGACGATATAATGCCTAATTTCAAAAAAATAAATAAATAAAATAAAAAATATAAATATATATAGAATGAAATAAATTTTCTTTTAGTTAAGTTAAATGTCATTTGGACGTTGTGGCAAGTGATGTAGTTAGTTAGTTAGTTAGTTAGTATGAGTTAGTTGTAGGGGTGGCGAACAAAAAAAAAGGTGTAGGCATCCGCTGTCGCCTACGCAAGCCTAATTGACACGCCACAAATCTAGTGTAACGAGTGGCCACATGTTAGATGGACAAGGTTATTGTGATGGGTATCTCTGAAAATGACGCTAGTGGTTAATAGTTTACAATCCGATGAAAGGCACGAGGGAGTGAATAAACTCATCAAATGAGAAATGTTTCGTCCGGACAAAGGATGGAAGGTTACACGACACGACAACAACAGACAGAAGACAATGAAGGGTGTTCCTTGACTGAGACGCGTAAACAGAGGATACGCCTAAACAATACTCAAATACCAGGAAAGAAATCGTACCCGAGGAACGAAGGAACTAAAAGGATGGGTTTTGTTGAGAACCAGACAAAAAAAGGAAATACTTACGGAGAGAGTTGGCGAGGCCTTATACAATAAAAGATAATACCATAGGCGCAACTAATTGGACAGGCAGATGTTGGAAGAGAAATCGAAGGGTTGTCCTTTGTGAAGAATAAGAAATACGACAACTAGATTTATTACTAGAGTATTCGGAAATGCCGTTGACCGAATGGTAAAGTATCCAGGAGAGGAGTTTGGGGGAAAGCGGTAGGCCTATCAGAACTTACTTTGGAAAAAGTAGGTGGTTTCTGGGGTTGGTTGTACGGAAAGGAACCAATTAGGAAACGGCAGTGCCGAAAACCAGAAGTCTAGTGGGGAAAATCCTCATGTTTGATATAGGCAAGCGCCAGAGACGCGAAAGAGGAGTCTTTATTAAATTTTCGAGAGTATCGGAAGTAACAGACGGAACGAAAGTGGTACGGAGTTCGTAAAACGACTTAGAAAAATATCGCTATGATATGAACTGTATGACATTTGCGAACCTAGCGTTCGAGTTTGAGATCATATAATAGTAAACGGTAGTGATACGTGATATAACGGCGGTACTCAAATGCTTAGAATGTTGTACAATAATTAGTCATGAACAAATATCAGTAATTTACCGACAAGTGTATCGGTTAACAACATAAACCGAGTGTAATATACGTCTTTAACAATACCACGAGTAGATTTAATGACACCGTTACAAAATGTCAGTGAATAACTGAAGTTATCGCAAAAATAATTTAGACTCGAAATAAAGCCGATCCGAACACGCGTTGTGAAAAGTGCCACTCGAGATTCATCAGATGACTAATCTTCAAAAAACTCCAATGCTGATTAAGGAGCATCGCTTTCTACACTGGTGACCTCTACAAGAATTGGATAATCGTACCTCAAGTAAATTTTATATGTACTAATTAAATGTTACACCCACTGTCTGTTCACTAAAAGAACTCATAAAAGGAATTAATTTAAAGTAATAATTTAGAGACTTGATCTTAAGTAAGGTCATATTGAACCATTAGAGAAATCGTAGAGAATCTAATATTCATAAAATATCTATATCAGATTTCACAATCGTTTGATTTAAATGAATCCGTTTATATATAAATTTTATACTAAACTTAAGTTGATCAATTATAAACTAATAAAAAAACAATGAATTATAGTAATAAGTAAATTCGTAAAGATTGAAGAAGTATTAACTTTGTTAAATGTGCTATTTGTTAATTGTATCTATTTATTAATATTTATAGCAAGAATTAAGTGTACCATGAAATATGACATAATGATGTTTAGTTAATAAATTAACTAATAGAGAGTAATGAAGAATACATTTTATTGAATTTTACCCTGAGATATATCAAAACAGTAGTTGCATTATTATATAAGACGCACACGACGTCGGGCAATCTAAGTTAAAGTTATTTGACGCTGCAACTTTTGTGGTATAATTCAAATCGTTATATTTGGCACCACAAAACATGCGAGACATAAATAATTAAAATAAATGCAAATAAATTAAAATATGTAAATCAACTCATGCTAATAAAATAAGCAGCATAAAATATCTTTATATTTGGCGCTCCAGAACGCTAAGCGCAGTATTATTATTATATTTGGCGTTCACCGCTGGGCGTAAACGGGTACAACTCGTATAGTATTATATCTGTAAAATACAAATTTAGTTTTTCAGACGTAAATTTTTAGACTAGAGAGACAAACTACACATGTAAAAATTACGCACCGTTATCACACGAGTTTTTCCTATCTTGGTCATTGTGGTGTCAGGTGCCCACCATAGGCCTATACATTAATTTAAAGGGAACTACCCCCCCCCCCCCAAGAATTTCATGTTACATGACAAGCTAGAAACAGAAATTATTTAATGTATTATTTGACTATTTCGATATGAGCGCACAACCACATTGTGAAAGCTCCACACACACGCGCGGAATTTTTATCATGAACTGAATGGTAAAATTAGGCTACTTGTAATACTAAGTCAGGTAAAAATACTTGCAGATTTTTACATAAATCTGTTTTAAACATTGTTACATTGTTTTGAGCAAGTACTCGTTATTTGTGAAGAGATTACTAACGACGCTCAGCTTGATATTGACACAGAAGACCGAAAACTCGTTGTATACGGGGAGTATTATTACACAGAAGTTTTGTGTAACAGGTTTGATGGAATTTTTTTCATTAATTTTTTGATATTCAGAGAATTATCAAACAGATATAGGCCTACACAGATTTTATGTCGCGAATAAAAATAAATGCTGCTGTAAGCGCGAAGGCTTCTATTACGTCGATGTTTCTGAACCTTACCTCCGATAGCCGATTACCAGCAGAAACGATTAAAACTCTGGAATAAAATAAAACAGACAAGAACATTTCACTTATGGAAATGTAATTTCAGTCGCCGGCTGAAATACAAGTCCGAACGTATATGACAGAAGTATTTCCATTAAGTGCTTTAAAGCATACCTATAAGTTACTGTAACTTTATTACCATTTTCATCAAATTTATATTAATATTAAATTCTGTCACGAATATAAACCGGTCCTTCAGTACCTGCAAACTCAAAAGTCAATGTACGCCTATAACACACTTCGGGCAGTTAACTTACGCGTACGTTACATAAGTTATATAACCGACAGAAAAATACCGATCTTGAATTACGGTTTTATAAAGATTTATCCATGACGTAGCACTACAAAATACGTTTTATAAAATATACAGATTATAAAAGAATAAGGAATAATTAAGGTAATTTGGTAATCGATATACAATCTCTGTACAGAGAAGTAAAGTGTTGATTACTAGTAGTGGAAGACACTCTATCTGGTTTAATTGGAAGCCGCTGTTCAACTAATTTTTGAATGTCTATTGTTTCAAATAGATTTAGAGAGCAGAATTATGCAATGTAATGCAAAATATAACATAAAAAATAACCAACCCACAAAACAGGAACAACGCATAGGCCTATTATTTGTTCATATTCCAAACGTGACCCTACAGAATCCTACTCGCCCTACATATGCGTACATGATGAAAACAAAATAATGTATTGCTTTAGTGAAATAATTCGGAAAATACAGATTTACTGTACTAATAACCAAATTATATATAAATTTTAATTAATACTAACCAAGAGATACAGAATACTGTGTGCGTGGATCGGGTGTATGCATGCGCACGCGTTGCGCTCGCGTGATTATGACTAGATAATGTATTAAACGGAACAGTAACAGTTTAAATAAATGCTCTGATTAAAGTAGACGTTCCAAAGACTGGGCTGTAACGGTGACGGTTTGTAAAAATTCGACCCAATTTTAATGGCCATTACATCATGTATTTGAAATTTTCCAGCAGCTTTACTTGAGTATTATGATTGTAATAAGAAAGGAGTTTAATCATAACACTGGGGTAGGTTTGTTGTGCGCACGTGAAGTTATGCGGCTACAAGGTCAAACAAGGACGTCGATATGAGATGCTATTATGCGTTACTCGTGTAATCTGTACGTTTATTGACTATTCGTTCAGGGACACACTTCGTTACACGTTTTGGGTTATAAAATTATGCAGTATAACAATGCATAATACTTTTGTTGAGTTTTCACATTGTGTGAAAGAATTTGTGTTGACGTAAATCCGATGACCTTCCTGTGTCCTTTGACAATAAACCAGAATTTATTTTACGAACAGGCATACGTCTAGGGTCACTCTCTTGCGTTTCAGCTAGCCTCAAGCTGCTTGCTGCGTATTATTAAAGCTTACCGTTTTGGTCGGCAACAATCGGCCTTTTATTATAAAACTTCGTTTATTGGTAGTTTGATCAATTGAGTTATCTAGGTGCACCGAAACAACTTTACCTTACTTAAAGTTATAGTTGAACACACTTTACAAAACAATAAATTACATTAAATAAATTTAAATTAATCAATCCAATACTGTACTGTGAAAAACTTGTAAAATTTTAATTTTCAGTAATTAAACTACATCAATAAAATCTAGAACACTGCTTCGGCAATGAAGCAACAATTGCTAGTTGATGACAATATGGTGCTGTGTAATCCTCCGATTACAACCAGTTTGCCCAATGTGATAAGATAGCATGGTGATTCCCCTATTGCTCTTTTCCTGTTTCAGAGAATAACAGCAGAGTTCCTGAGGAGTGTAAGAGTTAAGTACAAAGCAATTTACATAAAAATTTATCTATAAAATAATGAATTACACTATTTCTCACTACACGCTAATAAAATTAAAAAAAAAACACGCTACATGCTAACTATCCAAGAAACTTAACTAAATACACAAAAACAATTTAGTTTACACATAATTAAAACATAACAACCCATTTGGGATTCAATAATGAAAAAATACTCACGAATAGAGTACTGTACCGAAATAAAATGTAGAAATTTAAATTTAAGTATGCGAGATCTCGACAACTTATATCAAGACAAAATTCCATACAAAACCGCATTAATGTAGAAAACACATTTAAAATGGTTAAAATAATGTCACTGTTCCCCATACTCACAAATATTTTTAAAAATATTGTTACGACGTCACAGAACAATTATTTATCGAACGTTCCAGAGAAATCAAGAATGTAAGCGTGTGGCGTACGTGCTGCTAGACGCATTTTGCGAGAATCTTCTCGACTGTGCCGGGCTTCGCTCGGGCGCTCGGCCTGTGTCAAGGCCGCAGTTAATTACGTAGTTCACACGAGAGATAAGACGCAGTTTGGAAGCTTCTGGTGTGTGAGCGGGACTATAAATACATGGCGGTAGCGGCCTTAGTTTTCAGTATTAGTTGCGATTTTGGATAGTGCGGTCCGAGAGTTATAGTAGCGATATTACTGTGTACGTTCAAGTGGTTATTAGTGAAGTACTGTGTTTTATAATCGGGCGGTATAATTACAATTTATTGTAATACAATTGAGTTTTAATATTAGTGGACATTTTATTGCAGGTGAACAATTTTCATTTGATTTGTTGTAGTAGACTGTGTTGTTAATTACGAACTGTTTTACTATAAAAATTAAAGCTGGTGATGAGTGACTTAATTGGTGTCTTGTACTTATTTTGTTTCCACTGAACCTACGACGATCGAGTAGACCGTCGTAACAGTGGTGTCAGAAGTGGGATAGAACGGTCAACAGTGGAAACAGTGGACACTTTGTACAAGACGAGTGTGATTCGTAATTAATTGGTAAACATGGATCCCAGTCAGATGACGGAAGCTTTCCAAACGCTGCTGCGGCAGACACAGGAAGAAGCAGAAAGACGACAAAAAGAAGAACGAAGACAAGAGGCGGAAGAAGCAGAAAAACGACAAGACGAGAAAGCGGAAGCGAGACAGAAAACCCTCCTGCTAGAGGCAGAGGAACGGAAGCGTGAAACAGAAGACATCAAAGCATTAATACAGGAACAGAAACAGATCCAAGAACACACTACCGCAGAATTGTGTCTCCTACGAGGTGAGCTTAATAAACAAGTTACTAAAATATCAGAGGTATAAGAATCAATGACATTAAAAATAGCTGAAGTAGAAAAATCTGTCTTGACTGTGGAAGAAACTATGTCAACAAAAATATCTGCAGTAGAAGACTCGATTACAAATATAAAAGAGCAGATTAAAAATGAAGTCGAGCAGTGTCTGAAATTACAACCAAAACAACTTTGTGAACAGACTGTACCAATGATAAAGACAGAAAAAGACGCAGAAAATAAGTCAGTAGAGAAAGTAACTTTGCCTGCAGTAGGTACAGTTCATGTCAAAGCTCCAACCTTTGACGGAAGCAGTCACTGGGCAACGTACCTCCGCCAATTTGAAGCTGCTGCAATTGGACAGAGAAAGACAAGGCAGTCTCACTCGTTCTCGCATTAAAAGGACCCGTGGCAGAACTACTACAGAAAGTGCCACCTGACAGCCAGAACATCTATGGCGAGTTGATAAAAGCTCTAGAATTACGGTATGGTGATAAACATTTGCGAGATGTGTACTGCACCCAGCAACGTTTGACCTGTACGGCAACATTTGAGAGATTGATGGACCTGATACTCCGAGGCCTGACGTGGAAAACTTGCCTTGTTTACTTAGATGATGTCATAGTGATCTGGAAGACTTTCGAAGACCATTTGGAAAACCTTAAGGAAGTTCTAACTAGAATTCACGGTGCACAACTGAAGCTGAGCCCGAAGAAGTGTTCTCTATTCCAGAAGGAAGTACAGTATCTGGGCCATCTGGTTCCGGCAGCGGGTGTTAGCATGGATCCTAATAAAGTAGACACTGTAAGAGACTGGCCAGTTCCGAAGAGTAAACACGAAGTTCGGAGTTTCCTGGGGTTATTCTCATGTTACCAACGTTTTGTGAAAGGCTTCGCTACTATTGCTAAACCACTACATGAGCTAACGGAAAATAAACGAAACTTCCAGTGGTCGAGAGAATGTGACCAAGCATTTAGGACTTTGAAGATTGCATTATGTTCCCAGCCAATTCTCGCTTTTCCAGCTTCTGAAGGGAAGTACATCGTAGACACAGACTCAAGCAATACTGGTCTAGGAGCAGTTTTGTCTCAAGTGCAGAACGGTGAAGAACAAGTAATAGCGTATTATCAAACAAGCAAGACGCTTTCTAAACCAGAGAGAAATTATTGTGTTACAAGGAGAGAGTTGTTGGCAATTGTCAGAGCTTTGGAGCACTTCCATAAATACCTCTATGGGAGAGAGTTTTCACTACGTACCGACCATGCCGCGCTTGCATGGCTCTTGAGATTTAAAAATCCGGAAGGACAGTTGGCAAGGTGGCTCGAACGTCTGCAAGAGTACAACTTCAAGGTACAACCCTCGGCGGTGGCGCCTCCATGGTAATGCAGATGGCTTATCACGAAGACCGTGCCCGGAAGACTGCCGACATTGCCACAGAAAGGAAGAACAAAACTCAAGCGAACATGTTGAAGCCATCACTGTAGATTTCCTGGCTGACGGCTGGACAACACAAGACTCGACAAGAACAGATGACTGATGAAGACATTGGACCGATCTTGACAGCAAAAGAAGAAGGTCGCCGTCCGGATTGTTAAGATATCTGCCATGGTTCCGAAGTGCTGAAGGGCTACTGGGCACAATGGGAATCTCTCACCTTAGAAAACGGTGTGGTGAAGAGGGCTTGGGAAAGTGCAGATGGACGAGACGAGGTCAGAAGCTAAAGAAATGGTTAGATTTAGTTTTATATTTGAACGAAAACGCGAGAATCTGTGGCGTGCGCAGGCACCCCCCTAATTAATCCCAGTTTCATAAAAATTAATTAGTAAAAATTTTGAAAAAGTGCCGTACTTATACCACACAGCTTTTACTAGTTTGAAAATTAATTGGAGTAATATTATTTATAAATATATCACAAATATTTATTTGTTATGATTCTTTAATTTCCACCATCAACGTCTTGTTTCGGTACTCCAGGCGCGGCGCTAGGCAAAGATACGAGGCTTTTATCTAATCATTCTTCTTATGATATCGCTTGTACTAAAGTCTGTCTAGCCGCGACTGGATGATTGAAGCTGTCTCCCCCACCACCCGGCCGCTTGTAAGCGAGGTAGGGCGAAATATATGTACTAGCCGTTTGATTTACCCCCACTTAGCCTACCGTAGTGCTTCTCCCACCTTACACAATGCTCGATCATCGAATCGTGGCCAGACTATACTTGTAGTTGGCATGTAATAGAGGCATTAGTTTACTTCTTTTATTATTATGCTACTTCTAAAAACAACGGAAATTTTTCTTAAGTCTAGGGATGTTCCTTTGATTTTTATCCAGGGAAATGTAGTACGTTCGGGTTGGGAAGCCTGCTACCCACAATTCTTTGCTCTATAATTTTCGAGTTGTTTACATGGAAGCGGATGAGTTAACCTGGTGGTTCCAAATGTTCGAAAGTTTTGTATGCAATATTGTGAAATGGGCATTCAATAGTTAAAGTAAATTTTGTGAAGTAATTCAAGTTAATAGCTTATGGTAACCAGTAATTAGCCAGCTTATGGTAACCATCCTTGATTTTCAGCGGCTCTTCATTAACATAACATAATAATGTAGTAGCAGGTTTTAAAGAGGACTGGAGAATAAAACAAAGAACAGTTAAAACAGGCATGCAACTTATGACATGCTCTTGTTTATAAATTAATAGATTTACACAAACGCGCGCGATCGCACTCGGGCACATATTGACATGACAATTTAAATTTATATGTCAATTCTTCGTTCACTGTTCATCGATTTTTCATTCCTAGACACCCCTGGTGTACACACATACGCGCACGCACATGGTACTATTTTGCGTATAGACGTATTAAGTATATATATAGTACTACATTTGGAATACTATATTCAGTGCAAAATAATTATGTATATGGGCAAATATCCATAAGCATTCATTACAAACAACTGTTATTCATAAATATGGAGTAGCTCAGTGGTAGCACTCTCTCTTTATACGACGTTCATTCGTTATGCTGTGCTAGGCTCGGCTCAAGGTCGAGTCAATCCAATCCCGTCTACCTACTGTCGGAGCAATACAACAATCTGTCTAAGTAGCAACGGGGCTTTGTAACAACGCGACATCTACACGTGGTTAAATGAAATTGGTTTCACTCTGGCTATGGGCTGTCCTACCCACAGCTATAGGCCGCAACAAGCCATGAGCCTAATTGTTGAGGGAAGATGATAACTATTATATATCATCGTTAAATCAGAAACCGTTATAGTAGTATACACACTCTTCGACCTACAAATTTTTCACCGTCACTAATTTTATTTTGAGCACTTCAGTACGTTAGAATTATTTTGCACCGATTCACGTTCGACTATATACCAAAACCTGTTCAGTAGAAGACGGAAATCTACGACAAATTTTAATAGGCCTACATGAAGCTGTAACATTACAGTTATATTAGTCATAGTAGTTAATCTAAATCGTTGAACACTTTAGAATCTGTCATAAGAAACATAATTAACATAACAAATCATTAACAAAAGTCCCAGTGAAACATATGAAATTTGGATATTAATCTGGCGATCCCGGGTTAGATTCGTCCTGGTCGGCTTATCTGTGTGAAATGAGTACGTGGAGTAGTGTATGGCGGCTGAAATGTAGTTCTGACGACACTGCCTTTCAAACTGGTACTCTACTGCCTGACCCTCCTATGCGTCACAAAAAGAGACACAAGGAATGCCATTACTACTAGAACACGCGCGCGCGCACACACACACACAGACCACGTACATACGACAACGTGTACACAAGTAATTACATCATCAGCTACACAGTTAATGTCATTTAAGTATGAATAAAAACGTATATTTTTATAGTTATTAATATATAATTTCTTACAGAAATATACGTAGACCAGTACAAAAGGCGCATGGTTCTTTAAGAAAAGTGGTGATGAGTTGGGCCAGATCACAAGGAGGTAATTGTACGATTCAAAAACGTTGTAAAGGGCAAAGACCCCCTGGTTAAGTCACATTAATAGAATGGATCAGACATCCCTAATACATAAATCGGAAACTCTTTCAAAAGAGAATGAGGTGAATGCAAGGAAAAGGAGAACAATAACGTGGAGAATGACTTTGGAGTGACACGGAAGAGGAAATGGAAGAAATTGTCATTGGAGAGAGTAAAATGAAAGAAAATTGTAAAAGAAGCCAAACCCTACCCGGTTATAGTGCTAGAATGAAATGGAAAACAGAACATGAAAAAAATTGTAGTTTTATTTTGTTTTATTTGTTATGTTCCCAGTAAAAACATATTTCTCTCACAAAATTTCTACGATGTTTCGTGATAAGAAATTTGAAAGTACGGTGATATGACTGTTATAGCACAGAATTAATTAGAGGATTTCAGATAAGCCTGTTTTCTATAATTAGTATTTGTATAAATCCCGCAGAATCCAATTCCTTATGTGGTTATGTAAGCATAATCTGGTTCTACTCGTACTATGTAATTACTCGTCAATCGCAATGTAAGTTGCGGCAGTAAATAATACTGACGTCTGCTGTATCTATATACATTTTATAAAAAACAACATTGTTTGCGAGCCATTGTTAATAACGTGAAGTTGTTAACTGACAGAAAGATGAAACTTACAGTTAGATAATTTACATTTAAAATTTCAACCGATTACACGTCTTTGCAGCCTGCTAGAACCAAAATGAAAGTTTAATTTTATACATCAGAATTTTGTTGTAACCAATGCCAGAGAATTGTAATTTAATACTTCATTAAAATGACACTTAATTTTATCGTCTCTTATCAATACAAATCGGCACTTCTGAGCTTCTGTACTGGAATTCCTTTAGAAAAATGTTCATTATTTAATACTTTTGGTTTTTGGAATGAATTATATTTAATTGAAGATAATTTAAAAAGTTTTCTTTAAAACTTAAATTCCCTTAGCTAACAAGTAAATATTCTATATTAAATTTCAGAAACATGTACTGTATATAGTACAACGTTAAAAAAAATTATTATTTCGACTTGAAGTTAGAAAAGCATTAGTAAACAGGAAGAAAGAGCAACAATGATAGAAAAAACTTAAAAAGTGCGCTAGGCGTACCGACAACACGACGTAAAGCATTGGTACAGTTCGCGGTGACTAGCATTGTAAAGGAGAACGTAAAAATATAAACAAAGACAAGACAAAGGAGAAGACGGCCCCAAATTAGTGTACACACGCGGACCACCCCTTAGTAACAATGAACGTCTCTGGCGGATAATTACGATGCCATTAGCGGTAGCTTTGAATTCACTTATAATAGAAAAACAAAATTATAATTTTTAACAGTTCTTCCTTTAAAATCAGATCTGCCATATTTAAAAATGAAAATGTGTATTGTTTTATTCCGAACACGCAAAACAATACAGACTACGTAATAAGTTGATAATTACGCTTATTAAAGAGCAAAAAATAGTACAACATGCAACTTAATTATTACGTATGTAGTAGTACGTATGTATGTAGGGTCTGTAAAGTTAACATGCATCGTTCAATTGTCTGCATGAGTACACAAGTAACAGTTTTTCATGAAAGAAATGAATTATTCCTTTTATATAGACCTGTTTTCCAGATATACGGTAACTTTCGTGTAATCAAACATAAGACTACGATTAGTTATACAGAAGTATACAATACTCGTAAGGTATACGTTTCCTTCTCTACAATTCCTTCTCGGCTCTGTGGTGTCATCTTTTCATACCACAGTTCGTAACAAAAAGGTACATAGGAAACAAAGAACAGTATCAACATTGTACTCAATTTAAGGAAACAACGCTGTATGCAAGGTACTCAACCTCTACGGTTAAGCCTGCACTATAAGCGATTTGAAAAACAAAGCACGTGTTATCTGGTGAGTTACATTGTATTTGTCAAAACGTTTTACTCAGAGAGTTATAATTTTGACCGAGAATTATGACTGATTTAAATAACTTTTTCACGCACATGTATGCTTATTACCGTGTTACAGGTGTTTCTGTAACACCTCATCACATCATAACACTCATTACATTCTTTCAGTTTTGTACTTAACCGAAGCGTACATGTAATTCTAGAACGGCCAACTAAAGGCACCAACATTACCTTATTTCAAAATGAAGTATAAAACAGTAATAAATATTACCAGCAGTCGTAACTATATAATATATTGCTGCCTTCCGGTTTGTGCTAACGCTTATGTAATCGTAAAGTAACATGTACTGCAATAATTTCTTAGCGATACCAACAGAAATACCATGTTATACATTAAAAAAATAATTATTGTTTTTTTATATTTACAAAGAATTTTACAAAGTGAAGTCTTAAAACAGCTAAGTGCATCGTCTGTTGAAATTACAAATATAGAGTTACAACAATATCGGACGGGTGTCCTACTTGTAATGGTTGACTGGTAGTACGACCTTCGACCTCACAGTGATAGACCGCTTTTACTACTTACTACTGCAGGTACTTGATAACCAACGAACAGCACGTTTCTAAACTACATAGCCTACACGTTACATTCACCTGCGAACACAAAGATATGGATACACTAACATTCATACTGCCAGCTGGTTAAACTCGAGGCGAAGATTTCAACATTTATTTATAAACGCAAACACTTATTCATACGATTATAAAATCAAACATCCTCAAACACACACACACGGACAAGCTTCAGCATGTAAATCTGTGCTATCGGGGAACGTGAGACGTCTCATATACCAGTGATTAAATAGTATGTGGTTTAGTTTTGATCCTCCTGACAGCAGCAATAATAACATTGTTCACCCTACAACTATCTCCCAATAATAACAATATTCACTCTACAACTATCTCACACCCTAGTCACATCTCCCCAACTGCCGCCACCATTCATGCGGTCCAAATCCCGTTCATCATTCTGGGATTCAATTCGCAGAATCATTTGTCCCGGATGCTATGGACAATACACATACACATACAGTTGCATTATAGCTATTCCTGTAAGGTCCACGCGCATAATATTCTGAGTACAGACACCCGTGACGTAATCTGTGACGGTATATAAGGAGATTGTTGCTCATCTAGCACAACACAGTAATGTCATCAACGAACAATGTCATCAACATCTTACGCAGTCATGTCCGTGTCCATCATGTTCAGATATTGTAACGTCACAAAACGTTTCATAAAGAAAATAATTCCAAAAGTAAATTATCATAAGAGGAAGATGAAATGAACAGAATCGAACCCAAGTAATCAAGAAAATTTAGTAATATTGTTCAATAGTTAATATCAATAATATGTAAAAACGACGAAGACTTTGACCAAGACTCGAACCCCATATATTGTTTAAGTGAAGAATAGAATAAAGCTAGTATTGTAAAATAAGAGAAACAAATAATCTTAGAAATGACCAAAATGAGGTCATGACATGTTAGAAATGTAACTCAGAATAGAGCACAAAAACCAATTTATTGTGAAATAATAGACAAGATCTAGGCCAATACATTATTATATATATAAAATAGACATATCAAATGATTTAAATCCATCATTAAAGAGGATATAAATTGAAATTAAAAAATGTAAACTTGTAACAGAAAATCAAAGTTTTAGAGTTGAGACCAATCGCTCAGATGTATGTAAAAATTAATTGTTATAAAATTAAGAAAAAAACTAGATGTAAATGTCAATTAGACAAAGACAAACAAAATACTTCAAATAGAGAAATCTGTAAATTGATTAGAAATCAATTAAAACAACCAAAAACAGTGCTAAACTGAAAACATGTAGTGAACATGTAAAATTGTAGAATTTATGACTTTAAAGTTATCAAAATGCAACAAACTTGTATTTTAAAGTTGAACCACAATATAAAGTAACTATACCTATAAGTATGACCACCTAAAACACTTTAACAATCAAGTTATAAAACTAACTACATATACCATACTAGGTTGAGCCAAAAAACAGTCACAAAATTAGTCATATTTGACAGATTAAATGATTAATACTAGAAAGAATATAGAAAAAGGATATAATTCTATCATATACAATGGAAAAATACTTGCTCAATTGAAGACAAGCTTAATTCATAAAGAATTTTTGAGTATAAAAGTGAAATTTGTCACACACATGAAATAGCTCATCTGTACAAAGACAGTGAGATGATAATTGAGAATACAATAAAAATAAAATGTGTTAGGGAAAACCAGGTATTCCTAAAGATAAACAATGTAACAAACTCTCAGTGAATATCCTAAAAATCACAGAAATAATACCAGGAAAGACAAAATACAATAAATAGCAGTGACAAGAAAAGTAGGCCTTATATTATGCCTACAGAAAAATCAAGTTATTTATATATTATGTGCATTAATACTTGTTTATTTTGTTATGTACAACTAATTATGTTATTTGTTAATGTTATAGTAAGAGCAGAGGAACTTAATTATACAATTAATTAAGAAAACTGTGATTTTGTATACATACTAGAAGGTAAGGATGTGTATTTTGTGTTAATTTCATAGATTTAATTTATTAAAAACCAATCATTAATGGTATCATTTTAATCAGTTGAAAGCATAGAATCTAAAAATAATAATGACATACAGATTGTCTGTAAAATTGTTTGACAAGTACCAGAATAATTTCAGTAAAATCCCTTAGTATGAAGTAAAAGAAGTTTTTGTTCTAATGCTTCTACGGAAGTTGAATTTGTTCCATCATGTTCTATTTACATATTCTCGAACGTTCCAGAAGAAAATTTTACTAAAAAAAAAACACCGGAAGTCATTAATAAAATTACAACAATGCACCCTACAAAGAGTATATAAGCGAGACCAAAATCGACCCAATATTCACTTTCTGCTTTGAAACCACCAGAGACACTACACACACGAATTAGAAGAGAGAACTTCTAATCCAAGGCGAACTTAAGAAGAGGAATCCAATCCGAAAACTCAAACAAGGCATTTCCCCGTACCAGACGAAACACACACTTAACCTGCAAAGGAGTATATCGCTATACCGCTAACGTGCATTTTGAATGGAGCAGAGACACACAAATTCTAATAGAACACACATAGCCAAATATCCAGCGGCCCTGCCAAGGACCGATTTTTAATAGAGAAAAAATCAAATTTGGATGGTATTAGGGACATAAACAGACTTTGACAAAATCTCAAACAAGTTGCTGAACGCAAGCCTATTTTGAGTTGACGTGAACTAGCGCTGTGACGTCAGCAGAGCAAGGTCACGCAACGCAGTCAGCTGTTCATCGCCGGCAACTATTTCAAAGCACAGAAGCAGTACGATTTTTAAATTTTGTGCGGAGTTTTCAAATAGTAATTTGACGTTTAAATAATTACAAGTGCTTGAAGAAACGAAAATACGAAGATAAGCAAGATTGGAGTCGTTCCAAAAACAGTGTCCAGTGAAGGAAAAACCTACCTACCGGAACGTGAGTTGTCCAAAATTAAATTCTCTTACCTGGTATTTTTGTCACACAATTGTACTATATATATCAAACACTTTCAATTCACACAAATTTTGTAAAGCATCACACTGATTTGTCTTGATAGTTCCAAGGAGTCACGTCCTGAGTATAAAGTTTTTTTCAAAAATTAAATTCATGTGATTCAACTGAGCAATAAATTAATTAATAGCTGATACTAATACAATTTTTTCAATAATTTCTGTAACTGCAATTTTTTCATATTTTTACTGTTACTCCTTCAGACAATTTATATAAAAGAAAAATCATTAAACGTATTTTATTGCAACTCGACTTGTCCTGTTTATATTTTTTTACTATAACTAATTTAACGAAAAGTCAATTTAATATAATAAGAATTTCTGGGACTAAAATATCCAAGTGGCGCCCACACACATATTAGCATAAGTTGTGTTTACAGGACTACGTCTTCGGAGAAGACAGGAGTAAGTATAAGTGCGCGGAATATAACACCCGATACCAAATAATAACATTATAATATCAATGGCCTTCGTGTGGGCGGAAAGGAAACGGTTACTGTAAGACAGCAGAATAACTTTAGAAATTTTTTACGAAATACTCAAACAGATTACATGTACAACACTAGGATACCAGGGTCGATCAAATATAAACGAGACCTTTTGAGAAACGTTTTATTAGATTACTACGTTAACACACACACACACACACACACACGCACACGCACACACACACACACACTATTTTTCTTCATAGCTTCTCCTACAATGTACACATTTTTGTCATTGCACTGCCAGTTTTTTAATCCCTGCTTCATAAACCTTGTTAGACGTGTTCATGTTAGACATGTTCACAAAATCTTACAACTGTCTGTCACTAGAAACAAGTTTTCCCGCCCAAGTCTTTCTTGAGGAGCCCATACATATTGTTACGACGGTCTACTGATCGTCATGGTACAGTAGAAAACAAAATACAAGACACCAATTACGTCACTAATCACCAGCTTCAATTATCACAATTACACAGTTTGTAATTAACTCGTACAATATTTTCAGTTAGATTTGTCCACACGCAATAACAAATGTCTATTAATAGAGTTTCACACAATTATTAACACAATACTACTTCACTTCGACAAACACTCAATCCGCACTAGCGAAAATCGCTCACGTAACTCAACTTATAACCCGGCTGCTATGGCTTTATATACGCCGCGCTGAGGTCCACTGAACGCCGGCGGCTTAATGGGTATCTCAAGTGTTACTGGAACTCACTAGAATCACCTACTTGAATGACGCAACAGTTGCCACACTGGACGGGGGGAGTGGAGAATGTTCTGGGTTGTTCGGTAGGCTTCTCGTAACAATATGAAAATCACATGGTGATAATTTGGACTATAATGGGATATTCCAAAGCAGTATATGCACTTCTTCTAATTTTGCTTTTGTAGCAGCACCAGTGTTGGGGCCGGGCGTTGTCGTGAAGAAGCAAGACACCGCGGATCGTTCGGGATCTTGCGTCTTTTGGACTGATAGTCGTCTCTAACCTTGCCCAAGAGTTCAGAGTAGTACGCATTTCTTTTTTTTTTCAAGTAAAAAATCTACGTCCACAACACCTTTCCCATACCAAGATACTCGTGAGCACCTTCCAGAAGAGAAACGTGTGTTTGCCTTCACTGGAGTTCTTTCATTTTTTTGCACTCCACTACATACTCAACCTCTTGGTTTCAGTATTAAAAATATATTAAAAATGAGTCTCCCTCAGCTAAAAGCGATCCAAAAGTCTCTGAAAAATTTAACATCTTACAGCCTTGTATTTTGCATTCTGGATTTTTGGCACCCATCTTGCAGATATTTTGCGCAATTTTAACTTTTTTAATTATTGTCTACACATTTCCATAACTTACTGAAGTTATTGCACTAATGTCACGAACAGTTCGTCGATCATCGTATATACAGTTTTGAACTTGCAAAATGTTCTGCGCATAATATTGCTTCTGGTACGACGTGCGTGAGTGAGGTTAGAGACTACGAGTGCTTTCCGATCTATGCAGAAAAGTATGACATTTGTACACCTGAGTTTTCGAAACTGTACCACTGCCGAATTGTGCACGCAATCTGTGTAAAATTTCAGCTGGTTTAAACACCTTCGCGTACTAAAAGGTGCTAAAAGTAACTTAATAGGTACTAAGAACCTACTTCCTGATCTGATCTGACAACAGTTAAACAAAAGACTTTAAAACAAGCCTGTATTGCTACGTAAGTCTAGGCACTACTACCCACTTCTCACTGTTGCCAACATTAACGAGAGTTAAACTATCTCTTGCCAATTTCAATAGTCTCATTTATATCTGATCGACCCTGGTATTTAATAGAACACCATTTTTAATCCACCAAAAATAACTGAATTCAGAATTTCTAAAAGACAATCATTAGAACAATCATCACACACAATTTTGTAAACGCCAGAGCGTGTCTCTACGCTTCTGTGTATCTTGGGGCGCAGTGCATTTTCAATGTTATTTTTTGTCCTAAAGATAACTGCGATATTGTATTTCTTAAACTGGTTTTTTATAATGTTAGGCAACAAAGGTGTGTACTCTACCGATATATATCTGTCAGTATTATGTACCGCGCTGTTCGGAATTTGAGTTTTGTTCTTGCGCCTGGAGATAAGAACCTATTTTAAAATTAACCATTGCAACTTGGTGACCATACACATAATAAAATAATAACTTGACAAGTAGAAACGTTTGACACTGACGATGTAACAAAAGCCTTGAAACGCGCCTGTGCGTAAGTTTTTCTACTTGCCAAGTTATTGTACTAGTGATAGTGATAAGACAATAGTAATGTCGATAAACGTAAAACCCGTATGGAACAAACAAGACGACTGAACAATATTGAATTGAAAAAAACCAATGATCGAAAAATCTGTCCAAACGAAAATAAAGGGAACTTGTAAATGTTCAGAGAAAATGGAAACAGGTAAATAAACAATTACGGGATATCGAAGGATACCGAAACCAACAATTATATGTAAAAACTAGAAATTAAAGTGAATCTGGCACTGAACTAACAACGTGAGTGTAAATTCATGAAACTGAATTAAAAGCAAAAACCTTAAGAGTCAAATAATAGTGCACAAGATGTTACAACACGATAAGCAGAGCTCAATAAGGAATGCCACAACTTAAAGGATATATTTAAATAATCCCATGGAATTGTTTAACTGAGTGTCAGAATACAGTAATGGAATAAAGGAGAACCAACGGACAAAATAAAATTACTGACAGGCCAAAGGTTTACTGAAATTCGACATTGTTGGTGAGATGTTATTAGGAACAAAACACACAGTTATGACCAATTTTATAGTGTTACAAGGATACATACTGAACACAGTCCTATATAATCAAGTGGTCGAGAAAGGATTGCACACGGAAAGTACGGAAAAGGAAGGGTACTGTAACTGTTTCTGAAGAGCATGAACAGCTAATATACCTGTACCCAGCATGGATGAGATATATCCAATATAGCCAATAAATCACCCTTTCCTCGATGCTGTTAAGTCAGAGCAGTTTACAAGCCAGTCTCACAAATCCTGTAAATTCGAGCATATGGTTGCATTATATCTTGTGAAGAGCTATGAGCTAGAATCTTAAAGGGAATTTACACATAGAATTTAGAATATTCAGTAGTTCAGTAATTAGTCAGGTATACAGTTCATATATAATCTCATAATTGAACAACATTATAACGCCTTTATAGTTCATTATAATTAATTCTGACAAATTAACTGTCTTTACAGTTACCTGCAAAGACGGGAATTACAGGTACACAATATAAACAATTCTGAACATTTAAGTAGAAATCAGCTTATTCTCCACTCCCGACAAATGCTTTAGAGCGACTTAGCTCGTCATCAGTGCAGACTGAAAGCCACTTAAAAGCAATAATCGTTTGATTGATGTATCGAAGACCCACGCACTACCTTGCTGACTAATCCTTTTTAGGAAAAACTACTAAAAAGGTAGCCTGTTCAAACTGAATTAATTCAATAACGTCTTCACTAAACAAGTTATCAATTTCCCTTTTGTACCTGTCCCGCAGCTTATATGGTATTGAGTACCTATGATTTACGAGTGAAAGTAGCGCTCTCCTTGATGGGTAATCTACATTGTTAACCTTTCACTTTATCTAAAAATACCTGAGGGACGATTTTATTTCTTAACGAGTTTTTGAGTTTTCAAAAGTTGACTTAGTCAACTAACCAATGGCATTTTATAAATCGGTTAATCCTACTAACCTTGTCCAACGATACACTGATCGACAATTCTCTGAATTTATAATTATCGAATTTTATCCTCATTACAAATCTGTTTCTGTGGGCATCTATTATTTGGTCCATTACAATACAGGATAACGTCAACCTGTATCTGCAACTCCAATGAGTGTCTGTGACTGCAATAAATTTAGTTATTATATAGATATAATAATTCATAAGAATTAGACATAATAATTATTTAGTTAGTTATTTAGTTACTGACATAGGAATTTTGTTATTTTCGTAAGTGAATGTAATTCTGCTCTCTAAATCTATTAGGGTTTCATACTTTCTCAAATTATTACATCGTATTAATGCAACCCGCCAATACGTTCGTATACTATGAACATCAATGATACTCTTTTACGATTGAAGATGAAATTAATCGCTTTCAAACAGATTTATTTGATTTTCCAGTAACTCTTAGTATAGTTTTGGTTCGTATATTCTGCTTAATTCTTACCTCTCAGAGATCTTTCTTGTTCACTTACCTTAAATTCACGTCATTTCTACATTTTCGTAGCCCTACGTGATACTTCAGCGTCATCGTCTACATCCGTTTCGTCAACGTCCATTATAATCCAATGTAAAGTACTACGGGAGTATGACCGTTCACTGTACTCACAGACATCGCAGCCGCTTCATACGTTAAACCTTCGTTCCTTTTTGGAGGAGATGAATGATGTTGCTCCTTGTTTTGGCACCACATCACACTGTTTCCCTCTTGTTTGTTTTGTATATAGTTTGTACATACAGTCGCATGTCAAGTCGTCTCGATAATTTCGGTGTTGCGCCCAACATGAAAATTATGGGTGAAAAAGTTAGCTCGGGATGGGTGCCGGTATTATTGTTACCATTTTTATTATGAATACGATAAAATTCGACTTCCATTGTTATTTCCTGTAAAATTATTCTTCCCATATCCTCGTATTCCTGACTATTATTAACATCAGTTCTATCCGATAAATTGTGGTCAGTAGATTTCTTATAATTCTGCAATAATTATTGTTCATTAATGATGTACCCAATTGATTATTACTGTCGTAACTTTCTTTTCCAATAATTCAGTAATGCTGTCACATCCTCTGTCATTATGATGTGTCTTATAAACCGCTCTAACTAACAGAACAAGCAGTGACAGAATATCTCCTCCTCCCCCTACAAGATGACAGTAGGAGGTAAACCTTGTGTCAAAGGTAGAAACGGTAGAATAGCTCACTTCAAGGTATATAGCTTCACCGACTGATACTTGAGTGATTTTGTTTGGGATAGGAGACACAATGCTGACTGAAGAGTTGTCATATGCATGTTAAAGCAAATGCGGTAGACGAATTGAGCAGCTAAGCAAATAAAACATTATCCACGTCAGAAAGACGAAATTCAAAAATAATAGAAGATTCCACGAACCTTTCTTATGTTAACAAACAACAATATTTACTTTTCTACAGACGTTAAGACATCAACCAAAAAATGTTTTACGTTTTGAAAGTTGAAGACTACGAATTTTCACATATCTCAAACAACACTTTAGACAATCCCACCACAGTACTTTCATTTCCGTCTTTTCAGGGCAATTTAATAAAAAAATATGTGACTAAAATTTGAAAAAATACTTCTTACAGAGTCATTAAATTACCCTTAGTGTAATCGAAGCGATCTTGGGAAAAGTGATCTTTATAACGATTTTTTTGTAAATACAGAAATCGTGTTGCTAGAATTTTTACGTGTAACTGCTGAAGACAAATTAACGATTCTACAACCCCTAACTCTGTAATTTAATCAGTTCTCTAAAAGTACACGTATGGAATGGTAAAAAGTACACGAATGGTCTTTTGGAAACGTGTAAATTATCTTACCTTCTGGTTTAACTTGAGACAGCTCCTATCACAAAGATTCTGTTTGTGGTACAGACACAAAGGAAAATATTTCTTGCCAAAAGACATGAGAGCGTGCGAGATCATACCCCTTCTCCACACACATATTTTACCTTATGACACACATACTATAATTTCTACTGTGCTTGTAATCTACACTAATTACATGTGTGTAGTTTTCCCTGTACATTAGAATTACAGACGAACACGCGCGTGCATACCGATGTAAATTTCACTTTGTATACTTCAAACGCAATTTCGTACCTTGCTGCACATAATTCATGTTACTAGATTGTTTACATTACATCACATGAACATCCTCTCGTTACTCGGAGTCGACACGGTTATGACCATGCTCCGTTATTCGCAGCAGATAGTTCAGTATTCATGCGTTTAAATCGCTCTACTAAATTACGCGTAAGTCGCTCAAGTGACTGCCGCCGCGAATTTTCAAGCAATCGCAACTATACAGTTGTGTATTCGTCTGTGAGGACACTTCTGTGGAATAAATGTTTGTCCTTATGGAGTGCATGCGATGATGTATAATCATCTGAGTTTCGGCAAACGAGTTTAAAAGCTGTAAAAAGTACCACTGACTTCTTTTGTCTGACAAAATGTATTTACACAAAACTGAGTTTCAGCAATTCTTAAGAGTTATACACTCAACATAAACGTTTTCGTTCAATGTTATGTGTCTATTTGTTCGAACAGTGTCTAAAACCGCGTCACATTTATAGACAAAATTCAGTTTTCATTATTTTAAAACTGTTATCTTGTTTATATGCCAAAGGCTGTCGCTGAATCAAAAAGATTTTGCTATCACGGAAGAAGATGCTGAAGATGATATTTTTTGAAGCGCGTAGGCCACATATTTTATTCATTTGGTTGACAACCGGAAACGCCTCGAAATCACGTCGAGAAAAGCTAAATTCTTATTAGCCCTGCACTGTGTTATAAAGATAAAGACACTAGTCATAGGAATTGAGTTCTCCCATGGCCTTTATAAATTGTCTCTCAATGTGTGTCGTGATGTGAGCGATCAGAAAGCACGAACGCTGGACTTTCTTGTTCATGGTAAAAATTCAGTAAATGCTCCCTAAGCTGCAGAACTCTCTCGCTATTTTGAACGAAGTACATTTAGACTATTATTCGATATTAATATCAAATTACATTTCGATATTAGATAATTTTTTAATTATGAGAAAACTTTCAAAAATGTTATATTTCTTTAGTAATATAACAATTGTAGATCGTACAATCAATAAAAATTCCAAACATTCGGATTTGGGTTACAATTTCCTTTTCTCTGACACTCTGCTGGATTTTCACATTTTTCCAAATTTCTAATCTTTTTTTGTGCCCTGGGGCCAAAGTTTTGAAATTTCCAAAACTTAACATTACATTCATATGGTAGTTAAAATTCTCTTTAATTTGAAATCCCACACAAACTTTGCGGTTTTATCAAAATTTTCACTCACTTTTGGGCCCTGATTTCCAACAATTTTTAATTTTCAAACAATTTAAAAAATGAACACTATACTGAGACTGTGGTTTAAATTCACTTTAATTTCATGCCTCACATGAAATTTTGCTATTTTATCAAAATGTCCATCAAAATTCTAAAAATTGCCTCTGACGTTGGACAGTAATGTGGTAATTTTCGCATTCATAGGTTGGCTAATCTGTACGCTTTCAAATTGTGCTTATCACGTTTTTACAAACGATACAGTTCTACGAGCCTTGGCTGGCAGCGGACGTCATTACGTTTGCTGCCTGTTCTGTCTTTTTCATTTTCTTGTTGTCGCGACAATTATTTAGGCCTTAGGCCTCAACGTTTTTTCAATGTAAGCTGAGTGGCACACATTTGCGCCTCATCTAAAATGTAGCTTCATTTACGAATCGGTTTCTTCAAATTTAAAAACTTTCAGACTTAGCCAATCTCAACACTATGATTTAAGTGTAATAAAGAAAACTAATAAATGTATTAATACAGTCCACTATCGTTATCATTCTGCAGCCTGGCAATAGCACCCAAACATCATTCTCCTGATAGAAAATTCTTAGTACACACGTGCCGACATCAACACATTTTTTTGGTCCCACGGGCCGCATCATAACATATTTTTGGTCGCTCCGTGCCTGGATTCGTCATTCACCTTTTCATTATTTTTCTGCCCCAATTTCTGGCCATCACGGGCGACTCAGCATATTCGCTGATCCGACGGTGTCGGGACTTAACCAGCATTTCTTTCGTCGCCATTGAGCCTCGTGACGACATCACTGCAAGACCATCCATGTGCTAGCGTCAATACTCCAGTTTAAGCAGTCATCTCTCCGTCTGTGTGTTTGCCATCTTCTCCACGGCCTCGACGCTTCAGGACATCGCATACCAGGTACCACATCATTAACAGGTGCGTACAATGGCTGAAGAAGGCGTCAAAGTGTTGGTCAGAAAGAGAGGCGGCTTAAAGTCTGCCATAGTGCGTATTAATTCGGCTATCATTAACTTTGACAAAAACACTAACACCAAACATTTTTTAACAGTTAGACTTGAAAGTCTAAAAAGCTTGCCAACAAAATACGATGAGGTACAGTCCGAAATTGAACTCATTTCTAAAGACATAAACGCTGCTCAAGAAGACCGAGTTGAGGTCGAAGAGCTGTTATATTCAACAGAAGCCAATATCTTACAATTGATAGAAACCTTTAACGTTCAGACTGTATCTCCCGTATTAACAAGCAATATGCAACTAAAACCGATAGGTTTGCCCTGTTTCACAGGCAATATCTTAGAATGGCAGCATTTCTACTCAATATTTCTGGACTTGGTGCACGCCAGATCTGATCTAACGTCAGTGCAGAAATTACACTATTTGTATTCGTCTCTGAAAAATGAGCCGCTAGATTTAATTAAGGCATTACCTATTTGTAACGAAAACTATTCGATAGCGTTAAGTTTGCTGTCCACTAGATATGACAACAAATTCATACTAGCTAAGTATTATAGCTAAGTAAAGTCAACAATTAAGGACTCTGTCCAAAGTTTGGCAGAATTCATAAATACGATAACGTCTTCCGTTAATTCACTGGCGGCCATGCAACTGTCAGTGGATTCATTCGAGCTTATCACTGTACAATTATTGTCGGCAAAACTGGACAATACCACGTTTAAATTATGGAAGGAGTCTATAGACCCAGATAATCTTCCTAACTTTCAAGGTTTTACTCAGTTTTTAAACGCACGTAGACAGTTGTTAGAAAATACACTGCCTATCGATGCCGGACAGCAGCTCAACAAGCTAAGTTTAAGATTCAATAATAAATCTGACAAACATAAATCACGAAACGCTGCTGGCAGCACTGCATTTAAAAGTTATCACTCAGTGTCAAATAATTATTCATGCTTATGCTGTAAAGCCAATCATCCAATTTACATGTGTGATAAATTTCGTGCACTAAGCACATCAGAACGAGGACAATTTATATTAAATCATAAATGCTGTACCAATTGTTTAAGACCAGATCATTTCTCATCTAATTGTAAGATTAAACAATCATGTAAGATCTGCTCAAAACGACACCATACATTGTTGCACATAAGCAATGTGTCAAAACCAGTTTCTGCCAGCAGCAGTAACTATTGTTCACTTAAATTACAATCTACAAATAATATTCTTTTATCAACAGCAACTGTGTTTGTCATCGACCGGGCTGGCAATAGACAACTCGCAAGAGTTCTATTGGATGCGGGTTCACAAATAAATTTTTGTACGGAATCATTTGCCAAGAAATTACGGCGTAACTTGACTAAATCTAACATACCGATTACAGGTATAAATAATACCGCGTGTTGTGCCACTAATCTAGCGTCTATACGCATTATTTCCCGCTATCAAAGATTTAGCTTCGAGGCAAAATGTGCGGTCTTATCTGCATTAACCCATAAACTGCCAGCACAATCTTTTGACATAAATCAATTTAACATTCCAGATAACGTTTTCCTCGCTGATCCACATTTCAACATATCAGCTGACATCAACATACTTTTAGGAGCGCAATTTTACCTAGACTTAATTTTAGCTAACAAATACGTACGCGGTTCTCATTTTCTTATTATACAGGAAACAAAGTTAGGCTACATTCTAGCAGGCAATCTGCCCAAACACTGCCGTTATAAGGGTCCTGCTGTTTCGTTCCTGGCTAGGAACAACGACAGTCAAATTCTGGAGTCTCTCGAGAAATTTTGGGAGACCGAAACTATCCCTGATAATGCACCTATTAATAACGAGTCAGCTTATGAGAAGCATTTCGTTAAGTCTACTCATCGCAATCAAGAGGGTAGGTTCGTTGTTTCGCTACCATTTAAGTCTGACAATCCCCAGTTGGGTGAGTCCTATGCTAGCGCTGAAGCAAGATTCTTGAGTTTAGAACGCCGGTTCATGCGTGATTCTAAGCTTGCGCGCGAATACTCAAACTTTATTCAGGAGTATAAGGATCTTGGCCACATGACGCTTGTCGACGATTTGCTAACCGGCGCAGACACCATTTCTGATCTGACCAAGTTGAAATCTGACTTAGGTACGTTGTTGAGTCAATACGGTCTCACGCTGCATAAATGGGCATCAAATGAACCCAATGTAGTCGCAGATCATGACAATTTATCACTCCCTTTAAACAAACAGGGTAATGTGCGTACCTTGGGCATTCTCTGAAATAACACTACCGATTCATTTTTATTTGACATCAAATCATTCCCCGTTGAATCAAGCATCTCCAAGAGGAAAATCCTATCGATTATCGCAGGCATATACGATCCACTCGGACTCGTCGGTCCCATTGTTTTCCTGTACAAACAGTTTATGCAGCAACTCTGGCTGTGTAATCTTGGTTGGGATGAGCCAATCTCCGGGCAATTACGCTTGCATTGGCATTCATTATGCGATAAATTATGTCTGATCAGTAAAATTATTGTCCCACGTTCTATTCGCTGCAAGTCTAAAGCAAAGATAGTTGAATTACATAGGTTTTCGGATGCTTCTGAAAGGGGATATGGGTGTTGTGTTTACATTAGAGTCATTTATCAAGATTCATCGGCCTCTTGTCACCTTCTGTATTCTAAATCTCGCGTGGCCCCCCTAAGACAGGTGTCATTACCTCGCATTGAACTTGCGCTTGCTTGTTGTTATCGCGACTCGTATTCAAGGTCGTCCCTGCTCTTCATTCCTTTATTAATAGTGTTCATCTGTATTCTGACTCTATGGTGTCCCTTTACTGGATTCATGCCCAGTCTTCGAGGTGGAAAACCTACGTCGCTAATCGTGTTGCCGAGATTCAGCGTCTTACGGAAGCCTACACATGGCATCACATCAATTCTCGATATAATCCTGCTGATATTATTTCTAGGGAATGTCACCCCGACGTTTTGCGCGATTGTTCGCTTTGGTGGCACGGTCCCGCCTGTTTGTCTCAATCTTCCGAGTCCAATCTTTTTCCACCCTTTTTACCTTCTAATCTGTCGTCTTCTGAATTCACTGCGGAGGAAAAACAAACCCCCAAACTTTCTATAATGACTACCCTGGCTATAGATCTTTCAAAGGACTTTTCTTCGTTGCACCGTCTGACTCGCGTATACGCTTACTGCTTTCGATTCATCAAAAATATTAGACTCTCCAGTGCTGAGAAATTATCGGGCGCTCTTACCCCCGTTGAAATTCATTCCACTCTTAATTTTTTCATAAAACAATCTCAGTCGATCCACTTCGCTGCCGAGATTAATTGTCTTCGTAATGGGTCTTCTGTCTCTATTAGGAGTAAGTTGTCTTCTCTGGACCCGTTTCTTGATGAGTCTGGCGTAATACGCGTCGGCGGGCGCTTACAGCAGTCGCAACTACCTTATGACAATAAGCATCCTATTGTCTTGCATCCATCGGCTCATATTACTCGCCTTATTATTGAACGCGAACACATTCGCCTACTCCACGCTGGTGCTCAACTCGTGCATCACTCACTTCGTCAACGTTGGTGGATTATTAACGCCAAGATAGTCATTCGCTCCATCATTCGTAGATGCGTCAAGTGCCTCAGGTTTAGTGCCAAACAACAGGTTCAGAGGCTTGGTATTTTACCATCTCCTAGAGTCACTCCTTCGCGGCCGTTTCTATTCTGCGCAGTTGATTATGGTGGTCCCTTCATGATTCGTCATGGCAGGCAGAAATCTAGGACTCTGTCAAAATCGTACGTGTCTTTGTTCATCTGCTTAGCAACCAGGGCCATTCATTTGGAATTGGTTTCCGACCTTACAGCCAACGCGTTTATAGCTGCCTTACGTCGTCTTATGTCCCGTAAGGGCATACCCAGCCAGTTATATTCTGATAATAGCACGAACTTTAGGAAGACCCGCAATGTTTTACATGACCTTTACAATCTTTGGCATAATAAGGATGCCACCTCATCAATCAAATCCTTTACGACCTCTCAGGGTATTTCATGGTCATTTATTCCGCCCTCATCACCTCATTTTGGTGGTCTTTGAGAGAGCGGTATAAAGAGTTTAAAGTATCATTTGCGCCGCGTGGTAGGCAAGTCTATACTCACCTTCGAGGAGTTTACGACAGTTTTGTCTCAGATAGAGGCATGTCTAAACTCACGTCCATTATTTGCCATTTCATCGGATGTAAATGATCCGGTGCCACTTACACCTGGCCATTTTTTGATTTGCGCACCATTAACGGCGATACCTGATCCAGACTTATCTCACGTTCCCATCTCTCATCTTGGACGTTGGCAACTTCTCCAGACGTTTGTCCAAGTCATTTGGAAGGCTTGGTCTCGCGACTACTTACATCAATTACATCAACGTCACAAATGGAAATTCGCCAAGGATAAAGTTTCCATTGGTGACCTGGTTTTACTGATTGAGGATAACACCTCCATTAGCGTGGAAATTTGGTTTAATTACCGCCACATTTCCCGGCCCAGACAACTTAATTAGAGTAGTAGACATTCGCACGCCTACTGGTATTTTACGGAGACCAGTTCATAAGCTATGCTTGTTGCCAGCCCGGGACGAGGCTTAGACACAAGGTTACTATAATTATTTAGCACAATGCTATTTCACTTGGCCACTGGCTTTCATTACCTTATTGTCTGACAATTTGGTCAACTTAATTGTGATATGTATCACCACAAAATTTTCATGCTAACTTGCATCATTGCGTGTTTTTATACTAAATTTGCATGTGACTTGTAATTTTACAATCATGCACTGTGCTATTATATCTATACTTATCATATTTTTATGGTGGTATACTTTGCTATTTTTGTATTTATATGTTAATAATTTGTGAGACATACTATGTCCTACACATTTACATTTTGATATTGGTATTGGGTTATGTGTCATGTCATTGGTGGTATTGTTTTATATAAAAATTTTGTTACATAATATTCGCATGGTCTGCAGTTAACCATGTATGCATTTTCTTGCACATTTGTCAATATGTGTGATATTTATTACCCTATGTATTTCTCGCAATTGTTCAACACATGTATTACATTTGTATAACCACATTTTTGTATTTGTCACTTATGCTATTGTGCCTTGTATTCATATATTTGTAATTATCTAGACCGATTTCTATTGTATTTATTATGTATAACTTGTATCTATGTAAAACACATTGTTTTTTTTTCGCATCTGCTGTCTATAACCACGCCACGCCTATATTTTTATTTTTATATTGTATTTTATATTGCATTTTGTATTTTGTGATAACGCATTGCACAATTATTATTCATGCTTTAATCATGACATACATGTCATTACACTTTGTGCTTGCAATCATTCAACTATGTATAGCTTGTTTTCACATAATAATTTATTGTAAATTCCTGAAACTTCAGGTATAGCATGCCTCGTTCAAACTATATGGCGTCATGCTAAATTTATGTCTTTACATGTATAATCTTATAATACTTTGTCTGTTCACTTTACATTCAATACTATTGTATAGGTCTATTGGCCTTAACTGGTTCAAGCTAACCACTATGACTTACATAAATGTTACAATTTATCGGGCCCATCATGTGACGAGTCACCGATTATTCATCATTAAACATTGTCAAATTATGAATTTTCATGTCTTATATCGTTTAATATTGTATACATACAATATATATTGGCAATACATTGCTAACTTTTACATTTATACTCATGCACAAATCAAGTTGCACGCCGACCTTGGCCTGCTCAACTCTTATCATCACTCAAGCTTATCGCTAAGCAGTTAATGTCATAACTGTTATCTAAGATTTCAAATCAAGGTTCAATACAACTTACTGAGATTGACCTTTGTTATTAAAATGTATTAAAAAATCTTTTGATTTTTTGCGGGCAGTTATGGACAGTAATGTGGTAATTTTCGCATTCATAGGTTGGCTAATCTGTACGCTTTCAAATTGTGCTTATCACGTTTTTACAAACGATACAGTTCTACGAGCCTTGGCTGGCAGCGGACGTCATTACGTTTGCTGCCTGTTTCTTTCTTTTTCATTTTCTTGTTGTCGCGACAATTATTTAGGCCTTAGGCCTCAACGTTTTTTCAATGTAAGCTGAGTGGCACACATTTGCGCCTCATCTAAAATGTAGCTTCATTTACGAATCGGTTTCTTCAAATTTAAAAACTTTCAGACTTAGCCAATCTCAACACTATGATTTAAGTGTAATAAAGAAAACTAATAAATGTATTAATACAGTCCACTATCGTTATCATTCTGCAGCCTGGCAATAGCACCCAAACATCACTCTTCCTTATAGAAAATTCTTAGTACACACGTGCCGACATCAACACATTTTTTTGGTCCCACGGGCCGCATCATAACAGACGTCTAAAAATTTTGAAATTTCAAAAATGAACACCATATTCAGATTGTAGTTTAAATTCTCTTTAATTCCATAAATCATATTAGCTTTTACGAATTTTTCACAATTTTAACCCCTTCCCTACTTTTTGCCTCCCATTCCACTATTTTAGGAGGGATCAAGCCAAAAAATCGATAAGATTTTGTAGGGTAAAAGTATGGACATGCACACCCATGCCAAGTTTTAAGAAAATCTGTTGATACGTTCAAAAATTATCGTGAGACAGCCTAAATAGATAAATGGACAGACAGACAACAGCCAAACGACAGAGTCAAAACCGTGAACTCGCTTCCCTCGTTCAACAAATTACTTCATAAACAATTTATAAGCTTTGTACAAATTCAATTTTTAATATTGGTGAATTCGTATAAAGTATATTAAGTTCTGGTTTCCAACAATGTCAGTTTACATGTGCTAAGTGTATCTACAATAAATGTTTTTAAATATAAACAGTACAAATACAACTATCAGTAGCAATAACATGACGTAGGCCTATATAATAAAAACATAATTCAGACACTTCACAAGAAAAAAATGTACAGGCATTGCACAAATGCAATGCACAGAGAAGGGCATTGAAAATACTTCAATAAATCTAAAAAATATATATATTTATGTTCATTCACCAATCAATGAATTCATTCTTCATTTACCAATGTACAGATTATAAGTTAAATGTAGTCGCATTCATAAGCGAAGTTTTATATGTGTACTACGTTATTGACTACAAAGAAGTAATTTCTATGGAAACTCACCGGTTCCCATTTTCGATCACCCACGAGCGATCGGGCGCAAATGTGCGACACGTCCTTATAAACATTTTCAATTTTAAAATACTGTTTCTATTTCGTTATAACGTTGAGTAAATTATATCGTATATTGTTTACATGATCCTTTACAAGTTGAAATTACTACCCATTATAATTTATTCCAACCTTTTAATCTTGGAATCCTTACGTAATATATTATTATGCCGTAGATTTTACCTAAATTTTACATGCATGAAAATTTATAATTATACATGTATTATAGATAAATTGCAATTTCGCTATAAATTAATTACACAAAATATAATTGATTATTTGAACTGTGTAAAGACAAAGTTCCTTTATAGTTTCTTTACAGGCAAAGGAAATATTGGCAAAAATTATTTTTTTTAAACAAAAATTTATAAATTACAGACTTTGAATTATAGCACAAAAAGTGCTTTTCGATGTTTGTCAAAAACACAAACATAGCTAACGATGATATTAATGCAGCTATAAAACAGAACTTTCCGTTTAATACGGTTGTAAAACAGAACTTTCCGTTTAGTACAGCAAAAAAAAAGAACTTTATACACCTATAAAACAGAACTTTCCGTTTAATACAGTCCTAAAACAGAACTTTCATACAATATTCCTATAGACAAAACTTTCCGTTAATGCAGCTATAAAACAGAACTTTTCGTTGTTCAAATCACGCTGTTGGCCTCACCTATATATGACAGAATAACGTTATTAGAAACCGACAATGGAGTGATTATGTCAGTTCGTCCTGGTTCTGATTTTCTATACAAAATCTTTACAGCAAACATTTACGTGATTATCATGTGTAAACTGATAATGATATCATGTGTGTCAGCACAGTATACTTGCTAGGTTAGTGTCATTGGCTGAGTTTGGGCAGTAAAGGCGTTCATTGTGTTATGATTCTAGTAACGTGTTCATCCACATTAGGTGTGTTCGGGTTACACCATGCATTTTACTGTTTAGGTATCCTCGTTAGCGTTATGGCATCAGATATCAATTTTCCACGATATTAAACATAACCTGCAAGGTAATCTTTTTGCATTCTCTCCCGAATAACTTATGTACCTCTCTTCAGTGCTGAAAACGCCGACGAGGCGTTTCACTAGAATTTTCTTTTCTCTCCTTTACTTTTTATAGCTTGGATGCAAGAATAGCAGAATGACTATAACTGGAATCAGCACCACACGAAACGTTAAAAACAATAACGACAATTATGCTGTATGTAATATCACAATACTGCTTTTAGTTTAAACGACGTATATACTTTTACAAATTTTGTACTTGAATAACATCGTCGGTGCCCGATTTGGTTAGAACCCGCAATCGTAAGGCGAAACAATCGGAATGCGTTTACAAACGGGTTGTGACGTAACTCGTGTATCGTATCCGCCTCTGTTAACCAACCACAACTCGCCTTCACTTGCAGCACCAAACAGTTTTTGTAATACCAGTTGGTTTTTTGTTTATATCAGCTATTAATTCAGTGCTATTAAGCTGAAGGACGTTTGGTTTTACAAATACCAAAAGTGTACGGCAGGCTTCGATAATTATAGTTTTTCATTTCACCCAAGTGTATAGATTCATGCTTATGAATTATGAAACGTGAAAGCAGTGAAGTTTGGTGTAGTTACGTCACGTAAAACTTTCGGCCATGACAGTAATGTGGATGGTAACGAACTACACTAATTGCAGTAACGATATAATAACTAACTGATGCCTTTCATTTTATATTCGTTCCGTTCAGCACCTCACGCCGTTTCTATCTGTTATACACGTGGGCACCGACGACAGTCGGTAGCTAGATGTAATCTACACAGCAGAGACAGAATTTATATTAGCGTATAACTATGTTCGACTGAGAAGAGCTAACAACTCTGTTTTTGGCAGGTAAGAGTGAGAAACTCGGTGTTTCTGTAGTCAGTTAACAAACACCGCGTACAGTACGTCAGTTCTGATATCGTCTGACTAACTGACGCGATTCCTTAAGTCGACCTATGCAGTATATGATATGTCTATTTTTATTGTCTAATTTGTATATCTGTTATCTATTTCTGATACACCAAAGAGACCCAAATATATAACGCAGACGAAGTAAGTCAAGCTTCTTCTTTCGCCCAGCTAGAAGCCCGCCTTCTTACTCCGCGATTCTTTTCCCATAAACAATAGCGTGTGTTTCTGTATCCGTTTACATAGCCGAATACGTCTCTGAGTTCAAACACACTATAAATTTCCTTGGATAAAATTACACGTAGCCTACTATAGACTCAGAATAATATAAAAATAAATATAGCGTGTGTGCGCGCGCATGTAAAACAGAAGAAGCGGAACCAGAAGCAGATAAAACTGCTTTAATATTAAATAGAAATGATAGTAATACGTTTTCTTGTTATTGACTGTATGTAAGTACGAAGAGATTAACGACTAAGAGCGACGTTGACTCGCATTATCACTAAGCGAGTTTGTACAATCGTGTTTCTCTCGTTAAACGTGGATACCTAACAATCATAATGGACCACTTCACAAAGTTTGTTAAGCTATACCCTACACATACTGCGTTCACAGAAACTTTCACTAATCACATGCAAATATATGATGTTTCTAACGTCAAATAAAAACGTAGAGAACGAAGCATCTTACACGAACTGCTGCGTATATACCGAATATGTATATATTTTTAATGTTAAATATCCCAAGTAAATGTGGAAATTCGTGATGAGGTTAACTCCTTAGTTATAATGGATAAGTGGGATGAGTGCCAAATGGATGAACGACTGGTACCAAATTTGTCAGCCCTTCACTGCATCAGCAACCAAGAAATACAGTTAAAAATGAAGTCCAATAGTAATAGCACTTGTAGTTAACACGGTGGATCAGCTGTGATAATTAAGGAAAATTTAAAACATTCTGAGAAGGAAACATGTGACATTCAAGCAACAACTGTAAAAGTTTTTTCTCAATTTCGGACGTTTGCAGTAACAGTTATACTGCCCACCAAGCTATATTACCATTTATTTTTTGTTACTGAGAAAAGGTGATTATCTTAGGATCTTCCATTCTTTAGGAGACCGTTTTATTACTGGAGGAGACTTCAATACGAAACATACTTACTGGAGTTCTAGGCTTAGTACCAGCAAATGTAAGCATTTGTACGTATAAAGTGATCAAACTAGCAAAGTGTAAGTGCCAGTCTGCTGGAAAACCGACTTATTGACCCATAGGCTTAAATAAAATTCCTGGTCTGACAGATTTCTTAGTTTTGAATGGAGTAGCAGCCAATTATATTTGTAGTGGCGAATGCTATGATGTGTCATCTAATCATACACTAAGTAGTCTATACCTGTAATACAGAAATCACTTCCGGCATCAATCGTTTCCGCAATAAGTGGAGAGACTGGAATGGGGAGAGAAGAACTTGCAAAACGAATTGAGTTAAATGTTCCACTGAGAACTACTGTACAACTTGACATGAACGTAGAACAATTAGTACATGATATCCAACAAGCTGCAAGAAATAACGCCCCTGCATTAAAAAGAAAAACACTAGAGTCACACTTAAGGAAATAAGAGAACTCGTTTCCTTACTTTCCAAAAACCTTATTTCCATTTACAAATGCAGTACAAGCTGAAAGTAAAATAATTTTAAAAATATTATACGTGTATTACTAGGCTACCTGAACAACATCAAACTTTTAGGCTTGGAAACTAGTTTTGTGTCAGTGGTTTCAGCTAGGTATGTTACCATTTATTTTTATTACTGAGATGCGCTGTTTCGTACTGGATGAACAAAACTACGATTAAGTGACACGGTAGGCCTATATTTTGGATCCGTATTTGTGGTAACAGGAACAAGATTGTTAATTGGCTGTTATTATTTAGTATTTATTAAATGTTTAAATATTTTTTTATAACATATTGACCATAGCATAATACCAAACCCAAAGGGCTCAGAAACACATTGTAATTATATACAAATAATAAAATTGTCACTGAAGATGCAACTCGTGATGAATATTAACAATCAAGGCATAATGTGGAGAAACAGCGGTTTTATCCCAGTTCTCACCGAGTCGCCATACATTTCGCATGTGAAAAACCCAGACTACGCAACAATACATTAGATTCCTACTTCCTGCTACGCTTAGCCTGGGAAAAGCTGACGTCAGCGCTTCTTCAGCTCTACATGGAGTACTACATATGTTACAAAATATGATACCTTCGGCACTTCTTCATGCGTTGTTTAACTCTTACTCGCTATATAAAAAATATTTAGTCATTCATTTATCAGTTTCTACTATTGAATCGTTAAACAGAAAATTCACTAAAATAATACGAAGGCTATATAATTTGAGAATCATTATTTTTGTGCCCTTATTTGAATTTTTCAAAAGTCTGTTAATGTTCTTTCAATTTGTTGGTGTTGTAATATTCAAGATCAGTTAAAGGACGCTTTTCACCAGAATGGACAACATCCGTAACGAGCAAATTCGTGAGGAATTAAATACATTTTCCATAAACAGAACAACACGAGAGAAACTGGAAACTAACCACGAAAGAATCTAAGAAACAAGGAATTCAAAAGTGGCGTCAAAATAAAAACTTGAACAAAGAGAGATTGGGACGCCACTGAAAAGACGAAATTCAGGCTGGTACAGGTCGAGAGGCCTGAAACTTCAGAGACAGTAACAGAAGCAGAAGGTATTAATTTCAACAAACATAGAGAACGTGAAAAATTATTTACATGTCTTCTCTACAGTATTACATTCTAGTAGTAGGCCTAAACAAAACACAATTCACGACCTGTCCGCATATACACATCCAGCTGCAACACAAGTTCACACAAACATCTAAAATCGGAAATTTATTTGTACATCTCGTTATGGAAATATAAATTAACACGAAGAAATATTTCCAATATTTTAATTTAAAAAATCTATGGTCATCCAAATAAAACGATTGGAAATCATATTGTAAAAATGTATTCTCCAAAAACTGCGTACCGTCCTGTAGGTGACACGCTGACCACTTTCCTTCTTATAGAGATTGGATTGAGAGAACTGTTTCAACATGTGTATCACAATGAAAACTCCCGGGACATCGAGACAAATAACGGGTTGCCTTTCTCGTTTATAACTTTTCTCGAGCGGTATGTGTATGTGTGTGTGCGCGCGCGCACGCGGTTCATTTTTGGTGCTCGTTTTCCGGATAAGATTGCGTCCTTCCTCTTCATTCTTCTCTGTCTACGTTTTCACATCTGTTTTGATGCCGTCTTTCAGGGGCGTGTCTTTGTGTTCTGGTGCGCGTGTTTATACTGTGCTGTAGCAGTGGCTCATGATAGGCTTGTCTGAGTATTGCTGCTACTGGTGTTCAATGTCATGAACGAAAACCGGCCACCAGCAGCAGTATTTGCAGCTACGCTATCATGAGCCACCACTGCAACAAATGACAGACCCCGCAATAGAACACAAAGACACGCTCCTGAAAGAAGACATCAGAACAGATGTGAAAACGTAGGCAGAGGAAAATGACGAGGAAGGACGTAGTCTTATCCGAAAAACAATAACGAAAACATCTATCTTCCTCTTAGAACGAGTGGAAATTGTGTGCGTGTGTGTGTCTGTCTATCTGTCTATAATTCTATAATATAATAAAAAATAAGTTAACAGAATAATACTGATACTTCCAGAATTAAAAGGAAATGTTATAACATAAGTATTTAAGTAATTGGTAGGGGTTATAAAAAGAGATGTGGGTTATATGTGAACACCCCCCCCCCCCCACAAACACAAACTAATACGTACATATTGACATGTTAGGGGATATATACTCTCTGTGCTAATATATTTCACCTGTTAAAAATAATGTCACAACGAATGTCACTAATACGAACTAAATTCAGCTAACTTCCTGTGTAGGCCTACTACGTACCATACACATTGGAGCATATGTGCCTACAGTAATACATGAAGATTCTTAACAGTTTTTGTCTAATTTTCTATTCACTGTTGACAAATATTGACAAAAATCTTGCACTTCCTTATTTCAAATTGGTTATAAAGATAGTGATATTAATAACAGGCTCAAACATTCTAATCTTAATCAGATTCTCAGTCACCTGATAGTTAGTGAATTTGCTGTTAGTGAAATGCAATATAGCCGAGGGTAATCCTCACGTTCGCTTGTCCCATGATTCTTCACTAGAACTAGAGAAGAAATCGTTATAAATAAACTGAGCACACAGGAAGCGAATAAACACTAATAACAATTTGCATGATATAAAACTGATTTTATTGGTTTTTTACCACCGTGCTCAAGAGTGAAAGTTTCTATTATGGTCATACAGGGTTTTTTCTTTTTGAAATAAAAATTATAGGTAATTTAAAAAGTTACATTATTTATTATCTACGAAATACTGGCTCGAAATACTCTTTTCAAGGTCGCCGACGTACTTTTGCCTAAATGTTTCAGATTGGGTATAATTAAGCAACATAAACATTCGTAAAGATTTGTGCTTGCTGAATAGATTTAGTACAAAACAATCCAAGCGAATGAATGAGTGTGTTTTGTAGAAGCGTGTTCCAGTCAGTCGTTTTGTTAAGAATATTTATCTGTAAAGCATACATTTTGATATGGCCTAAACTAACATAAACTTCGTTTACTCAGTTTAAAGTCGGTGACTGGTGGACGCGTGTTGCTGAAGTTTCTTCAGTGATGAAAACGGACGGTTTTACAAAGACAATCGGCGCGGAATGATTTAACACAGATTATGGTAACTCCTCACTCTCGACTCTATTTATGAAGTGCAGTCTGTAGATTGAGTTCTTTGATTATAAAGAAAACTCTTTCAATAAAATATCTCTCTAAAAATAATTGTGCAAAAAATTATAAACAAATTTAAGCAGATTGAGTGAATTTATTCGTAACAAGAAGAACTATTTTGAAACCTACTATAGAGTCCTCTTAACAGGCTTTTTAGTTGCAAATCATCTTGTTTTCGTTTCATCTTATATCTTATTTTATACTTACTGTTTTACAGGACACGCGTACTGTTTTCGCTATCTTGTGGTAGTGTTAATGAAGTGTAGTTTAATAACGTACCGCGCAACTGGTGTTGTAAACGTTCATTATTAAGGTATTATATTTAACGTCTGTTCGTTAGCATGGGACCAAAAAATCAGAAACTGCAGAAATTTTTTTGTCATTTTGGGGTCCTACTAAACACAAAATATACTTTTATATTACCAGCTTAACTGTCGTATTTTCTTGTCTTTTATCTAGTTTTTATTTTTGTCTACATAAGACAGTATCCACAAATCTTACAGACTCGTAACCGTATTAAATCTTAACGGTACTTTTTATTCCACAAAGACGGCCAAAACGTAGTGTTTTAGAGACAACCTTGACCGTATTACGTGTGAGGAACAATATTTCGCGTGCCTAAGTGAGACATCGACGGACGGACACAAGGTATGCTGCACAGGAGATGTTACACAGGATGAGTCTGAGACCAATGAAGCCTGAAGCTGTTCTACTCGTCCGTGAAGTGACACGGTTCTAGACAGACTACTTTCTCTCCCCCCTCCCTATACCGGTGTGTTCAGTCAACATTTCGCGTTATAGAAATTGTTAAACTGGAATAAGCCTTTTCGATAAATATGGTTGAAAATGTAGTACCTAAGCCTGTCCACTTCCTTGACTTTTCACAACTTCAAAGGATGACGAGTTTATACGTAAATGCTTTCTTTGAGCGAAATGGTTACTATGAGAGAAATGTTTTCTAAAAGATAAATGAGAACAGAAGCGAAGTCTGCATTTCTTAAGAAAACATAATGAAATACTTTCTATTAAAAGCTGTGAGCAACTAAAATTCACATATATTCTATTCATGATGAATTTGATTTTGTGTACCCGTCAGTGACTATTAGACGTCACAGATGGCTAGTATACATTACGTTCCAGGTCTGCCTGAAAGGTCAAAACACAGGCTTGTCCTCTCTGGTAAATAAAATTAGTGGACAACTGATATTACCAACTATTTAAAGTGTATGTTCCGAATCTCTATTTTCTGACAAAGATTGAAGACGCGTCCCATCATCCACAAAAATAAATAAAAGTAGGAGTCGTGCAGCTTTTTTACGGAAATTCAGAAATTCTAGTAAACGACACCAATGCACTCACGACTCAAAGAGGACTACAGCACCATACAAATACAACTGAAGCTTTGACGGTATAAGTAGAAAACTGAAGTCAACGAAGACAGATCGCTATACATTCACGACAAACAAGTCAAGATGCCCTCCAGTCTTAATAACAAACGCATTCCACAGTCTGACGAAGTCGGATACTTCGGGTAATTTTGACAAGACACTTTGAGGTAACAACAAATATCAGTAAAAGCCTAAAACTGAAAAATATACTGCCTTTTGGATATAAAAACGCAACTTAATATCACGATAAATAAATTGTATTTTACAAGTCGGTAATCGGCCCTATTTGGTCACACAACTGTGTACTATGAGGGCTGCGCCAGTAACAGACTAGTTTGCAGTCACAAACCTGACAGGTGGTATGTGACAGTACACAGTAAATTAGAACCCATCAGCATGTGATTGGCTTATAATCATCCAAGAAACGGGGAAGCACTTTCTCACGTTATAGTTTTACCTAAAAACTACAGTCGCCCCACGATGAAGGCTAAAGATACCCCGTCAAGACTAAAGAAAACAAGGCCAATAATGTAATAAACTGATCTATGAATAATTCACCCTGAAGCGTGAAATTGTCTAAAATACTTGTCACTTGTAAATAAGGTGGGGTACCAGTTAGTGCCTTCCGTAAATACATTATTGTACGCACTGTTGTGAGATATCAAATTAGCTCACTAAAAATTCTATTTCTGATTGGTAATAAAAACTTGTTTCGTTCAGTGAAAAAAAGGGTTTAATAGATGTGTTGAAAAAATACTTGCTGTTTAAAAATCAACTATTTTCTGAAGACTGTACATTCGTATGATCGTCGCAGACAATTAATTAGTGCATGTAAACAATTATACGATCGTTGTAGGAGAGAAAACAGTTTTGCTGTTGGGCTTACGCCGTTAATAAATTTTATTCTGGAATATTAACATACTTTACTTAATTCTAAACACATTTACATTTAGAATAATAACGTGACTCCAGAGAGAATAAGTTTTTTAATCACGAATGACAGTAAGGCGATGACGGTCACAAATTTACAAGTTTTATCAGGTTGCAAAAATTACAATACATTGTAAGTTACAGCGACGATCGTTGTGCAGTGGCGAAGTTAGGCACTGCCCGACTTAAGCAATACTTATTAACGACTGTGAGTTATTGACTTTTGTTTAGTCAATGATGAGTAGTTATTTATATATATATTGTAACGTAACAGAGTTGAGGTCCCCAACGTTACATAAAAAATTGAATGAAATATGGTCAAGGACCATACCCTGAATTAAGGTTGCTCAGTAGTTAATATATCTGAGAAGTACCTCAAGTCAAAGGAGGCAATGACTAATGTTAAATATAAAAGAGCCAGACCAATGAATGGTTGAATGTAATAAAATGTTTGTTTTTATACTGTAACTTAATGAGGTTTACAGAATGTTTATGTTATATGTTGAGTAGTGTAGAAATGAACTGATGTTGTTTAATAGTAATACTTCATCAAAGATTATGGTTGTATTTATGTTAAATTTGTCTTTAGACAATCAAGTATAGTTACTAGTGTTAGGCATTATACTAATTTTAAAGTATTGTCTAAAGTTGAATAATATTGTTGTTTTAATTAATGTTTGTAAACTGGGCCACGAGGGTGATCAGTGTTTCATGTTTGACAAGTAGTTCTGACAATTATATTATAAATTAATGAAGGGTTCCAGAACCAGTTAATTAATGTAATAAAGTAACCACCAGTAAAATAAAATTAATGTAACTAACCAATTAACCAATAATTACTTGTACAGTAGGTCAGGTAAAAGAAAATTAAGTTAAAAAACCAAATAATGTTATAACGGTTGTAAGAAAAGCTATAGGCCTAAATTCCATATTAGTGAAAGGAAATTAATACCTTTTAAGGAGTCCAGTCCAACGAAACTCTGGTAAAACATTCACTGTTTAAGAAGGAAGGTTAGGGGAGAATTTTAGGTAATTTAATATTAATCCAAGCATGGAGTATTTTATTGGAAAAGAGTAGTAATATTCTATAATGCCGGCTCAAGGATATTTAGGAAACGTGGTTGTTAAGGCAACTGAAATGTACAGACGTTGTTGATTTGGATTTATTCGTTCTGATTGTTACAAGCTATTAGGTTGAGATGGGCAGATACATTTAACAAAAATTGAATAATAAATTTGGAAGAAAAATGAATCAAAATTAAAAACCCTCTTTGAAAGATAATTATAACTTAATACTGATGAGTAATAAAATTAAATAACCTTCCAAATTGTAACTGAATACGTTTAAAAAGAATTGAAAACCTCTCACCTCATTCACCAAATAATTCCGCTGGATTCGGTATTAAACCAATTCCTTCTATAAACAGAAGATCAGTTCAGAGAATTAAAGCCTGAACTAACGGAATTATTGAAAATACAAGAAGACCTAGTTTGGCAGAGTCAACCTTCACTGGCAGCAGAAGAAGCTGGGATCCTAATTTCATTTCACCGGGACCGAGAATTATCAAGATCATAGAAGAAGATCGGAAGTCCGAAGAATTCCTGAGAGCTTCCCATTATTCTTCACAATCAATTTTATTAAAGGCAGAACACTTTTGCTGGATGAAGATGATTTAAACTGAGTCTTGGCAACTGTTTACAGACGTCCACAGCCATTCGAAGCTTTCGTCGACTCGGTAAAAAAACAACCTATTTTAATTTCACTATATTTAGAGTAAATAATTTTGTTTTTGTAATACTAGAGTAACCTTAATTGTGGATTTTACCTGGCCTTACTAATGGTTCCAAGAACTTTACGAACCCTGGGATAAGAACTAATTATTATTATTTTTCATTTGTATAAGTCTATGGAGTTGGATTGATTGATAATCGATATATTTCTGTGTGATCGATCTGATTATATTGTTATTTTGGAAATCACGGGTACTGTGAATTAATAGATAAAATTAATAAAGGATCTTGATTGTATGAGATAATATTTGAAGTTATTGCAGAATAGATACTATAAGTAGTGGTCGTAATAATTTACAGTAAAAGGTTTATTCAAAAACCGATGAACAACTAACCTATAAGTACGCTTATTACAAGTGGAAGCGCTAAATACGTACAGCTGGTGGAACGTGAGATCGCGGAACTAGCGTGTTTTCAGTGCAAACTTTGAACAGAATTTCCTATCGTCGAGTGACTAGGGTTGACACGAATATTCATTACATTCAGTTAATACACGATACATATCGTTAATATTACCCAACTACTTAATACTCAGTTAGATCTATATCGTAGTACGATTATAAGTAAAAAAGAACATTATTATAATTATATTTGTCTAATAACATATTTTCAGGAGGTTTCATCGGTCACAACCGAATAGATCTACTAATTAATAACACATTACTTAAACCAGATAACAACATTTTAAATTGTTACAAATTGCCACCTTCAACGTCTTCCTTGACGTTTGATATACGGGAGTCTCGCATAAGTAAATAAAACACCAGAAACGTTTTATTTCAAATTGACGACTCCAACGTGGGGCTGAATTAAGAAGGACTCCATTATAACACGAACTATTTCAAATTGGCGCTTACAACAGTGGGGCTTGAATAAGACGGACGTTTCGCTAGTACCTCATAGACTTAGTTTTATTTCAAAATTGGCGCCCAACGTGGGGCTGGATTGAACCCCAGTATACACACTCACATACTTGTAAACGTTGTATTCCAAATTGGAATCCAACAGTGGTGCTTCCACACATCTTCCTATAAATAAATAAAATATAGTAACACGTTTAATTACAAATTGATGCTCACAACGTGGGGCATCATCATCTCCTCTTAACACCTTCAACGTTTCTTTACAAATTGGCGCTCAACGAGTGGGCTTGAGTTAAGTAAAAAATAATATTAATTGTTACTTAACTTGAGCAGGCAACCATTAGAGGCATAGGAATGCATAATACCAGAGGCAGATCGAAGAAGGGGGCAGAAGAGAAGGAGAAAGAAGAAGGTGGACAGGAACGAGAGATAGAAACATTTACGGACAGTGAAATGGAACAAACAATGGGTGATAAAGAAGAAATTGAAGCAATTATCACAGAGAAGGAAATAGTTGAAGAGGATGCCCAAGGGGACCAACCAGATAAAGCGGGAACCAGAAGAGAACCAGATTGGCAAGAAATAATGAAATTTATGGCAGAACAAAGCCGACAAAACAATGAAACTTTAATAAAACAAATAAATGAGGAAAATAAGGAGAACTTTAGGAAACAGGAGGAAACCTTAAGGCAAACCAAGGAGGAAACTAATGAGAGTTTAAGACAAATTAAAGAGGATAATAAACAAAATTTAGAAAAGCTGGAAAATAAAATAGACAGTATCAACGAAAACTCAAAGAAACAAAATGAAATTTTGAGCGAGAATTTGATCAAATTAATGAACGAGAAGTTTGACAGAAATAAAGAGGAAAATGATGAGAATAACCGGCTGATAAATGAAAGCTTAAACCAAATCAATGAAAGGTTTGACAGAAACGATGAGAGCTTAAGGCAGATTCTGGAGAATACCAAACAAATGGATGAGAAAATTGAAAACCATAATAAGGAGTTGCGGCAAATCATCAATGAACAAGGCTTAGCGTTGAGGGAAGTCATCAATGGAAGTATTATAATTGTCAATGAACCACGGAGCAAAGGAGTTGATAGCTATGAAGTGGAAGTAAGACAGAAAATAACCGAAATTAAGGTGGGTCTGGAAAAGACAGATGAACCCATCATGCAACTCAGAGTGGAAGTAGAGACCAAAATTACTCAAATAGGAAACCTACAAGCGAAGACCCAAGAAAAATTTGACAAGATACCAATTGATAGAACCGGAAGAATAGAACGGGTTCATGATGAAATGAAGATTGTGAGAATAAGACAAATGTGTAAAAGGAAATTAATAAATACACGGGAAGAATTGGAAATGATTAAAAGGGGATTGGTTCAGCTACATAATAGACCAATTACGGAAAACAGAGAAGTAAGGCAAGTGAGAAACTTTAAACGAACCACACTTGAATTCCCAGATGGACTAGAAGGACCAAAAAGGCCAAAATTAACCGAGGAGCATGGAGGACTTATGGAATTTATGTATGAACCATTAGAACAATTGAGAAATAGTACAGAAGAATCAGTTCAAAGGACGATGATGAACTTGAATATAAATGACAATTTTATAGTGACAAGAGGCAAGAACTGCACAATAATGAGATATGTCACCAGGACAGAAATAACTCTATACACTAGAGAAATCCGAACAATCAGTACAGAGGAAATAATGGACCACGGTTAAACAGACTCCAAACAGAATATAAAGAAAAGGGACGGATTTTATGGATACAGGACCAAGCAACCCATTGTAAATAATACCCCAAAATTCCAAAAGTACGTAAGGACAACTTACTTAATTTATTCAGAAATAATACGATTTAAGATATTTTGAAACCATTTTATTTAACAAAAAATAATAACAGATTAGTAGATAAGAGTTATAAAGAATTGATTTAAAATGAAATAATAGGAAAAAGTAATATTTTTAATGGTAACAAACAGAAGAAAAATTAAATGAACAAAAACAATTGATGGTAATGTGCTCAGATAAGAAGAATAAAGAATAATTTAATGACTCCAATTAAATTGAAGGAGGATGATAATTAATACAATAATTAGAATTTCTCGGAATTGAAGATTATATAAGAAGAAATGATACGGAGAAATATGTCACAAGAAGTAAAGTCAAAAGAATTTTAACATAAGGCCTATCAATAATGTTATATGCTATTAGTTAATGGAAAAGAAGAAGGAATCAAGGAGAAGAAGAAATATATAAATAAATGCAAACAGCTACAGTATGAAGAATCCCAAAAGTGTTTAGTACTAGTCGCTAATTGACTACTACTTATAAGTTTTTTATTTTTATGTATTGACCGTAGAAATGTTCCGGCAATAATTTTCCTGAGCAGGGATGATGTTCCCCTGGTCTCGGAAGGTGTAAGGATGGACAGCGGAGTAATGGACCCAAAAGTGGCCACCCGACTGGTACCACCGCACAGGATAGGGAAAAATGTTAGGGAAATTGAATATTTAAGGGATGATAATTATAAAATAGCTGTATAGATTGATATTAGATTCCAGAAGTATAGATGAAGAAAATAGAAGGAAGATAGCAGACCAAAGCTTAATTGATAAAGCGAATTTATAGAAGTAAATAGAAATGAGTGTTAAACAAGTTTAATATGATTAGTGTGACCAGTCCTTATCAAATAAAATGTGGAAGTACCACTACCCAGAAATAAATAATTGATGAATTTGCCTCCAAGAGAGAGAGTAGAGTAAGAGAACAGCAATTACCACCAGTCTGAATTACCAGTCAGTTTACAACCAGTCGGAAATAAAAAAGTATTATGAATAGAGGAACCAATTGGCCAGACACAAGTTGTGCGTTTATTTTTTACTAAACTTTGTTTATACAAAATAAACTTATTTCGAAGGGGGGGGGTGTTATATAACGTAACAGAGTTGAGGTCCCCAACGTTACATAAAAAATTGAATGAAATATGGTCAAGGACCATACCCTGAATTAAGGTTGCTCAGTAGTTAATATATCTGAGAAGTACCTCAAGTCAAAGGAGGCAATGACTAATGTTAAATATAAAAGAGCCAGACCAATGAATGGTTGAATGTAATAAAATGTTTGTTTTTATACTGTAACTTAATGAGGTTTACAGAATGTTTATGTTATATGTTGAGTAGTGTAGAAATGAACTGATGTTGTTTAATAGTAATACTTCATCAAAGATTATGGTTGTATTTATGTTAAATTTGTCTTTAGACAATCAAGTATAGTTACTAGTGTTAGGCATTATACTAATTTTAAAGTATTGTCTAAAGTTGAATAATATTGTTGTTTTAATTAATGTTTGTAAACTGGGCCACGAGGGTGATCAGTGTTTCATGTTTGACAAGTAGTTCTGACAATTATATTATAAATTAATGAAGGGTTCCAGAACCAGTTAATTAATGTAATAAAGTAACCACCAGTAAAATAAAATTAATGTAACTAACCAATTAACCAATAATTACTTGTACAGTAGGTCAGGTAAAAGAAAATTAAGTTAAAAAACCAAATAATGTTATAACGGTTGTAAGAAAAGCTATAGGCCTAAATTCCATATTAGTGAAAGGAAATTAATACCTTTTAAGGAGTCCAGTCCAACGAAACTCTGGTAAAACATTCACTGTTTAAGAAGGAAGGTTAGGGGAGAATTTTAGGTAATTTAATATTAATCCAAGCATGGAGTATTTTATTGGAAAAGAGTAGTAATATTCTATAATGCCGGCTCAAGGATATTTAGGAAACGTGGTTGTTAAGGCAACTGAAATGTACAGACGTTGTAGATTTGGATTTATTCGTTCTGATTGTTACAAGCTATTAGGTTGAGATGGGCAGATACATTTAACAAAAATTGAATAATAAATTTGGAAGAAAAATGAATCAAAATTAAAAACCCTCTTTGAAAGATAATTATAACTTAATACTGATGAGTAATAAAATTAAATAACCTTCCAAATTGTAACTGAATACGTTTAAAAAGAATTGAAAACCTCTCACCTCATTCACCAAATAATTCCGCTGGATTCGGTATTAAACCAATTCCTTCTATAAACAGAAGATCAGTTCAGAGAATTAAAGCCTGAACTAACGGAATTATTGAAAATACAAGAAGACCTAGTTTGGCAGAGTCAACCTTCACTGGCAGCAGAAGAAGCTGGGATCCTAATTTCATTTCACCGGGACCGAGAATTATCAAGATCATAGAAGAAGATCAGAAGTAAGAAGAATTCCTGAGAGCTTCCCATTATTCTTCACAATCAATTTTATTAAAGGCAGAACACTTTTGCTGGATGAAGATGATTTAAACTGAGTCTTGGCAACTGTTTACAGACGTCCACAGCCATTCGAAGCTTTCGTCGACTCGGTAAAAAAACAACCTATTTTAATTTCACTATATTTAGAGTAAATAATTTTGTTTTTGTAACACTAGAGTAACCTTAATTGTGGATTTTACCTGGCCTTACTAATGGTTCCAAGAACTTTACGAACCCTGGGATAAGAACTAATTATTATTATTTTTCATTTGTATAAGTCTATGGAGTTGGATTGATTGATAATCGATATATTTCTGTGTGATCGATCTGATTATATTGTTATTTTGGAAATCACGGGTACTGTGAATTAATAGATAAAATTAATAAAGGATCTTGATTGTATGAGATAATATTTGAAGTTATTGCAGAATAGATACTATAAGTAGTGGTCGTAATAATTTACAGTAAAAGGTTTATTCAAAAACCGATGAACAACTAACCTATAAGTACGCTTATTACAAGTGGCAGCGCTAAATACGTACAGCTGGTGGAACGTGAGATCGCGGAACTAGCGTGTTTTCAGTGCAAACTTTGAATAGAATTTCCTATCGTCGAGTGACTAGGGTTGACACGAATATTCATTACATTCAGTTAATACACGATACATACGTTAATATTACCCAACTACTTAATACTCAGTTAGATCTATATCGTAGTACGATTATAAGTAAAAAAGAACATTATTATAATTATATTTGTCTAATAACATATTTTCAGGAGGTTTCATCGGTCACAACCGAATAGATCTACTAATTAATAACACATTACTTAAACCAGATAACAACATTTTAAATTGTTACAAATTGCCACCTTCAACGTCTTGCTTGACGTTTGATATACGGGAGTCTCGCATAAGTAAATAAAACACCAGAAACGTTTTATTTCAAATTGACGACTCCAACGTGGGGCTGAATTAAGAAGGACTCCATTATAACACGAACTATTTCAAATTGGCGCTTACAACAGTGGGGCTTGAATAAGACGGACGTTTCGCTAGTACCTCATAGACTTAGTTTTATTTCAATATATATATATATATATATATATATATATAAGTACTATAAAACTAAGGGTTAGGACATTCTGAATTACTCTAGTAGTGAAGATCTCTCTTTAAGACTCTAGTCGTTTAAATGAAAGTCTGATTAATAAAACTTGTGACTGTCATTTATAAAACTTAACAAAACTTGGTACTTCTAAATTTTATAAAACTTGTAGAAACATGGTACTGTCATTTGCAATATTACTGTCATATAAAATTTGTTATAAAACTTAGTTTCTCTGGAGTGACTTTGAAATGCTACCGTAAGGACAACAAGCGCGCGCAATAATAGCTACTTCTAACAACAACAGCCTTTAGCAAGAGTATAAATAAATAATGTAAAGAAAACTGAAGAATACAATACAAAAGTCGATCATTGGTAGGTGCAAAATTTGTTAAGATACATATACTAAAAAAAAAAGAAAAAAGGTTTACTTAAATGTACTGCCATAATGTTCGTAACCTGGTAATCGTTTACACGATTACGACGGATCCACATGTGTGGGAGCTTTGTATACATCCGAGACGTTAGTTTAGTCAGTCGCCAAGGGTCGAAATCATGGTACGTACACATCTTTAATATCCTATTTTTGATTTTGTGTTAATTCTTACGCATTTTGTTTTTTCAGGAGATGGCCTTGCGTTGTATTTATGTTTAATAAATTGTTGTCCACTGATAATTATTATTATTATTATCTTATAATAATAATCGTTGCCCACTGATTAATATATGTTTACCTGGAGACGATAGATGATTTTTAATGGTCGAAATATTGTGTTTTAATTTGTTATTTCACGATGGAAATTCTACTTAGAATGAAGTAGAATCCTGGGTAAACAGAGAGATATAGCTTGTGGAGACAGCGTGTACGTCTTTTCTCAAGTCACTCACCCTTGACAAGGTAGTTCGGAAAAATATATGAGGGTTAGTTAGTTAATATATTAAGAAAACATAGAAGTATTATTTAAAGTATTTCAATTTCAAACTTCTAAAAAACGTACTAGGGAATAAATAAATGTATGTTAACAGTTGCAAACAAACTGTCCTGTAGATTTCATATTTAATTAAAATTAATAAATTAGCAGCTAAAACAATATACAGATACTTTATCACTTTATAGTAGATTCTGCCATAAAGGAATTACACTTTGCAATAACTACATATTTATAACGGTACGTACGACTAGAGGAAATATACCGTAATTTGGGAAAATAACTTGGTGTTGAGTCAAAAGGGCCACAATTTACTACCAGGTCAGCTGTTCATGTTAAGTATTGATCGATTTATGTAACATGCTACGAAAACTATTATATATAAAAAACAAAAATGATGTTAGTATGCCACGCTTTCTAAAACAAATTATATCCTCTCGTTTCTAAAAAAAAAAAATGTTAATAAAGGAAACCATAATTGTAATTTGTGTAATGCTTAGCGTGAAATCAACACGCCTGAGACGCCTCGCTTACCTCCTTCGATGTCTAGCATCGAACTCAGGGGGCGAGTTCAACAACCAGTAAGATTCGAAAGATTTCTGCGAATTTTTCGATCTAAGAGGAGTACGAATAACTACAGATTCTATTCATATTGATTCAGGCTATAGTAGACGCCACTGAAGCAGATCAACGGAGGGGGCTAATTCAGAAAACGCATTACAGTTACTGTTTTAAGAAACTGCCAGCTGTCAGTAACCTGATTCAGCTACTATTGAAGGCGCCAAAGACAAAAAGAGAACCGGATACAGGCTGTGTTTTACCTTGGAGAAAATCGTGAAAAGTAAATGAATAAATCTTAACAAGTCGGTCCAGGTTACAGAACCAACATAAATGATAATGAAACAGGGAGAGATAAAAATAAAAACAGGGATTTGTACGCGGATTATGAGGATTTAGCCTTACCTCTTACTTTAGGATAGAGGTACTGAGGTGGCTCGGTCATGTCTTGAGAACGGACGACAACAGGATTGAGAAGAAGCTGTACAAAGATACACCGGGCAGAATGCGACCTAGAGGCATGTTTATGGGCTGGCAGAGAGTAGAGTAATGGATGATGTCAAGCAGTTAAGGACCGCACAGGACTGTGATAGCTGAGCGGGACTAGTAAAACAGTCCACTGCTAAGTAGGCCTACATGCGTCTGCTGTGCCGATAAGAAATTCGTTGAAATTACTAATGCAAAGAGACAGGTCTCTGCCTAACCAGGACTTAAAAACAGATTAAATTATAAATACACCAATCATTTGGGATAATAATAAATATTTATTTAAACATTTTATGAATTCAGATTTGTAAGAATTTTCTTTGCTACCAGATCCAATTAAAAATTAAGGAATAAGACGCACGACAGGAATGGAGTGCACACATTATTTACTACCATACAGTCGCTTGTATACCCTACAAAATTCCATTACAGCGTATTACAAGGACGTCCACTTTTGCTGGATCTCGGCTTCGCCGATCCGTATGCCTGTAGCTCCGTTATTTCAGATTAACAATTATCTATACGCTAGCCGGCTGTGTAAGTGATGAAAAAAAACCGATACAATCATAATTTCGATTTTTTATAACTTCACCACAACGTAACTTAGGAAGGTTTTTACGTACTTCATTGATGGAAATTTATTGCTTTTCTACTTACTAATATTTTGCGTTGCGTCTTCAGTGAATAATGATACTTGCAAACCTGAAAAATATAAACAAATTAAAGTGAGTAAATATTTCTCATAAAACACGAATGATTGGAGAAGACTAAGGTGAGAGAGGGAAGACAGACAAAAAAACAAGTGTGACCTTTGACTCTGAAGACAAGTGGTCTGTGTGGATGTGGTGCCATTACGAAGAACAAGTTCTATGTCCTTTTGACCTTCATTTTAATAAGAATTAAAAACATGATACCTATATAAAACGTCTTACATTCCTCTAAAATAATATATTTGGTAATGAATCAACGCAGGAACTAACTGATTGAATTAATGTCATTATGTGCTTATATTGTGCCACCTGAATGTTTATTTTCATTCAACACATGTTTTTACGGAGCTAACACATTTTTAAATTAGAAATATCATCCCGCAGGTCATAGTATCATCACGGTGACGTAATAAGATTGTCCTAGTATTTCAGGTAGAGAGACAAAAGAAGGGTTGGTATCTTTACGAAAATAATTTGTATAAAACAGTGTTTACTAGCAATGCTTTTTAATTAGGGGAAAAATGTAAAATTTTTCATTTTCTCATAGTATCCACATATTCTCATACATTTACTACACTCCGTGATAAAATATCATTTTAAAATTAAACATCAGCACTGAATTATCTTGCTTATAGTACAGTACATGGTACACAGACTGCTGAATATGTTAAATGATTGTAATGTTAATAAATTCTACAAAATTACTAATTTAGTGATTTACGATATTACTAAATTTCTTTATGTGATATTTCTGGATGACCACGAAACTGCGGATTGAGTGTTATTGAATGACAATAACGTAGTCAGGCTTTCTCTACTTCTGAACCCAAAGAATAAACTTAACGAAACTTAAAGACTTCATTAAGGTTTTCATCAAGAGGGACTTTCCGAGTGACAGGTAGTCCTAATAAAATCATCGATTTAAACACTGTATTAACAACTCTCCAAAATTATTACTTTTTCTTCAAACAAGAAATCACCTTCAACACTTGCAGTTATTTTCTACAATGTGTAGCGGTAAAAACTGTACTCTCACTCTGCAGATATCAGCATGAATCTATCAAGTATACCCCATTTTAAAATTGAAAAATACGTCACATGTAAGTCTTCACCTACAAACAGTCTTATAATTGTCAGCTATTTACAAGCTTTTTGTTGTTATTTTAGTAATTGTACAACTAATATTTTTATTATTTACAATTTTCCTTTTATACATATAGAGCTTCCCAAAGAATTTATGGGTTACTGAAGCTGTAATTTTACAGTCTTTCTCGCTTCTGTACGTGTTTTCGGAGTTCAAATGAAAGAAGACTAAAATTTTGTTTTGAAGAAGCTGAATGATGTATGTTCACGTAACAACTAACCTGAACGTTGCTTCCTACTGTTGGGGAAAAAATACAAAACAATTCTTAAATCGGCGCCGTATATACCCACGCTGTGGACTGGAGTGAAGCAAGAAACGAAAACGGTAATGTCACCCAGTAATATCTTACTGAGACTGTGTTTCAGAATATTTTAACGTAACACTTGTTGATTTTCTTCTGATACGTTTACATAAGTAACGATAGTACAGTATAACACATCGTCGTAGAATTGCAACACGCTGAAATACACATACATACAGTACGTGGGATACAGAGTGAAGCAGTATGCAGTGTCTTGTGTGTGTTAATAGTGTGAATTTCTCAGCGGCCTTTCTTACATTATACACCGTTATCACACATAACCGGATTCACCAGATACCCGTTTTAATGAAACAGAATTACTGCTGAGCTCTCGGTAAAGTATTTTTGTTCTTAGTATTCATATATTCTCTTAAGTTTTTCTTTTACTACACTTCGTGATAAAATATCATTTTACAATTAAATATCAGCACTGAATTATTGCCACGAAATTGCTAAATAGAAATCAATACGGCCGTTATTTACGAAATTATTAAAACGCAAAAATACAATGCACAAGTTCTTTTCATCGAATTAGTTTAAACGAACACAGTTAATTTTGTTTCTTTAACCCAAAGTTTTTCTTTCCTAAATTTGGTACAAAACTAAAAATGTAAACGTTCGACTCTTATGGGTCGTAAACAAACCGTCTATGGGAGGTCCTACATAGGTCAACCTAAATTAAGTAAATATCACCTTATAAATAAATAAACATGAATATATTATAAAAGTACCAAAACACAACAAAAAATTGTTGGAAATGGTAATATAGTACACTCTTATAAGGATTTCATTTAACATATTTTTAGCTACGAAAATGTCGTACACGTGATAAGAATCATGTTTGCAGAATAAGAGTACGATATTTACCGCGATACATTTATTTTATACTTAAAGAAAATAAATGTTAATTATTTATTTTCGGGCGACATTTAATAAAATGGTGCAAATCCGACAATACTGTCAGCAACACGACTGTCAGCGTACTGTTGCCTCTCTTATAACATTCGATTCATACTTAATGAATGCCTGAATAGCAATCTCAGGGTTCCCAGATGAACTAATTCTTCTACTAATAATTCTTTGTTCAATAATTATTACGCTACACAATTTACAATTATGATATTTTCAACGTATTTTCACGTACAGAATTTAATAACATCAACAACAGTCCAACAAAACAATTTTTTATACCAATAATCTGTATCAAAAACTTGGGGGATTATTGAACAACCTATCTTAGTAACCAATCAATTTTCGTTATTTATCCGTTATTCATCCTCTAAAGTTTTTTAGAAATTTTAAATTTAAAAAATATTAATGAAGGAACGATACATTCATTATATCATTAAGTATTTTCTAAATCTCAGGTAACACGTACTCTTAATAACTGCAGTTTCAGTTTGGTTCTATTTTTCCTAAAGAGCAGAAGGAAGCAAATGTTCGAATATATTTGTTAGTTTCTAACTCAGTTGCTAAATAAACATTATGATGACGACGGTACATTTACTTTTCTACTTCAGGGTTTGGGCAACCCACAATTTCAGAGCGAGAGTATGAATCAGAAAACCACGGAAACTGCACACATGCCGGTGGCAGTCCCTTGAATGTTTTCCGAGATTTTAAAAATATTTGACATTACATAGCCTAAATATTTTCATACGTTGTACTAATCTCTGGCAACGCCTCCCAACTTTTTATTCCTCATATTGTACTTTATTACGCTACTGTTTTCTTAGCTTGTGTAAACTGTCTAGCACAGCAGCAATGAATATGTCCCATATTTTTTAAATTTCTTTTTAGTTTTTTATAAAATATATGTATACTATTACCAGTTCCTCAAAAATTTTAGGACATGTTTTTCCCAGATTAATTGTAGTCACTAACATTCTCTATTATCGTCTCGAAAAATACCGAACATTTTTATGATCAGTACCCAGATAACAATCAATGCTCAGAAGATCAAATATTAATACTTATCAATAATCAATTTATGAAATCAATGATATTCAAAAGGTAAATTTAAAATTGTCTCGAAAGTTAAAACTTCACAATAATAAGGGATACACACGCTCATACACAAGAAAACAGGAAACTCAACTACTATACGGAAGAAACGAACGCACGTAATGCTTGCGTTGCTCTCGTAATAAAAAAAAAATGTTTTATTTTAACAGCAGATGATATCGCTGGCAAGATGGCATCAAATACGAGTATCTCTAACGATGTGGAGAAAGCAGATGATTTTGACTGTTTAATTACGCGGGCCGATACTTTCACTTAAAACATTGTTTCGTTAACAAACATATACACATGCTCTGAGTTAGTGTAATAAACAGAAAGAATGGGGAAAGTCGTGCTCCGCTTTTCCGTCACTAACTCAACTCCTGACAGTGTCAACTTCCGTAAAACTTACTTAAAATTCAATGGTTAATTATGCTCAATATAAATAACAGCCTACGTTTTCCAATTGTTTGAATGCGATTATGGATAGTCTAAAAATACTGTTAGAATGAATGGGCGACTTTTTTGTTTCACATAAATTGTTGGTTTTACCTACAAACTTGTGTTACGACCATCGAAGACTGTAAAATTTAAACAAATTCTTGTATTTATAGTTTTTATTATAATACATTTTTTAGTATGATGAATTCTGGTTTAGTATAACAGAAATCAAAGCAGTACAATTACTAGAAACTAAAATATATATTTGGTAATATAAAAAACAACCAAATTCAAGAAGACTATTGTGTTACCACCAGGTATGGGAACAGATCTGCCGACATGCAGTGGTTCGAATTCACACGTATCAATATGACACACAACTATTACAGTATAGACAATGAGTGTACGCGCTTCATTTACTAATTTATTTATAAACTTGCAGATGCTCGGATGAACATTTTGTCTACAAACTTACACTTCATTCTTTACGTATTTTCGTGTACAACTTTCTCAGCCCATTTACTTAAAGAAAACTAAAGTAAACAATGGAAGGCTGTATTGGTCTTCATTTCGTATCCATTATTTGGAATGTTATTACATTATATAATTATAATAAAACTAGCGTGCAGACATATGCAAGGAGTGTATAAAATCAATTATTCACACATTAAAGACAAAAAAGTTTTATCCCGTTCTAACGACTTCCACTGGAAAGCCACACACACACACACACACTTATGGAGACGCTGTTTTACTAATTGAAACAATACTGACAGTATCTTTAGCTGGCTCCTCACAATCTTTAAGACGTTCTTCATACTTTCAGAGTTGGCTTTTGATCTTTGGAAGTAGACAATAATTAAACGGAGGAAGAGGGCTTGGATACCCTAGAATCCGATTTTTCGGTCAAATACATGTTCACAGGAAATGCAATGTGATACTGAGTGTTACCATCACAAAATATCCAATAGCCAACAATCTCAAACACCCAATACGTCGTGCACCAAAATTTCTTGAACAGCCTAGTGATTTTGATTGAGTTTATATCCAAACATTATCATCAAACCACTACGTAGCTTGATGATATCTCTCACTTCCAATGCATTTTCATCTATTTCTGCTTGATCGGCCGTCTAGAATGGGGCTCAACCTCCACAGTTTCATGGCCATTCAAAATGCTTTGTGCCACCTAAACAAAGGCTTCACGGCTTCATTTTCGCAAGATTATTTTAACTTGTTCGATGTTTCTACGTTGCACTATTTTGAGTCTGATTTCATAACACTACTTTGTGCTATTTCGTGACGCGAGACAAAACAAATACTTACATTACCTACGGCTCAGTTAATATGTCAAATATGTTAAAATTAAGAAGCTGACAATTTTTATGAAAGTAATAAAATGTTACATGTATAAGCTGTTGCATTCTTAGCGTCATAGTTTGCCACTTCACGAGATAAAAATCAGTCTCATTACTGAATTTCTCTGATTTGTCAAAATTTAGACAAACCTAACATATTAAAATATTTATAATAATGCTAGAATTACCATATACTACAACAAAACGGTGTCCTTAGCCTTACTGAAAGACCAACTTTCTCTGCAATGCAATTTCAACGCGAAGCGTACCACGCAGACTTGAAGGCGAGGCCAGTGACAGCCTCTGGAACTTTGAGGTTAACATTGGCAGGATGCATAGACCGGCATGTTCCAGAAGACCCGGAAGATTTCCAAATGTTGTTTGCAGTTCAGACGTTTTAGATGGTGTTAGTGAGATGCAGGAAACTTTAAGAATAGTACGTCACAATTCAGGAACTTCACTTTGAAGCAGCCAAGTCGGCGTCCATCCATTACAACGAGATTACTTTTCTACAACGTGGTAAAAAGGCTGCAGTAACGTTTTGTGGCTGCACTAAGCGCAGAGAAAAAAAATATTTTAATTTCCCATTAAGTTTACGTGGAAAACGTTAATAAGGAATAACAAGTGTACAAACAAATTACAGTGTGTTATAAAAAGCAATGGAAATAACTGTCTGCTACTTTACATCAGTAAGTGTTTTTTACTTCCATGTTCCTTAAGGAAATGGAAGTATAGTGATGGCAAAAAAAATCGTGTTCGAGATTATTGCAGATTCTGATTGTACTACACTCAAAACATGAAAAAAGACATTTTTCGAAAAGTGTCTGTCTGTGTGTCTATCTGTAGATGTTTTTTCTATGGCAAACGATAACAGCCGCAAATTCAAACACAATCAAATAATTTTTGCATACAGCCCTGATTTGTAGAGTACTCAAGACCTATTGTTTTTGGTGAAGATCGGTTAAGGGAAAGGGGTAGTTTACCTGCAACTTTTTTTTTAATCAAGGGTAATTATTTTCTATGGAAAACGATAACAGCCGCAAATACAAACATATCAAATACTGTTTTGCATACAGCCCTGAATTGTAGAGTTCTCAAGACCTGTTGTTTTTGGTGAAGATCGGTTAAGGGAAAGGGGTAGTTTACCTGCAACGTTTTATATTTTAACAAGGGTATTTTCTATGGCAAACGATAAGAGCCGCAAATTCAAACAGAATCAAATAAGTTTTTGCATACAGCACTGATGTGTAGAGTACTCAAGACCTATTGTTTTCGGTGAAGATCGGTTAAGGGAAAGGGGTAGTTCACCTGCAACGTTTTATGTTTTAAAAGGGTATTTTCTATGGCAAACGATAAGAGCCACAAATTCAAACAAAATCAAATAATGTTTTGCATACACTCTGATTTGTAGAGTACTCAAGATCTATTGTTTTTGGTGAAGATCGGTTAACGGGAAGGGGTAGTTTACCTGCAACGTTTTTCTTATCAACAGTAATTGTTTTCTATGGCAAACGATAACAGCCGCAAATTCAAACAGAATCAAATACTGTTTTGCATACAGCTCTGAAGTGTAGAGTTCTCAAGACCTGCTCGTTTTGGTGTAGATCGGTTAAGGGAATAGGGAAGTTTACCAGCAACATTTTATGTTTTAACAAGGGTAATTTTTTCTATGGCGAACGATAACAGCCGCAAATTCAGACAGAATCAAATAATGTTTTGCATACAGCCCTGAATTGTAGAGTTCTCAATATCTGCTGGTTTTGGTGCAGATCGGTTAAGGGAATGGGGTAGTTTACCTGCAACATTTTATGTTTTAACAAGGGTAATTTTTTCTATGACGAACGATAACTGCCGTAAATTCAAACCGAATCAACTTTTGCATACCTTTTTGAGTTATACAGAACTCAAGGTCTGTTGATTTTGTTGAAGATCGGTTAAGGGAAAGGGGTAGTTTACCTGCAACGTTTTATATTTTAACAAGGGTATTTACTATGGCAAACGATAAGAGCCGCAAATTCAAACAGAATCAAATAATGTTTTGCATACAGCCCTGAACTGTAGAGGACTGAAGGTCTGTTGATTTTGGTGAAGATCGGTTTAGAGAAAGGGGTAGTTTACCTGCAACTTTTTATGTTTTAACAAAGGTAATTTTTTCTATGACGAACGATAACTGCCGTAAATTCAAAGAAAATCAAATAATTTTTGCAAACGTTCCTAAATTGTAGAGAACTCAAGGCCTGTTGATTCTGGTGAAGATCGGTAAAGGGAAAGGGGTAGTTTACCTGAAACATGTTATGTTGTAACAAGAGAAATTTTTTCATGACGAACGATAACTGCCGCAAATTAAAACAGAATCAAATATTTTTTTGCATGCATCCCTGCATTGTAGAGGACTGAAGGTCTATTGATTTTGGTGAAGATCGGTTTAGAGAAAGGGGTAGTTTACCAGCAACGTTTTATGTTTTAACAAGAGTAAAGTACTTAATTTTTATAAATAAAGTATCTTGATAAGAAGCTCATAATAATCCACTGTAGAAACGTAGATGAAATATCTATAAATGAAGAGGTTAGGTGAACGGGGTGGGGGTAATTTTCTATAAATGAAAATTATAGTTGAAGGGGGAGGGGAGAATTTTTTATGTGTACTACGTTATCGGCAACAAAGGAGTAGTTCTTTGTTAAAATTCCTTCCCGGGCCGTTTAGCCGTAGTCCAATGTTTTCTGCAAAACCAGAGTTTTCGGCAGTGCCATCGACTTCCATTTCAGTGAAAATCGAGTGCGAAAACGTGAGGTGGTATACATTAGTGACCACAGTACTGTGGTTTAAGGCTGAAGCAATAAGTAGAAAGAAGTAGTTTCTATGGAAATATTTCATTTCGAATATGATTTTAAATATAAATCTTAGAACATGGATTCTCCATACCGATTTTTTTAGGAGGGCAGGGTGGCACGTTACAGTAGTGTTCGACGCGGTATCCGAAAATCGCGTTATTATGTAATTGTTGGTTAGTGCTTGTTAAGTGATATTTAAGTAGATACAGTATACTGTGACACTGTGAACAGCACATGTTGAAAGCAAGTCACTTTTTTACTGTTTCTGGTGACGATTTGAACTTTAAACTTTTCAAATACCTATAATCGTCCACGTAACAACACATATATCTTATTAATAATAAGACTTACGGCTATTCTTGTAGTTTCAACAAATATTTTACTTCAACATGTTACGTTATACGTATTTTGAAAAAGTTATATATATATATATATATCGAACGTAAAAATAAAATTGAAATGTACACTACATACATATTGGAATAATATACTAGTACTAATATAGTATAAAATATCACACACTACGTCCACACTCGGTAATTTATATATTTTGTAGTGCTGTACTGAATAAAAGGAAAACGATTCAGCGCAAGGTGGGTATTATTATTATACTACATTCTCATCAGCAATAGCTTCGACAATACTGCCAGAACTAAGAACGTAAACCTTAGTATAGTTTTCGTGCGCCCCACACGGAACGATATTATACTGTACTTCTGCTAATGGGGGGAGGGGGCAGTCCGATTCCAAACTAGCGACAAACGTTACCAAACTTCCATTCGTATGCACAGCCTCTTTTGTAGACCTACTTATAAATTATTAACAAAACAGTATTTACAAGTTTAGTTCATTTTACGCCAATTCATTGATTCTCCGCAGTTTATTACCTTTCGTAGTCAAATCAGTACGGGCCACCGATGACCTGTCTAAACTTAACTGCCCGCACCCCAACGTTCGTATAGACGTACACGCGTACGCGCGCACGCGCTCAGACAGGTGAAACTGCGTAGTCATTGATTACATTAGACAACAATCGCTTGTCCTTGAAATCACAAAAATATTTACACGTCTTACTGGTATTGTAGTCGGTGAATATTTTCCCAATTCATTAATATTCAAATAAACTTAAATATACGTCCTTGTTCGGAATAATTTATACTTACAAAGGCCGCGTCTGAAAAGGCATTTATATGCAAATTGGAGGAGAGCAGAGGAGTGTCTCTTGAAACCAATTTACATTGAAGATAGTTAACAATTAAAATACAATAACGCATGAATCACTATAGGTTTGTGATTTACTCCACAGCGAGTAGGTGCAACAAAAGAATGGAATTCTGTCAAAACATCTTTCAATAGTTTTTTTTTACAGCACCCTGCAACACTGAGTACATGCAAATAACACTAAATACACAAATAAAATGACTACAATGCCAGTTACAAAAAATTACAATAACAAAACAGCCGTTATTAGTACAAAGAGAATAACGCGTTGTTATTAAACATGATTGTTTTTAGTAACAGTACACTGTATACATTACAAAACTGCACACCTGTCTGTGAAGCAAATTGCAAACCATAGTATCGTGTTTTCTTTGAACTCGCTCAATTTGAATATGTTTAAAGTTTAATAGGCGGAAGTGTGTTATAGATTTGGAAATCACCGTTAATCTTTGAATCTGAGTAACTAAACATGTAAGTTCAATTATGTACATCCCATGCTGAAAGAATCACTCGCAATTTTTTTTCCATTAAATGTGATACATTTTTCTCCGTACACTGTAAACATTCAAATTACCTTGTGCGTATTTCATTTCGCGCACTCGCTGAAATCAATGTACAGAGTTCCTTAGCAGTCAAAATAATTATTTCTCTTTACCAAAAATCTCTTCGTTTCAACTCAGTTACAACTCACTTTGTGTTGTAAATTTAGACAAAATTTATTAATTAACTCACTTCATATAATTAAACTGAATCAGTGTTTAGAGGAAATATTACGAACCAGGAGTAGTCAATTTTATTTAAATTTTAAGCTGTTTAACTTTACGCGTAAATAAAACATCAAAACACCGTGCGTCTTGATCCCTTAATTAGTGACACTAAAACGCACAACATGACAATTCTTTTACAGCCCGTGAGATAAACACCACAGTTCATAATTTATTAACGCTTTTTTTAAATCAATTGAAAAACAGGCGAACTACAACTGAGGTACCAAAAGTATTGCTACAAAAATTGAAGTACCAAGGGCAAGTAGCACCTCCTTCAGAGCGTCTTCGTTTCTAGCAATAATATTAAAATCATTTGCACACGAGCCTGCCCAATAAATCCAATGATCCTACCATTCTCTAACATCAAGTAAAAAAGCGTCGTCTAAGACAGCACCATCACTGTTGTCTCCATATAGGTCTTATTTCAAACACAACAGCTTGGCTTTCATAGACATAGCCTGGTTTCATATTTGTACAAATGACGAAACAGTCGATGTTTATTAAAATTTGGGATATTGTCACAAACACAGCGGTGGCTTGGAGAAAAGAAATGCAGAGGATATTATCGAGTGGGAGAATATAGAGGGCTACGATTCGATAATCAATCGTTCTGTTAAGACCTTACTGTCACGGGGTAAACGGAACTTCTCAGGTTAATTAATTAACTGTAGGAGTTGTAATTACCGCTTAAATTAAATGACATAATTAGTTACAATGAAAACACTATTTAGAAACATGTTTATAAGGTTACAGACTAGGTAACACAAAAGTTATAACTAATAATAAAATTTATAAAAGTTTTATTATTATTATTATTATAACTAATAATAATATATAAAAGTTAGGCTACAACTAATAAAACAGCATAATACAGCAGTTTTACAAATAATTAGCCTAGCGAAAAACTGTGTAACTACCAATCATAATATGCACATCATGGCAATTTAACTGGTATTTTATCGAATTAAAAATTATGGCACACTTGCAAAATTAATTAGATTATAAGTATGAATAAAAATTGCAATATTTTACTGAAGTAACACAGCAATATAGCAATATAGAAAGTAAATTGTTTTTGAGTTGAGAAAAATATTTCGAAGCTGTGTTGGAATGTAATGTGGATGCGTTCGATTGTTTCCGGAAATGTTTAAATTGTCAATAAAAAAGAACACTACGCAGAGAGAGAGAAAAGGAGGTGTATAGAGAAAGGCCGGCAAACACGGTGCCAGAGAGATGATACTATCCGGATGCCAACCACAGAATGTCACCACTGTTTAAAATGAAATTACCAGGTTGGTGACACGTTGCTTCACAAAGCTGAATTTTTTACAGGATTGAAAACGCGTTTACTTCGTGCGGCAAAGTGACAAAGTATTGTGATAATTTTCTTACACTTCTAGCGTGGGAATTCAGTGCAGACCAGTTTTTAAAATACAAAACACGTTGAAATTAAATTAATATTTTCGTTGTTTTGAAACTATGTTTTAAAACATGTAGCTAAATCAAATTGGGCTGAAATTGTTGACACATATCCTGTTTTAGAATAAAACATCTTGCACACCAATAAAGTAATATATGGACCATTTAACTCACATCATGTTTACTACTGCGTTAACACGGTTTTTAAGTGTTGTTTTGTGTTATAGTGTTAAATAAAAAGATCTGTGTTTATTTTTTGAAGATTTTTCGCAAATACAGTTTCATGTAAGTCAACTGATTAATATTACAATTTGAATAAATATAAAAAATTACCAAACTTATTACGTTAATACCTGAGTACACGACATTTTGACATTCCGCATAATGTCCTAGTAGCTATACGTTTGCGCCCACGGAATCGCCTCTCATATACCATGGAGTTAGTATTACTTCAACAGCAATGAAAGTATTTCTTTCGTTTTTACTGTAAAGTCGATGTGATACAACAACGTGTATAACTTAAGTGACGCTAGACGCGATGTTTCGAATACGCCCAAACCAGTATGGCAGCAGACTACCGATGATTACAAATCCTTTGTGTTGATTGGTTAACCTAGTGACACATGTAAGGTTCTAGAGCAACAGTGACGTTGGGTGAGTATAAAACCTGTAGTGTGGAGTAAGCAGTTCAGCCCGTTTCTGCGAGATTTACCAGTGACTTGCTTTGAAGTGGAGTTTCACACAGTCAAGTGATTAACCAATGTTATTAGAGAACAGTATTGGTGAAAATGTCAAGTATTAAATCGTTATTTGTGTTACAATTTATTATAATTATTTAACTTGGCAAGTTTTTTATTATTGGTTGAGTATTATACGTATTAGAAATCTATATAACTTGCGGAAGGTATAAGCAGGAGACGACATAAAAATACAAATACTTGACTGGAATCCAGCTGAAAAAAAGAAGGGAAGACCAAAACAGACGTGGCGCAGGAGTGTCTTGGAGGAAGTGAAACGTGAAAGGACATAACAGAAGAACAAAGCCGAGGCTGAAAATCGAGTTACATATAAGCACATAATGGAAGCCCTCTGTTCCAGTGAGAACGAAGAGAATTAAGTAAGCGAGTAAGTAGATGCTGAAGTACATATAAATGCTGTTACGACTGGATGTATAATGCAACCTGAAGTTGTATTTTGCCACAATGATGTGAATCTTCCCACCAGATGTTTTCATTTGTTTAAGCAAATCGTTGCCTTCTCAAGAATCCTTGAGACAGTCCTTCTGTTTGAAGATAAGAGATTTAAAACTTTTGTTCATATCCACCTGAGGTTCCAATTCGAAAGTATCTGCAGAAAACCATATCAATATTTGCGAATGAGTCTGTACGGTTAATGTGTTCTACTAAGATGTCTGGACTAGTATTGAGAAATAAGAGACATAAAAGTATATAATATACAAAAGGGGCTGGAAACCGGAAGTAAGCGAAACTGGAATAGCAAGCGAATAGCGAAGCTGGAATGGTATGCGGGCATATAGCACGAATCAAAGACAAAAGATAGAGAAAAAAGTTCTTTATCTTGGATAGAGAAGATCGAGGAGGGCGACCTCATGATGACAACAAGAGCCGGGCTGTCTTCAATAAAAATAACTCAGAACAGAAAGCAATAGAGGGTGTCGAGGGAGGTCTATACTCGAGCACTGGGCGCTTCAGAGACAAAAGAAGGAAAAGATACTGCACTAACAAGGCTTATTTCCACATCATAGCATTTTAATAACGTGTGTTATAGCTGGGAGCTTAGAGGTTTATCGTTTTACGTTTAAACATTATTTGCTTTCGTTAATTTTCTCACGTCGCATTACCATCGAGTCTTAATTTGACATATATTGTGTTAGGGTTACAAATGCATGTGCCATGTGACCTCCCAATGCTTTGACATTGGTTAGTAATTTAGAAAAGTTAAGATACCTTTTCATCAACTTTAATTTGACCACGTACGACACCGTGTTTCTAAACTCACCTTCTGTTATAATTAGGATGTCTATACATAAAACACGAGGTCTCCTTCAGCAGGCTAGGGTTGTAGTACCCCTGATGATGATGATCATAAAACTCCAGTACAGTTTTCATTATCGGTACCTCCATTACATAGAACGAGTACAGCTAGTTACTACAATGGAGACCTTCAGTTTATTTGATTTCACGGAATAAGCAGATTTTCAATTTGGAGAGGGTTAAAAAATTGAGGGTATAAATACTATGGTTACCAATCGACAGTGGGGGGGGGGTAAGCTATCAGCTCGCCAGAGGCCGTCGTATAACATATATAAACAGTACAATGTAAATGGCTAATTGGTTACTAAGACTAACGCCTTTATCTCCGCTTATCATCCACATTAACTTCAATGGAAAATCCTGGCTAATGACCCTTCAAAGGAAAAATTATAAATAACAACACCCTCCATGGAGAAATCCTTGCTACGCAATTGATGTTAGTAGTGAACTTCGTGTAATAAACATGTGAAAGCTACAAACTTTTTCTTAAAGTTCGCATAGTGATTATAGAAACCTGTTTCATTTTCGCGAAGTCACATGCAGACCGTAAATCTATTTAAGATTTGTACGTAGAAAGACTTAAGACATATAAACACTCCTGTTATCAAACATAAGATTCTGTAATCAATCATAAATACTTCCAAATTTAAATTATTAATAGTATAAAATTATTAACAAAATCCTATCTCTTTCTTACTGGGGGTAGCTGTCTAGAGCAATTTCAGAGTTCTTCTCCTATAAACAAACCATCGGTCACGGGATGTCGTACACTCCAACTTATGTTGGGCCTCGCTGCTCACAAAGGCGTTCACTAGGAGAGCCCAACTCCACGATTTTGGCATGCCTGGCTGCATCGCTGTACCGCGGCGAGCCCCCACGTCTGAGGGAACAGCTCCGTGGCTGCACCTGGAGTGTACCGAGGGGAGCTTAGAGTCGTAATGGAGTACACGATAGACCGTATCCACTTATTAAATCATCTGCCATGTTTGGTGAAATACTGTTACACGGATTTCGGCTACCGACAGTGCGGCAGAGGCAGATATGGCTTTAGTACTACCTTGTTTTTTATAACCGGCTTGATTTCATCCACGGCTTCGTGGCTTTTCTTCGAACTTATCACCTAACCTTCGAGCCGTACTAGTGTGGACGATAGGCCGTAGGCGTCTGCAACTGTCGTGATCGCGGTTTGCGGTTTTCGCAGGAAGAGTCAGTGTACAACCTCTCAGAAAACTCGGAGTCGGGCGATAGCTACGTCCGAGGCAGCCTAGTAGAGTCTGGTGGGTTCAGCCGGCTTGCTGGAGTCAGGAAGTGGAAACTACCTGGCTAATTTTCTGGCAGCGAAGTATTGGATCATCTTCACAAGGAAAGAGTAGTACTCTGGGTAATTCAGCAATGTTTAGTAAAATGGCACCACAGAGAATCGTCGACGATCGCCCGGAAACGCTTGACTTGTCCAGAGAAGGTGCAAGTCAAGCACCTGCATTGCATGAGTACCCATGTTGTTGAGTTCATAGAGGTGCGCATCTTCATTGCTCTCGTCTGCAATAATGAGATTAGTCTGTAATATTGTTGACATTAAAAAAATATATTAATCTCGAACCATGTTACAGACGCAGTAACACCCCTACTCAACCAAAAACGAATCCCAACACTACAGCAGTATTGAATAGAATCTCAAGTAGTGATTTATTAGTTGTTTATCCCCCCCCCCCCCGGTAAAATGGTGTGTATTACTAGTTTTTAGTGGTCAAGCAAATGTGTGATTCAGTCAACGTCTGTCACTGTACAAGTAAGCAAGTTAACGGAAGAATTTTATCTTCTTATGGCACGGTTTATCTTACCATAAGTGAATAATGGAAAAGTGGTTAGCATTTGTATCGACAATATAATACATAAATACTGCAGACAGCAGAGGAAAATATTTGCATTAAAAACAGACGAACTGTTGGAAATTAAACTTTATGAACGTTTGTAGAGAATTATATAATGTAGTAACTTCGAGATAAGTCATTTATCAGACATAACAGGTTTTAACGAGGAATTAAGTTTATTAATAAAAAAAATTGTATCTCGAACTATCAGACGTTAACGAATAATAAATACTATGAATAGTGTTTGTATCGGGTGCTGGTAACTTACAACTATAACTTAACTTGTCAAAATACTATACTTGGGACAGGTGTCAAGGACACACGTACGAATGCAAATGTCGGTAGCTGTACAGAATACTGTATAATACTATTACCATTACCGAGAGGATGACTCAACTACCTCAATACGTAAACAAACACTGCTCACTTCGTCATTAAAGATTTCTGAATAGAACTGGCCTTGAGAAAACGTGAAAGTTGTTTTGAAAACTGATTATTTACATTCCAAACCCATTTGAAACAATAATACATATTAGTTGAACAAAAAGACGTATATACTTTTTTCTCCACCGCTTATACGGTCTCTCGCCTATTTATCTTCCAGTAATGAACTTTTTTTACATTCTAATATGGTAATTGTTTTGATCAGACATTTTTCACGTTTCACTTCACAATTACTCACACACCTGGATATGCGCAACAAACGATGACAAATTGTACTTTTGTCTTAATCTATACTTGACTCACAAACTTAATATTATCAAGCTAGGGCAGTATTTACGGGGGGGGGGGGGGGCGAACGGTACCGGACCCCACCCCCAGAGGCTCGAAAAAAGATTACGAATTTTGTTAATCTCTTAATTTTTAGGCTCTTTTATTTTTTCAACTGTTTTTTTTCAGACAGTAACTCTTTTTTAAATACACAGCGTTTGCATATACATTTGAAATATGAAATATAGCAAAATCAGTTCAGTCAGTATACTATAAACAATGTCTCAGTAAATGCGTATTTTTATTGTTTTATTACCGTTTACTTTAATAGGATTGATTTCAGGATGTTATCAAAAGTTTTTCAACCACTTTGAAGATAGTAATGTCGATTAGTCTTGTATGTTTTATTTTTATTTTGAATCCAACTCGACCGGACCCCTTCCCCCAAAGCTAAATTCTAGATACGCCACTGTATCAAGTGCTTCACAAATGAAATGACAACGGGAAAGCGTAATAACAAACGTGTCGAACGTAAACTAGAAGAATAAATATTTTCAAGAAGTGTAGCTTCCGGTAGAAATGTTCTGTACACATTATTCACACTTTGCTGCAACAAGGAATAATTACTAAAGTCAATAAAACATAACTGCTAATCAACAGTTATTTAATATCATGCCTCACGGACACAATGTCGAAACACCGCAAACACACACTGTTGAAATGCTAAGCCCTCGCTGTATTAATTATAGTCGGTTCAAGTTACGTAAGGGACTTTAAGATATTGCATAAGACATTCTCCCTATCAGTCACATACGTAAGTTTATATATTTTAATAATTGGAATTCACACAGTTCCAACAGACTTTGCTGCAGACGCCCCTGACTACTCATATCAAACCCAGTCAAACCATATCATAGCAAACCCAAAATCACAAAGTGCAGGCACGTATTATACTACAATCTACAAATTCTGTGTAGGCCTACTAATATTATGAATTTGTTCATTTAGTACACTCAAATCCAAAATAAACAAAATAAGGTGTGTGTGTGTGTGTGTGTGTGTGTGTGTGTGTGTGTGTGTGTGTGTGTGTGCGCGCGCGCACGCGTGTAAGAGAGAGCGCAGTGTGTAAGTACACATATGAATACTTTCATTAAAACGTTTAAATATTACAAATGCATTATTATATCTACAAGAAACAAGAGTCATTCGAAAACTATTAAATGAATACATTTTCAAATTATTGAAAATTGGTTATATTTTGTCACGGCGACGGAGGAAGCGAAATAAAACAACAGATGAAAACAAATATTTTCTGGGACCAAACAGTGCACAGTCTGCTCCTTTCTGTGATGACTTATCACTGTAGGATTGTATTGGACAGTACATTATAAACATAAAAAACGTGAAATACTGTTTTGACTCATACAAAGATATTAATCCACCCAAAGAATTCAATGAATAGGCCTATTTGAGAATTAACATTTGTATTACAATGGAGACAATTCAAAACTAAAGGCTTCTATGATTTGTGGTTCTACTTGTTTAGTTATGCTGTACTTCCAGCAGAAGTTACAAACCATCAGAAGATAACATTTTTTGAAGCAATGATTATTAGATATGTCTGGTGTGCATCCGTGAATGCGTGTGTGTGTAAACGCACGCGCATTTGTGAATGACAGATTATTTTTCTGTTATAACAATTGAAATATTGCTTGCAATACAAAATTATTATTTATATAAATATTACCCCTGAAAGAAATTTAAGAATTACCTACAGTTAACATACGAGGTATTACCCTATTAATTTTCGTACGCGCCTACATGAGAAAGACATAAATAGGCCTACTCTACTTTGTGTACATGAATGATATTGTTCGATGGGGATATTAAAAATTATTTTACAAATAACACAAATTCTCAGTCCTAAAAACAGTACAAACAAACAGTTAATATAAACTATGTAGACCCATTTATGATATCAAAGTATCGTTTTTTATATCGGTAGCATTTACTCGAAACCCCTGTTAACTGGATATAATGACGAGACTGATTTGTAGACTCTAAACAGAATTCATTTGACAGACAGTCTGATGTGAACTATCTCATGAACTTAAGACAGAGGTTCCACAGGGATATTTATACACCCAAAACACGACGCACAACTTAATTTATTCTAATATAGTGGTGCTATATATCGCTGAAAACTATACAACTGAAAAAGCGTGTACGTTATAGATAGAAACGAAATATATTACGAATTACTTTACTAGATCAACATAAAAAATAATGCTCATAAACAGCTGTAAGATCCGAAAGCAAAAATACTTTATTCCAGAAGGAAGTAATGTGTACAATTTCTCTACCTCATCACTGGGGTGAATTGGCGGACACCGTGCCAGTTGCTTCCAACACTGAAGATGGCCTCCGATGGTGGGGCCTAAACGTGTGTAAACACAAACGATGGACCACGGCCTAACAACCAGGCAATTAATGTTTCCAACGTGTACAAAGTTTGGAAATTTCCCGAACTACTTTCATGTTTACCAATGTAGTCTACATCGAAGTGTCGAAATCCTACGTTCGGGTTAGTAGCTTTTTCTACCACATAACTAACGTTAACGACTGCACACATACACAGTTCTTATGAATTCGATTTTCCTAACGTGATATGATACTTGGGTTGTAAACGACGTAGCATGCCTGCTGTTTAATCGATAGACGAAATGTTTGCTTTCTTTGATTATACTTTACTTACAATTTAGTACAATATACGTCAGAGATCAAAGAAATTAGCGTATTTCATGCATATAGATTAATAATAATTTGTAAAGTATGCCTTCCTTCAATTCTAACTGAAGATGCTGATAATTAAGATAATAGATATTGATAATACTGATAAAAATGTGGAAGACGATGTATTAATAGTCGTCTTATTCTCAGGTCGTTAGTTTATCTTAGCAAATTTAACTGTTTTCGTCTCTCGATGCCTCAGACAACAGTTCGTTTTCAACCAATACGTAATTCCCGTCACTGTACTCTCTTCCCTCTATTCGTCTCTTCCTACCTCCCTTTTCTACTGTTGTATCAGAACCGCCAGTCCCTACGCTGTGTGTATGTATGTGTATCCGCGCGCTTGGGTGTGTAAATGTGGTATGTGTGTCACTTAAAACGCACCAGCTAAACAAAACAAGTACACATACAAGTGATTTCTTTTCTCCTGCAGAGACAATGAACATCCGACAGAATGAAACTTTTTTTTGTGACAAGAGAATTGAAAGTTAAAAGTTTCAATCAGGTTTTAGTAACCGAAAAGGGAATTACAAGCAGGTGATCATAATTAAAGGAAGCAAACTAGACGCTTTCTCTGACACAATTCTGAGCGCCGACTGCCAACCTCTCTGTGTACGCAAGCATTCATGACTGGCTTTTGAAACCATTATTCTTTTAATACGTCACATTGGTTGAAGTCACGCAGAAAACTAATGAATTTATTTAAATTTAAATGGTGGACCGACATTTAATGTAGTCATTTAATCAGTTGTGGGTTGGTTGGTTATTTTAATTTTTTACATCAATTTCTATTCTCTTTTTTTATAATTTTACTTAATGGAAATTAACAGTATTTTAAACTCTAAATCCACTAGTAAACTGATTTGTCTGATAGACAACAGTGTGGTTGATACCAAAGTTATTTTCTTTAATAAGTTTCGGGTAAACGTTTATTACTTTTAACACTTTTATAAACATGTTTATCATGTGCAGACTGATCACAGAGGATTACAGAACTCCATACGTTTACAGAATGTTTTTGCAGTTATGGAGAGCAGTTGATGTACAGTACACAAGGCTGCTTAGCATCATAGTCTGTAGCCACTTAATTGTACACATGAATTATCAACAACATAGTGATCCAAACGAATGTAAAACTTGTATTTAATTAAACCTTTGTTTAATTAAATTGAAACGGACAGTACTAATGTAGTTGAAGAATATATAAACACACGCATGGAAAGAATGTATTAATATCACGAATATAATAGCTATATTGTTTACACACTGCAAGTAACTATACCATACAGTTATTTAAACTATTTTAGTTTCAAAATGAGTTAGGCCTAACTGCACACCTGTTAAAATGATTCTGTCAGTACACGCTCAAATCAGGTGTCAAATGTTTTGTCGTCTGCTGCCTAGATTTAAGAGTATTCTGACAATTTTTATTTTACTGATTCATAAATAAACTTCATCCTTCCTTCCTTCTCCCATGTGTTGTACCCCACTCCAAGTATTGACCTTCTCCAACAACGTCGCCTGCGGCCGTTTACCAAATCCACACCCCCCCCCGGCCAAAAAAAAAGTTTCTGCGTCTCGCCCAAACGTTTTCCTGCCAGCGGGTTCTTGATCTTTCCATTCTTCCGGTACTCTGCATATGTCTCTTCGTTATTTTGAGTATCACTTATTCGCTCTATATATCCTGTCCACTTAGGAGAGGAGTTGTAGCCTGACGTTACATACAATGCTGTAGTATTTCTATAGGTGTTGCAGTTCGTAATTGAATCTGATGAGCCATACGATATTAACCGTGAGTCAAAAATCCTGTGCCAGTAGCCGGCGCTCAAATATGCCCAGCATCTCTTCAGTCTTCTTTGCAAGTGTTCACGTTTCGCAGCCATACGTGACGATAGGTCGTATTATCGTCTTGTACATCATACATTTAGATTTTCGTTGAACTAACTTGGACCCTATGTCAGATTTGACCGACTAGAATTCCCTGCTACCCTTCAGGATTCTGTTTTTTATCTCTTACATATTATTGTGTAATTTATGTAACTTATTTTGCTGCTCAGGTAGTTAAAACCTTGGGCAACCTCGATGCTGTCACTTGGGACACCCCCGATATTCCAGTTATGATAACGTCCCCCCGGTCCCATTTCTAATTTCCATAACCTTCGTTTTTTCCACAATTATTCTCAACCCGACATATCCAGGCTCCTTTATACTCTTCATACGACTCTCTGACTTCTCCGTTTGACCTCACAGTTACGTCATCTCTTCATCAATACTATCTTCATATGCGATAATCCGTAGCCACTTGCATATCTACTCCCAACCGTTTATCTATGTAAACTTTATATCTCTCTACATTTTCCTATCTTAAAGGAAACCTTTATTATGGTGCCTGAAGAATACAATGCTTCATCCGTCCCCTCAAACATAAACCTTTACTCATCTGTAACCTTATTTGAATTAGCCTACTGAATTAATTGTTAAGTTTATTCAATATTGAAGACGCCTAGGTAAAGTAAATTTAAGGTACGGTACTTCATTTCATGATACAGTACATAGTTTTCATTTCGTCAGCTACAGTTAGTGTTTTCAGTTGAACGCTACCAACCTCACCTTGTATTATTATAAGACGTCACCCTGTTTTACCAGTTTTACGTGCACTTATGACGACGTACAGTTTTCAATTCAAAAATACATCGCGTATGATTTAGTATTGACGAACGCACGCACGCAAGCACTATTACACGTGTAAATTCAGTAATTGCCTGCAGTCGCGCACACATCCATTGAACGTACTTGAAACGTAATTAATTATTAACAGCTTGCTGCACCGATTTATATTGGCATTTATCGCTTTAGCTAAAAGACATCAAGAAATCACACAACATTTTGAATTAATATGATCAGACTGAGCAGATTGCGCGCAAATATTTCAGTGGAGCGGTGGAAGTGACACCAGACAGAAAATAAACTACGATACTGAAATATACAAACATGTATATGAAAACATGTGGGGAGTTATGAATAGAATGAATGGATGGGAAGCTATCACAAAAAGAGACTAAGGAAAATCTAAAGAATTGAGGCAACCCAGTGTGAAGATAAGAAAAGAACAAAAATAACAGCAGCAGAAGTTAGCCGAGGATAAGAAATAAATGTTCAAAGTTAAGAAAGGAATTTGACCCGACATCGAAAGGTAGGCTATAACAGTTTGGCCTGATGTGCCCATATACTTATTAGAATGTATGAAGAAAGCCGATCATTACCGGTATCACTTGGTTGAGTCGAGTGTTGTTAGCAGTGGCCCACAAGTTCGATATACAACGGTTCTTACACCAGCAAGTAACTGATTTTTTTAACAGATCCTGTATGCGTAAGTGTGTGCTAGAAATTAGCCCAAAAACCGATCATACTAAAATTTTTATAATTCGTTCATACAAAGTTATTTATAGTTTTCATTATAGTGGCCATTTAACAAAGATGCACGTTTGCAGATTTTAAACAAACAAAAAATGAAATTGTGTTTAAATATAATAGTTTTACTGGTTTTTGAGGGCTCTGATAAACCTTAATAACGAGTTACTATATACACCTAACGAAGCTCCCTCATACAAACCCACCGTTAAAGTCTCCTGTATTGATGAATTCTGTTGTAGATTGGCTTATACAAAATAAACAATTTAAACATAAACAACATAAATATTTCTTATTGACGCAATTTGATGAAACTGGAAAAAAGGCGTTACAGCGTCCACGATCGGCCACTTTCTCACGAATCCCGTTACTTAGTTCTAAACAGCAACCTATATTTTTACAGTTTACAGATAGGCCTATAAATGCATGCGAAAATGGAATGAGTCATGTCTGTGTGTTTTACAGTATTCTAAGTAAAATTATATACTTACTGAAAGTAATAATATGAACAGCGTTCCTGTTTAGCTAAAAATTATATAAATTCAAGCATAATTACAGCTCGATAGACCCAAACTACCTTCCTTACAACCAGCTACGGGTTAATGACAAAAATCTGTTACACGCGTGAAGTGATCAAAATTGTGAGGTACCAAATGTCTAGTGCAAAAGTAATTTAATTACAATTTTATTTTCTTTCATATCCTAAAGGCAGTGTCTGCAGCTAGGCTATAGTAGTTACAACCACATAATAAATCACAAACAGGTGGATTTCGCAAAGTGTAATTTGTGTTACCAAAACCAAACCAAATTTGTGTTACCGAACCAAAAATACGTAATAAGTGGCCTATCGTAATATTTTCTTACATCAATACATGCTAACAATACATTAATTTCAGTAATCAATCGGAGAGTACACAGTTCAGGATATTAATTCTTTAACTTATTTGGTCGACTCTTCGAAGCTTTGACTCTAACAAACTCACAACAGTCGCTCTTCTGAAAAAAAATATTTAACTTTCAAATATAAGTTAGTATAACCAAGTTATTTCTGTATAGTGACTGCGCTGGTAGGAAAGAATACCACTACCGGTGATGTCTCATATAGCTACAAACCACAGTTATGTGACCAAATTTCATGGTTTCTTTAGTTCACAGTACTTCCCTACCCGCCCCCACATGCGGTGAACGAATGAACCACATCACGTCAGTTCAAGGTACAATACGCCTGGTTCTGAATCCTACCGAACTATGTCGTCACTGTGTCAACGTACTATTCGTCACCTCCACAATGAAGGGAACAGTTTTCTTTAATTTACTATAACTTCGCTAAGAAAAATACGATTTAACAGTACAGAGACAATCTTTTTTTCGATTCCTTCAGACAGTAATAAAGTTTCAATTCGTCATTCAATGAGACTTCCACGGTATTAACGAACTTACTAAATAATAATCAAAACAGAATGTATGGTTTTCCAGCGACCGACTTCTTGATTTTGGAAATACCCTCCCCCCGTAATCAAGTCTGGATGCGTAATCCACTTGCCATATCACTTTCATGGGAATTCTATGAAAGGGTCTTCTGTTTCTTTAAAGTTTTAAACATGAATGTAAATTACAAACGAAAAAAATTTAGAATTACATTGTTTTAATTATAGTATTTAACAACGCCTCGCGAAAAAGAAGAAATTTAATTATACCTAACGCTAAGACTGGTCGAGTATTTATGCATTGAGTCTTTGTACAGTACTATGAGCTTTGTAACGCAAGTATTATTTTTACCTGTTCCACCTGTCAAATAGTCGATAATTTTGCTACTTTAGATACGTCTCTCTTACAAATTCTTGTTTTGTGGATTGGCATACTTTACATTTATTCAGTTTGAGTCAGTATACAAACATTTGTCTCTTCTTTAAGTCTGTTACTGCGCTATCAATATAGATAGGGCTGTGATTAAACGACAAGGTAGATAACAGGGTGACTTGTATTTCACAGATATAATTAAGACTCTACTATGATATAATTATTGTGTTTTCGACAGCAGAATACACAATTTCAAGATAACAATAAATGTGTGTCTGTATACGTTTTAATTATTCATCTGCATTAAATTAAAATTATTTAACTGCACTTAGGCCTACATAACTGTAGCTTACTTATTATAAACTGGACTCAATTTTGATGAAACATAATTTATCACAGTATTATAAACGTCTATCATTTCATTTATTTGATGGGATGAAAACATATTTAACATAATAAATGGGCGTTATTTTCATCGATGAAATATTTAATGACATGAACGTATAAGATCTTTTTTTTTACTTGGATGCCAGCCTAGGGCAACAGGACATATAAGCGTTATATGTTTCGTATTAAAATGTAACACTAATAGTGAAATTTTTGGCTTACGAATATAAAATCCGATGACTAATATTTCCTTACACATAAACAGTGACATACAAATATATACACGTGGTGTGTGTGTGTGTGTGCTTCTGATTATGCTGTCAAAATAACTACCCACAACGTCTGTATAGGGCCTACTAATATTAATCCTACTATTTTCCATTAATGATCTATTGACAACATATTAGGTGTTTGATAATAACGTACTACACCATACGGTCAATACGAATATTTCACACATCACATCATAAGTCTACAACATTTTTATAATACGTATGTGTACGAGAGGGGTAAACATAATATGCGAAAATAGGTAGCTACTCATGACATGAACTTCACAATCCCTAACTAGGCAATAAAGCATGCACATTTGACAAGCAGTGTAAACTCCACATGCCTTAGATGAGTTTAAATTTCTTTACTAGAAATATGTAAACAAATGAAATTTCCAAGTTATTAATGTCATCAATTTTTACTGGTTGGTAATTTGGTTTATTTGTTCCAATGTATAATTTACGTACAAACTAACACAGTGATGATACAGTTTTTCTACAGTTTAATTGTTGCAATAAATAAACATTTTATTTAGAAATAATATCTATTGTATTATCAGTTATACTGGCATTTAAATTTGTAAATTATTGGCCAGACAGTGCGCGTGCTAAAAGCAGCAAGATTACGAGAATAGGCAATGAATGTAAAACTATTTGCACAGATAACGGAAGTTTTAAATCAGTAATGAGAAGAAAACGCGAATAAACTATTAAATTTTACACCTCAACATATTTTTCTTCAATCAGGTCAATTAGTCTAAAAACAGAAGCAATTTAAACACAAAAATAAAAAAACAATAATAAAACAACTCACAGAAACTAAAATGTATACACGATTGTAAGATCCAATGAACTACACTGAACTTGAATGAGAGAACAGTTATTTTATCTATAGCACCAACACAAACACAAGTACCTTGGCGAACTGTGATTCAAATACAACAGGTGAACTCAACAGGAAGAGTCCACTGTGGGGCGATAGTAATGCGCGCGCATATCAGCCACTTTCTAACCTCAACAGTTGGTGTAACCTGTTTGAAAGTATCAAATTTTAAACGTTTAATCGTTTTGTACTTTCCAACTCAACAAATTCCTAAATAAATATTAGATCTGGTTTTCATTTAGGTTTACTTTCTCAAATTGCGATCCATTCGGAAATGTCTAACTGAATTGTAAAAGTACCGATGCATGATATTAAGAAATTGTAAGTTATAGTTTTAATCAAAAATCTTTCACTCATGTTAAACCATAACAATATGGATATGTTACTACTCATTCATTAAAACCAATGTGAGAAATTTTGCATTCTTTCCAAACACTGTAAATGCGTCCCTACATATGTCTTTACAGTGAAGTTTCTAGAATACTGTACTATGGCAGTAAGGAAAAGTAATTACAGTAAGATGTAGTTATGCAATCTGCTACAAAAAAAAAACCTACTATTTAACCTCAACTTTGTAGCTGAATGTTTGTGTTTAAATTACAAATATTCTGTAATGTAATGTATTTTCTGTAATGTAGATTTAACAGAGAACAGCGATAAAAAGTAGGCCTATATTGTAAAGATGAATAGGATAATTCAATTAACAGAAAATTACTTGAAAAAAGAGGAAGAACGTATGCTACGAAGCTGAATAGTAACAGAACAGAATAAATTACAAAAGAAGTAAGAAACAAGGAACAGAAAATGTTTATCTAAATTATAGCCAAGTGAAGTAATAGAAACTCAACCACTATAGAGCTGCTTCTACATCCGGTACTATTTAAAACAAGCAGCTTAACAAAATCTTGAAACAAACATTATTGAATGCATAAAGAATCAATAATAGTAAGAGAAAATAAAAACCAGTAGTGCCATAGACAGTGAATATAAGAAACAGGTGGCTAACATGTACCTATAATCATTCAATATAAAACCAGGTTATCCTAATTATTTTCCTGTGATGTAATATCTTATGGAAAACTACAGAAAATATGAATTTTCCTGTCTGTGTTGTATATTAAAATACAAATATATTTAAAATGTGCCTATAGATCACCATAGAAATCTTGAATCGACATGATGTGTTTGTGACTGCTGATTAAACTCAGGAAACCATTATTATAATTTTCTGTCAATAATCCCTTCATCTGACTAGTACACTTATCTTTAGTACTACCTGGTCATTTTTAGTTAAACATAGTATAGAATGCAACATGATTAAAATAATAATGTTTTACAAACATTCAGATATTTATAATATAGGAGTTACATAAAATTAGGTTACAAAAAGAAACTCAACATTTGCAACAACAATAAAAATATAGAGACATCAATTATTTTGTTTTCATTAATAAAAGTTTCTTCACGATATAATATACTGATATAAGATGTCTATAAGATAAAACTGTAGAATATACTGAACTAGTGTAATCACATAATGGTGGCCTAGAACATTACATAATAGGCCTACATATGGATTTATCAATAATTTGAACAACTGGTCGCAAATGTTTATTGTTTATTGTTGAATTACAGCAAACAAATAATTCAACAGTAAAATATTTTTACCTTTTTTATTATTTATTACTACCATATGGCGGATTAATGATAAAACTTACTGTCTGTATACAAATAACCTTTAAACTGGCCATTGTTAGAAAAGTCATAATTGAAATGAAAGTGTAAAAAGAGATCATTATAACAAATGAGATCAGATGTGTGTGTGTGTGTGTGTGTGTGTGGCTTAAATTTTCATTATTGTTCTATAACAAAATCGTGATCTCCATAACATGTTAATTATGTAGTCTGCCAAAATACAGGAATTGAACTTGAGGCTTAAAAAGGAAGATGCATAACCTATAGTTCTTTTGAAAATTTTAAAAGAATACTGGTTGGTATTTCAAAATTTATATATTACCTATTTAAATAAGTTTAATTTAAAATAATGAAAGAAATGAATCTAAACCACCCACAATATTTTTATTATATCAGATTCTATGTTACATTGACTTTCAGTAATTTAACATTTTTAATTGGTATTTATATATAACTTACAATATATTTAGAATAAATTGTTTTCTATACACCACTCCAGGTATTATTTAAAGATCCAGTACATATATTTGTTATGATATAAATGAAATGTGTAAATAAATATTAATAAATCAAATTTATATATCATAAAGTCAGTGCCTACAGTAGTGTAAACAGTATGTTCAATTTTTTGTAATCTTAAAATCTTTGAAAAAATACCATAAAACATTTTAGGCCTATTATTTAAGTAAAGTAATCAGTATGCAGGTACATTCAGATAGTGAGAAGAGACATTCAAAATCTTCACAAGCAATGAATGGTTCAGTTATGATGGCATCATTATTACCTCTACAAACAAAAACTCAATTTAAATACAGTGATAAGCTAACATTGCGGCCATTAGAGCCATCATTAGTGCGTTTGGTACCTAAACCTAGCAGTGCATATGTAAAGAATGGTTTACCAAAATGGAATACAACATCTTTAGATCTCAAAATTCCAATTATCCCAGGACCTGATGGTAACATAGTTTTGTCAAGAGGGAAACTTGGTAAAAAGGTATATGTACAACACCTATTACAATCAAATATCTTATTAATATCTGTTGCCCTTTCTGAAAATAAATGCAAAAAAATAGTTATACAAAAAAATTAACAAAATAAATTGTATAATTATACATTAGAACTACTCTGAAAGCAGACAATTGTTCTGTAATTAATTCATCAATTATTTTATGATCAGTCTCATTACTTTTTGGAAAACCTCATATACACAATGCATAAAATAAAATGTTGCCACATAGAATGTATATTCATTTATTGGAATTTAGAATATACAGAGTGATCTATGAAGTAATAGGAAAATTTTCAGTCTGTTTCACAGGTAAAAAAAAAGAAAAACTATTATACAAATATACATCAGGAAACGGTCTGTTTCAACCTCAGAAAGATTTAGCACAAATTTTAGTATAAAAAGCATGATTTGTGATCCATATTTGCACATGTATGTTAATTTTGTGACAAAATTAATTATTTGTAGATATTGTTTCATTCATTTTGAGTACTGTAATTAATTTTAATTCATAATTTTTCTGTGATATGTGTGTCATTAATGACTTTTGCATATGTACCTAAAGCATATATTTTTAATGTTTATTTAATAAAAATCAAATTTGTATTTTATACTGTATTCTTCAGTTTGTTTATATAAAGCAGAACAGATTAGGCCTACCTATCTATTTCAGTTATATACCTAGGATAAGTTTTGGGGGAAATTTTTAGAATTATTCAATGTTAAAGATTTTACCAGTTGAAAAAAATATTGATGAGAAATTATTGAATTGTAGAGTTTGGGTCATCTTATGTAAGTATTTGCTGTTTTAAAATGCAAAATCATAAATTTTTGTTGTAAAATTAGTAAACTAGTGAAAAATTCATCTGGCCACATGAAAAATAATAAAAACGGTTACTTTGAACACCTAAATGCCTACAATAAATATCGGTATGGAGAACCATACATGACGTCCATGTTCTAAGATTTATATTTAAAATCATTTACTTGAATTCGGTTTTATAATTTCTAAAAAATATCCCCCACCCTCAAACAATTTTCCCTATTTATAGATTTTTATGGGGTAGTTGTTTAATATAATGTAATTTTTGAGTCACTTTATTTACGAAAATTAGGTACTTTATTCATATAAAGAAACTGAACTACACAGATAATCATCCCTCCTCCTCAACCAATCCACACCATTAATGATATTTACACTTTCAGATAGTAATAGTTTTATCATATGCATATGTAATTGCTAAGGTATCTTGTCCTTCAAAATTAAATACTCGTACTTTACTTGATATCAGTAAAGTAATTTTCAAAAAATCACCCCCACCCCCTTCAACTACCCTTTCCATTTATAGATATCTCATTTACCATGTTACAGTGAATTAATATGACTTTATTTTCGGGGCACTTATTTATCAAAATTAAGTACTTGACACTCGTTAAAACACAAACAATGCAGGTAAATTACCCCTCCCCCTTGACTGAACAACCACATTTTTGAAATTTACTCTTTTATTGAGTAATAGTTTCATTATATGTAATTACTAAGGTATCTCATCCTTCAAAATGAAGTAGTTTATTCGACATGAAAAAAGTAGTTTCCAAAAAATTACCCCCTCCCCATTCAACTATCATTTTCACTTATAGAAAATTACCCCCTCCCCCTTCAACTACCCTTTTCATTTATAGATATTTCATTTACCGTACTACAGTGGATTATTATGGCCTTCTTTTCAGGATTCTTTATTTATCAAAATTAAGTGTTTTACTCTTGTTAAAAGTAAAATGTTGCAGGTAAACTACCCCTCTCTCCGTTAACCGATCTTCACCAAAATCACCAGGTCTTGAGTCCTGTACAACTCGGGAACATATGCAAAAATTCCCAGCAACATGACGCTAATAAAAAACATGTTCCACATAAAGACATTATAATGAGTATTTAGGAAAACCTACACGTATATAAACATGAAAAACAAAACAAAATTATGATGAGGTAACAGTGATCACAGCTGCTAGCAAGCCACATGTAACATAATTTGAATCTTCTGATCCCTGTAGTGGAAGCTCTATAAGAAGCTCGGGACATGGCACAACTGCGGGTGATAGACTTCACTTCACACAGCCACCTGGCATCGAGTGACTACCGTGAGACCATTTGAAAAATGCAGCAGTCTTTATGACAGAAATGAGGTGTATTATTAAAATAACAATTGCAAAGCAGACTATCACACAATAAACAATAAAATTGCTAACAAGTGTGTTCATTTTTTTATTTAAATTTATAACCATAAAATGGCTAAATGAGAAATAATGTAGGCCTAACTTGTAAGATTATGGTATATTTTAGTATACATCAACAGGCCAATATCTAATATTTTTCACAACTATACAATATGTATAGTTTTTTTTGCAAACATAGCTTACAAACGTTTTGAAACTATGTTTAACTGAACGTTTTGATGGTTTGTTTAATCAATAAAACTGAGTCTATCGTACATCAGTGTAACTAGTGTATGCTTCAATACTATGCATTTGTACTACTATGATATTTTCACTGCTGACTTCCATACTTCAAGGCCAACAGTAAAAAAAGATAAATGTGTGGAAATAATAGTTAGTAATTATAGTGTGGATTCCACCCGCTTTTGTTGCAATAACATGTGGTATATCCTTTAATTCTATTTATAAACTTGTATTCATGCAAAAACTTCTTACAATGTGGCCTTCTTACAATGTCAGTGTGGCTCATCCCCCCACCTTTGATATGTTGGAACCACCATTGCATTTGTAATAAATGGCATTTCCAAAAGTTCCTTTTTCTGTATTCAACTACTCAATTCCATCAAATTAAGTTGGTATACCTTAGTTGCATCCTAAGCATCTAAGTTGTCACAATTAAATTTTCACTGGATTCATACTCTTTTGTTGCTGAAATCTTCTAGTGTTTCATTTTCAGGTGTAATAGTAAAGGTTATGTCACCATTTAAGATAACACTGTCATTAGTACTACAATTTCTTGTTTTTATTTATATAAAAAGGAAGGCATCTTTATCAGTCATGGGACCCACACTACAACAGTCTCAATCTGTTTAGACTAGAGCACTTGGGATAGTACTAGGCAACCTTTGATGACGTAGCAGCAGATGTTCTTCAAGAATATCTGTCAGGATATGATGCATGTATTATAAAGATGCCCATTTAAAAGAGAGGTCTCCGATTTAAGTAAAACTATGAAATTTTAGCCAGAAACTATTCCCTCTTATTTTGTTACAAAGGTGGCAACTGCTGCTCTATCACCTACCACAAGAGCAATATAAGTGTAGTCTCTCTCTCTCTCTCTCTCTCTCTCTCTCTCTCTCTCTCTCTCTCTCTCTCTCTCTCTCTCTCTCTCTCTGTCTCTCTCTCTCTCTCTCTCTCTCTCTCTGTATGCGAGTATGTATATAAAATAAAATTATAATACATAATATATATTACTATAAAATATTTGTGTGTATGTGTGTGAAATTTAAATATTTTTATAAATTTAACTACTGTATATAAAAATTTATGTTAAAATTTAAAAAACTACAAAACTATATAAAATTTAATTTTTATATAGTTAAATTTATTGTTAAAACTATTTTATTATAATTTTTATAACTATATGGTTAAAATTGGTTTATACCCTTTCTCATGCTGAAAAACACTATTCCACCCCTGAAATTTTGGAACGGCTTGATTCGTTAATCTAATGCCAAAAACAAGTAAAACACCAAGTTACATGAATGGACTAATTTTGTTGATGTTATAAAGAATTTTGATGTGTTTTACATGTACTATCAACTGAGAAACATTTTATTATACTCGATGTTGATATAATTTTTCTGTACAAATATAATCAATTTTCTCAAGCATTAAATGGAATTAGATGTTATACAATGGGGATTTATTGCATTTTTGAATCTCATTTTAAGTTTCATATTTATGACAAAATTTTAGGTTTTTTTAATATTATTAATATTTATTTTATTTTAGCTATGGTCAAAATCACTGGACAACTTTATTTTGCATGATCCACACTGCCAGGAAGTGTCTCTTGAGTATAATCCAGTTCATGATCTACATCTGAGGCACTGGTTCCGATGTCCTAGAAATCAAGAAGTCTTACTAAAATTAGGCATTATTTCATCTGATTTAGATGCACAGTGTAATATTAAAGAATATAATGATTATCGGAAATATTTACGGCGACTTCACTGTGAGGCTATCAACAAACAGATTACCCAAAAGGTGTGTGATCAAATAGATTACAATAGCGCACAAATAGATGTACTGCACTACTCTTAAAGAATATCACCAACAACATATGTAATTGATATGTTTATGAGCATAATAATACTTATAACAAATTACAAATACGTATATGTATTGCAAATAAAGATTGCAAATTTTTTAAATTAATAGTTAAATTCATCTAGGAGGGAAGTGAGTGGTGAACCTGTATTTAGTTTATACTTCAGACAAAATAATATATCAGGAAATACCAGTTTAAGTGAAAAAATTAACATGTACAGATGGTAAAATTAAAAATAATTACTTTTCTTTTTACTGCAATGTTTACTATATAATAAATTATGTAGACTAAACAATTAGTATTCTTAACATATATTTTTTCAGGACAATAGTTATTCTTTGATTTCCTGAAACATTCAATTGCCAACTAACACAACTATTTATAACAGGCTAAATTTTCCACAGTAAACCCAAAAATATTGTGATGGTACAGTGTGTTTTAACAGTGGACAGATTCATATAGGCTACATAGTCGTATATGAACAGTAATTAAATATGTATATATATTTTTCTTCATAGGTAACTAATAATGTTTCTTGCAGGGTCTGTTATTATATAAACATATTGTCAAATAATAATAGTCTCTGCAAGTAGTTTTCTTATTTTTATCAGTGAATTTTAACATATAATAAGTACAAGTATTGCAAATATGAACAGTTCTTGTTTCATTTCATTCTTGAACATCTACATAACATTCATGTGTGCTTACAATCTGTTCAATGCAATGTGTGTGTGTGTGTGTGCAACTTCTACCTCTTAGGAAAACAAATTTACCTGTTTAATCTTGTTTTTATATGTTTAATATTTCTTGAGAAATCCGCTACAGATTTATGCCTTTAATAACATTTGTAAAGGGGAAATAACTAATTTATATAATTAATGTTTTGATTGTTCAATGTAGTTCAAAAGTAATACCTCAAAATACTTTTCCATAATATTCTATTATTTCTCGAAGTATAATTAAAAAATGATAACCTTAGGAACCTTAATGTCATGGCTTCGGTTTTATAACTCAGGCCACAATTAGTAATGTATATAATTAATTTTAAATAAACATACTTTCATTGTTAACTTATGAAATGTAATTGAAACCCGTGTATAACACAAATATTTAAAAATTTTTGTTGGTTGTTCTTAAAATGTTTTACTAATAATGAGCTTTTTACCTAACCCCTTTATGAAGGCTGTCTCACAAGCAAAGGCATCAGTACACTACTGTACTAGATGAGGCTTACTGAGTTAAGAAATTATTATAGTACTCATATTTCTTAATTAAAAACTACTTTTTCACGCTGAAACATTACACAGAAACTTCTGTAATCTATATCTATATAAGCCAAATACCACTGACTGACTCACTGATCACGATATCTCTGAAACCACTGAATGGATATTAATGAAACTTTGAACATAGCTTCATCATGGGTCTTAGGTGTTCACTAAGAAACGGTTTTAAAAACTTTCACTCCTAAGGGACAAAAAAAACCCCGGTACTAGGTATGTATGTATCTATGTTCCACATCTCCTCCTAAACCACTGGACCGATTTCAACTAAAGTTGGCACAAATATTTTATGCAACGGGAGAACCAACATAGGACAAATGTATTTTCGATACGATCCTTTGGGGTCTTCCACGCTCCTCCTAAACCACTGGACCGATTTCAACCAAACTTGGCACAAATATTTTACGCAATGGGAGAACCAACATAAGATAGGTGTTTTTTCGATGGGGTCCTTTGGGGTCTTCGACATCTTCTCCTAAACCACTGGACCGATTTCAACCAAACTTGGCACAAATATTTTACGCAACGGGAGAACCAACATAGGATACGTTTTTTTTCGATGGGGTCCTTTGGGGGGTTCTTTGGGATCTTCCACATCTCCTCCTAAACCACTGGACCAATTTCAACCAAATTTGGCACAAATATTTTACGCAACAGGAGAACCAACATAGGACAAATGTTTTTTCAATACGATCCTTTGGGGTCTTCCACACTCCTCCTAAACCACTGGACCGATTTCAACCAAACTTGGCACAAATATTTTACGCAACGGGAGAACCAACATAGGACAGGTGTTTTTTTTCGATACGATCCTCTGGGGGGTCCTTTGGGTCTTAAAAAACTATTAGATCTGGTTACTATGGCAACCCAATAGAATAGATTCTGGTTACCATAGCATCGGTGGAAGTCTCCCGCGTAGGAAATAGCGGGGGAGTCGTCCGATGGACCTTCCCCGGAGTCCATCCACGGAACCCGGGGAGTCTTAGGTCGGATCCCACGAAAGACGTCAGGGCCAGAGTCCACGGTTCTTATAAATAAAGATGTAGGTTATGATATCAAAGGTGGTATATGCAAAGCGGTGAGAAAATATAATGAAAAGAGGTCACTTATTCCCTGGAAGATAAAACCTTTATCGGGCTTTAAATATGACTGTAATACTGACTACAACAATGACAAGATTTTATCTATTGGTGATTTTATACAGTGTAAATAGTGTAATGCTAAAAAGTGGAAAGAGGAAAGTCCTGGGTTATGTTGTAGCAACGGAAAAGTCCACCTTCCTCTCATTAAAGAACTACCAGAACCTCTACACAGCCTTCTCACAAGTGAACATCCAGAGTCTGAACACTTTTTGGTAAACATAAGAAAATATAATGGTTGTTTCCAAATGACATCTTTTGGAGCCAAAGAAATAAAAGAAGGGAACTTCACGCCAACTTTTAAAGTACAAGGTCAAGTCTACCACAGGATAGGGAGTTTATTGTCTTCACCTCCAAACAATCCCTCATTTTTACAAATATATTTCCTTGGAGACGACGAAAAGGAGACAAACACTAGATGTAACAATTTTCCAAATGTAAAGCCTTGGTTAGTTGCCAAACTTCAAAAAGTGCTTCACAATCACAATTCTTACATAAACGATTTCAAAACATACATGTCAGATTTCTTGGAAAGTGTTCCAGAAGGCCAGGAGTTCAAAGTAGTAATCCATGCAGACAGAAAGCCCGTAGATGGACATAGGGGTCAGTTCAATGCACCCACAACAAGCGAGGTGGCTTTAGTGATCGTAGGCCAGGAGTTTGCAAAGAGGGACATCATTCTCCACAGCAGAGACTCTACGTTACAGCGCATAAGTGAAACTCATCGATCTTATGACGCTTTGCAGTATCCTCTTATGTTCTGTCGTGGGGAAGATGGTTACTCCATTGCCATTCCACAGTGTGACCCAAACACTAAAGCCCCTCTAAAAAAAACTGTTTCAGCTTCTGAATTTTACTCATTCCGCATAATGGAGAGAGATGGCCAGCAAAATTATTTGTTACTTTATCGCAGTCCCCTGAATCAATTTTTGGTTGACATGTATGCCAAAATTGAGACAGAAAGACTCAACTTCGTAAGGAACAATCAGAGTAAGCTGCGGACCGAAAACTATGTGCATCTGCGTGACTCCATGTACAAAAATGATGGGCAAGCCAATAATATAGGCAGAATGGTTGTTTTACCTTCCAGCTTTACAGGTGGACCCCGTTACATGCACGAGTGGACTCAGGACGCCATGACATATGTACGCAAGTACGGCCGTCCTGATCTGTTCATCACATTTACATGTAACCCTAAATGGACCGAAATACAAGAAGCAATAAGTGCACGACAAAAGCCTCAAGACAGACACAATATTATTGCCAGAATATTTCACCTCAAAGTAAAGAAAATGATGCATGTCTTGATAAAAGGCAATGTTTTCGGTCCAACAAGGTGTTACATGTTAACTGTGGAATGGCAAAAAAGAGGTTTACCGCACGTGCACATACTGCTCTGGCTGCAGGATAGGATCATGCCCCATCAAATCGACAGTGTGATAAGTGCAGAGATCCCTGATCCTGAAGTCGATCCTGCCCTTCATGACATTGTTAAGTCCACAATGATTCATGGCCCTTGTGAAAATGTTAACAGAAACTCGCCCTGCATGGTAAACGGCCAATGCACCAAGAGATATCCGTGGCCTTTAGCAACACAAACTCAAACTGCGGATGACGGTTACCCCCAGTATCGCCGACGGTCTCCTGTCAATGGTGGTTTCTCGGTCAACATTAAAGGAGTTGATCTTGACAACCAATGGTTGGTACCGTACAATCCTGTTCTTTCCCGCTCTTTCTTAGTCCACATAAATGTTGAACTGTGCAACTCCGTCAAGTCGATAAAGTATATTTGTAAATATGTGAACAAACGCAGTGATCAGGCAGCGTTTAGGTTGGAGAATGAGTGGGATGAAGTTTCTAAGTACGAATCAGGTCACTACATCAGCACTTCCGAAGTGGCTTGGCGTATTTTCTGTTTTCCTATTCATGAAAGGTTCCCACCAGTAGTGCAGTTAGCAGTCCACCTTGAGAACGGCCAGAGGGTATTTTTCACTTCCGACAATCGACCTTCTGGACAAAATCCAACATCCACCAAAAACCACATTAACAGCATTTTTCGAACTCTGCAAAACCAATTCCTTTGCCAGAGGCCTTCTTTACTGTGAGGTCCCAACATACTATGTCTGGAAAAATAACCAGATTTGCAGAAGAAAGCAAGGAAAAGGCGTTCCAGGACATCCAGGAGTAAAAAAAGATCATGTACTTGGGAGGGTATATACTGTACATCCTAACAATGTCGAGTGTTTCTATCTGCATCTCCTGCTACACGAGATTCGAGGACCAACGTGTTTCAATGATCTTAAAAAGGTATCTGGTATAGTTCATCCTACATACCAGTCTGCCTGTAGAGCATTAGGGTTGTTGAAAGATGACATGCAATGGGACCTAACCCTGCAAGAAGCTTCCATTTCAGATTCGCCTCACAAGATCCGAGAGCTGTTTGCTGTAATATTGGTGTTTTGCCAAGTTGCAGATCCTTTAGCACTTTGGAAAAAAGACAAAGAAAGTCTATCAGAGGACATAAGAAGGCAGACTGAGATTGAAAGTCATGGTTTAGAGATTGAACTTTGCAAGGACACAGTTTATAATAAATGCTTACTATGTCTTGAAAATATGATCTTTTCTATGTCAAACCAATCTCTCCAAGACTTCGGTTTACCTCCACCAACTCAAGACACAAACATTATTACAGTCAATCGCGAGTAGCTGAAAGAGCTCTCCTACAATACAGTTCAGCTTTCTGATATGGTTGCTGAGAACTTTCCTAAACTTAATGCGGATCAGAAGAACGCTTACAATGAGGTCATTGCCAACATTGATGATGGACTCGGTCAGCTGTTTTTCTGTTTTTTCTCGATGCACCTGGTGGCACTGGAAAAACGTTCCTACTAAACCTACTTCTTGCCAGCGTTAGGAAAGACAGAAAGATTGCCATCTCTGTGGCTTCTTCAGGTATAGCAGCTACATTGCTGGATGGAGGTAAAACAGCTCACTCTGCCTTTAAACTGCCTCTGAATTTAAACATCTCGCAGACTCCATTCTGCAACATTTCAAAACAAAGTGACACAGCCAAGGTCTTGAAAGAGTGCAAGTTGATAGTTTGGGATGAATGCACCATGGCTCACAAACGAGCCCTAGACAGAACTTTACAGGACATTCGTAGCAGTAAAAACCTGATGGGTGGAATAACAGTACTACTGGCCGGAGACTTTAGACAGACTTTACATGTTGTGCCTCGGGGAACACCAGCAGATGAAGTTAAAGCCTGCCTGAAGTCATCTTACCTCTGGCCCAAAGTTCAAGTTCGTTCCTTAAGAGTAAACATGCGGGTGCATCTTAAAGGTGATTTTAAAGCGGAAGAGTTTTCAAGCTTACTGTTACAGATTGGCGATGGAAAGTTAAAAGAGGAAGATGGAAATGTTAACATTCCAAACAACCTATGTGAAGTTGTAAAAGACCTTAAGACTTTGACAGATAAAATATACCCAGACTTAATGAATATAAGTGACTCATCTTGGCTCAAAGAAAGAGCTATTCTAACCCCAAGAAATGAGACAGCAGCAATCATTAACAACTTATTGTTAGAAAAACTTCCAGCCGATGTTATAAAATATCAGTAGGTAGATTCCGTAGTAGAGGTAGAAGACGCTGTGCATTATCCGGCAGAGTTCCTCCACACGCTCAACCCTCCAGGAATACCCCCACATAACCTTCACCTAAAAGTTGGTGCTCCCATTATGCTGCTGCGGAACTTAATACCACCAAAACTTTGCAACGGTACCAGACTGCAGGTAAAATCTTTACATAAGAACGTTGTTGAGGCAACTATATTCACTGGCTGTGGTTCTGGAGAAACAGTTTTCATACCTCGCATTCCTTTGATCCCGTCAGACTACCATTTTCAGTTTAAAAGACTACAATTTCCCATCAAAGTCTGTTTTGCAATGACAATCAACAAAGCTCAAGGACAGTCTTTGAAAATGGCTGGCGTAGATCTGAGGGAAGACTGTTTCTCTCATGGCCAGTTGTACGTTGCCTGTTCAAGAGTTAGCACTCCTGACAGTCTGGTTATTCTTCAGCCAGAAGGAAAAACTAAAAACTTTGTGTACAAAGAAGTTCTTTAATGATCCGATGATTAGTTCTTCATTACAAGTTCATAAATTGAAGAAAAATCTGAAATGTTTTCATATTCAACACAACTTCATATAACAAAAATGTTTAATGTTTATTTTAAATAAAATACATAAGACGTTTTAATTATTTATTTATAAGAAACCTACTTTAATTGAACTTTATTAATTAAATAAGATTTTCATTATGTACAACGTGAAACTCCGTAGCGAAGCACGGGTATTTTGCTAGTATGTTTATGGTATGTTTATAATATGTTTTATGAAGTATCCTATTGGTAAAGAATCCATTACAAAATATTTATATACTTTAATAAATTTTCTAGTTAATAAAATAAGCTATATTTTGATATGTGGTTTGACATATCTAAAACTAGCTAAAATTAGTTTGGTGACACACACACATGTGTATTTGCATGTGTGTGTGTGTGTGTGTGTGTGTGTGTGTGTGTGTGTGTGGTATATATTAGATGGAGGCTAAGGGGTGATGAGATGCAAGGAATCAGGATTAGCTGTCAAATCATTGTAATGTTCTAAGTATATACAGGGGTAGGAATGAACGCAGGTCAACTCTTCATTGACTGTAAACAATCTGTCATTTTTATAATGTTTTTATCAAATAACAAGTATATAATTTAGTGTATAATAAATTAAAATATGTAAAGCTACACATATATATATATATATATATAATTTATTAACATTAGGTGTTTACTTAAAGTAAAGAAATACAGTAAAACTCTGTTAAGACGGTCATCAAGGGACTTCATGAAAACAGCATATTAAGCAGAATATTATAAAATAGCAATATGTATATACTGATACTGTGTAACTAATAATCACATTTTCTATGCAGTTTAAATACTAATTCATATGAGCTGACATTTCATCAGAAGAAGTTGTATTGATAAATTGTATTATGGTTATCATCGGTGTATTATCTACATTGAGTATTTCTGAAATTACTACCTATATACACACATATACATACAAGTAATTAAAAAATTACTACCTATACACATACAAAAGTTATATGCGCCTATACAAATCCAACTGAATGTCTCACATGTTTTTATGTGCAGGAAAGTTTAGATTTAGGAATGAATTACTGCGAACATATGAATTAAAAAATGTCAGGAAAATACATGTCAGTGAAGTCTCTGCTGACCTCTTGGTAAACATCACAGGTGGCATGCAGTGTCAATATCTAATTTTTCACATCCGTTAACTAAGCTAGTAAAGTACAATGGCGTTCAATTATATCACATAAATGTAAAGACAAGCATAACTTACTGAGAAAATTAAATGTTCCCAGTAAATGTTGCCACAGTCCCAGTAAAGTACATATGACTGAATGACTCTGGTAGCCATCTGCCGAGCAATAAACAATACTGTACCAGTTGGTGAGCAGTGACACAATCCATCCCTCAGACATACCTTTACATAGCTTACATAATTTATAAAGAATATTGTTTATGTAGTTAATAAAATAATGTATTAAGATTAGTGGAACAGAAGCTTTATTATTCAGCACAAATTTATTTCCTTTATAAAAAAATCTGTGGGTTGCTGTGGATAAACTGCTCACAAATTAAATCCAATAGGTTAGCAACCAAGCACCAAACACAACTGGTCCTCCTGGAAAAAGTCTAAAGGAAAAAAGAAGAATCCTCTTGTTATTGCAATCAAGAACTCCTGTTCTCTGTTATTCTTTTGCATACATCATACCTTATGGCTTTGACCATAATTTGCACTTTGACCAAATATATTGTCTTGGCCAACCTCTCATTGTCTTCCCCAACAAATTTCAATCAAAAATGTTCAGAATAATGCCTACAGAGCCTAAAAATATTATCTACCTCTTTTCCAGTACTTTTAGACATTTTCTTTTCTCTTTTAATTCTTTTAAAACTTTAACATTTATTTCCTATTCAGCTTCTACTTATCATCCTTCTCTATTTCCACATCTGTACTTTTCCTTCTTGCCCAAGCTTCAGGTTTAGTTCTATGAACTAAGGTACTCCAAATACTCCAAACAAAAAATATAAATGCCTTCCTAATTTCTAAGTCTACATATTATTTCTGAGTAGAGTCCATTCTACATACTATTTCTGAGCAGAGTCTATTCATTCTGGAAAGCTGCTTAGGGGCTGTTCTCCTTTTCGTACATTATACACGTACACAGTGGCTTTGTAGAATGTGTAAGTGGTCACACCTACCCTATCCATCGACAAGCAAAAACTCCCCCTTGTTCCTCTCCATTCTACAATCAAAACAGTCAACAATAATAATTACAGAAAAGGAAAAGATTGATATTACAATTTTTACAATTCTGAAGGTCTAATATAGGCCAATATAATAATTATTGTTATATAAATTGTTTTGACAATATAACAGTAGTAATTATATAAATTGTTTTAGCATATACTGCACAGTTATTGAAAGTAATTCATAACTCCTTACCTGATTAAAAAAATGTAAAAATGAACAATACAGAATACATAATAGTAATTATAATAGTCTACAAGAAAATACGGTACTAATTCATTCGCTGTAAGGGATCACAACAAAAATTTATTTACACTATAATTTTACTAGCAGTTATTTTTAAAAAGATCATTTTATATAACATTACAGTCTGTTAGTTGTGGGCATTATTTTTTAAAGTTAGGTCTACATGCTGTGTTCTATTACAGTAGCCACTAGTCTGCTGTTCTAGTTTTATCTCGTAGGTGCAACTAACAGAAATTGCTTGTCACTTCTTGGTTATGTATATGAATTAGTTTGGTTGATTTTGAAAAAATGAAGTTAAACCAGATAACACGCTAAAAAATGTTTTACATTCTTTAATATCTTCTTCTTCTTGTTAGCGAGTTTCCAGCCCCGAAGCGCAGATCTCTTGATGTCTCTTGTAAACTCTATGCGCCAGATCCCAGAGAAGTGGATTGCTGGTTATTTTTGGCAGTGATAACTCCTCTTTTCCATGTTCTTTTACCAATTCTTTAAGTCAGTATCTCTCTTCACACTGTCCAGTACAATTTAATAGGGTATGCTCAATGGTGTCTTCCTCTTCATTACACACCTTACAGATTGGTGAATCGCTAAGGTGAAATCTATTTAGGTAGCTTTCCGTCACCAAATGCCCAGTTCTTAATCTCGCTCCAAATTTCTGACTTGATCTACTAATATTTCTGTATATACTAAGGTCGTTTGGTATTTTCTGTATTTTGAAGAGCTGGCGGCCAGTAGTTTCCTGATTCCAGTTCCTTGTCCATTGGCTTTTAAAAGTTTTATTGCTTTTTGCGACACAACTTTGAAGCGACCATACTGCTGGAGGTTTCGGTCCAAGTGTAGATTCCATTTTAGCTATTTCATCAGCCGTCTCATTTCCAAATAAGTCACAATGACCAGGGATCCATTGAAAGGTGATAATTTTATTTTTCAGTAGTTGAAGTAGATGGAAAATTTCTTTAGCTCTAAAATAATAATCTGTAGGGTTATACTGTATAATTGATTGTAGTGCTGATTTTGAGTCTGTAAGAATACAAATCTTCATATATTCCAAGGATAGACAATGCTGTAGAGTAGCTGATATTGCCAGCAATTCAGTGTCCAATGAGGATCCGGAGGATGAGGTGATGTAATATTTTTCTCCAGTCTTAGGAACATAGTAGCCAGCACCTGACAGGCCCTCATTCAAGCACAGTGAACCATCTGTATAGATATGTAGGTGGTCATTGTAATTTTTTTCTATTGTACGCAGGGTCACTTGCTTCAAAAATTCTGGTGTCTCAGTTTTTGTAACATCTCCCGGCAGAGAAATTAAAACATTTGGTGGAGTCCATGCCCTTGGCGGCATACAGTTCACAAAATGTCTTTCTTCAGGAGTTAACTGATCCTGTCCTTGGCATATTCTATATACTGTTTGGCTAAAGTATTGCTTATGTTTGTTTCCAGTAGAGACAATATGGTGAGAGTTTGGTTCTTTAAAATTTTGATCCATATTCTTTTATCAATTTTAATATTGAGTGGTTCCACATTCAGTTCTATTTCTAGAGCATTTTTTGGAGTAGTAAGGGGACATCCGAGACAGAGATGCAAGGCAGAGTTCTGAATGATATCCAGCTTTTTCTTGTGCGATGGTGCTGCGCCTTCCCAGACCTCGCAAGCATAAATAACTTTTGGCAGTATGTAAGATATATATATAGTTGTCTCAACGTGACTGTATCTCCTCCCCAACATCTACCTGGCACTGCTTTCAATAAGTTAATTCTCTTCAGGCTTTTATCTGTCACAGTCTCAAAGTGTTTTTCCAAATACATTTCTCATCCAGAGTCACTCCCAAAATTTTTTGATGTGGGTTGTACTTAATATTTTTACCAAACAAGAGAATTCCAGGTTTATATTCTTTAAGAGAGTACTTTGTAGTGAATAAGGTACATTTGGGTTTTTCAGAAGAGATCTTCATACTCCATTTTTGAGCCCAGATTGATATTGATGTGATTGCTTTTTGTATTAATTGAGTAGCCAATTTTGGATCCACTTCAACTGTCCAGACAGTCAGATCATCAGCATACATGCTATATTTCACTTCAACTAGCAATAATTTTCCTATATCGTGCATCATTATGTTAAAAAGTGTAGGGCTCAGGACTGAACCCTGTGGAACTCCATTATTGATTTTGATCTCCTCAGATGTTGTATTATTTATCTTTGTTTTTATTGTTCTGTCCTGAAGAAAAGAATCTATGAATCTAAGCATTCTTCCTTTAATTCCTATTTTCATTGCTTGTAGTATTAAAGAAGCTGGAGGTATCTTGTCAAAGGCTGCTTCGAAGTCCACCATAACAGCAACTGTAACCTTCTTGTTATGAAAACTCGCATAGATATCCTCTGTTAATCTGAGGATTGCATTCACGGTACTTCAGCCAGGTCTAAAACCAAATTGATTCTGGTCCAACAAGTTGTTTTTTTTTCTAATCTCCACCTAAGTCTATTGTGTATAATTCTTTCTAATAATTTTCCTAAGTATGATGTGAGGGCAATTAGACGATATGAATTTGTACTCAGCTTCTGTTTTCCTGGTTTCAATAGTGAAAAAATGATAGAAGTTTTCCACTCTCCCAGAAAATTTCCAGAGGTCCAAATGTGATTGAATAAATTTAAGATGTCTTGAGTGAATTCCTCTGTCAGGTGGCACAACATCCCATTGTGAATATCATCTGGGCCAGCAGCAGTGTTCTTTAACTCTGAAACAACTAGATGAAGTTCCCCACTGGTAACAGTGGCATCACTCTCATCTGCATGCAGAAATAGGTGCAACTTATTACATGAGTAGAACTGTTCTTCTTTTGAAAGAGTTTTGGGATACGAGGTCTTTACTCCTGATTTTTTGGTGTATGTTCTATTGAAATGTTCTGAGATGGTTTTTTCATCCTGAAGAATATTACCTGCATCATCCTCAACACAGTTGATTGTGTGGTAGGTTTGACCAGAGATCGCTTTGAAATTCTTCCAAACAGTTGAAGCTGGGGTATTAGGATTTATTGTACCTACAAATCTTTTCCAACTTTCTCTTTTTGCACTAAGATTTTCACGTTTTGCAAGTGCATTTACTCTGTTATACTTGATTCTATTTTCAATATTATTTTGTTTTGCCAAGGTCTGCCTTGACTTTTGTCTTTCTTTCCTTGCTCTAGCTGTTTCAGAGTTCCACCAAACATTCATTGGTCTTCCCTGTTTTTGTTTAATTTTTGGGTTGGACTTTAGTGCTGCCTCGATGATCACATTTGTTAGTATCCCAACGTCTAGAACAGAATGTGAATTTTTTTCTGACAGGTTCGGATCTGATGAAGATTCATGTTTTGCAGCAATAAGTGACTTGTCAAGTTCGCTTCGAAAAATGGGCCAGTCTGCTGATTTCAGCTTCCATTTCGTCTGTGGCACACTATTCCCAGATGTATCAATCCTATGAGAGATTTTGGTGAATATCGGCAGATGGTCGCTTCCAAGGTCTTCTCCAGTGAACCAGTCTGATATGTAGTGTAATAAGCTAGTGGACACTAAAGTCAAATCAATGGTGCTACCTTCCCCTGAGCTGGCTGAGAAATATGTCTTTTGCTTACTATTCTGTAGTATCATATTGTTTTCGCATATCCATTCATACATGATTCTTCCCCTAGCATTTGCAGGGCCATCATTCCATGCTGGGTGTTGGCTATTTAAGTCCCCAAGTATCAAAAAGTACCTGTTAGTTGGAATTAGTTCCTGTAAGTTTTCTTTAGATATGTTAACATTTGGAGGGATATACACATTCACTATGGAAACTGTAAGATTTTCGTGTAATTGCACAGTGGTTTGTATGAATTCCATACCTCCAAGTTCCCTCCTCGATACATTGGTGACAGGCAATGAGTTGTGTATGATGGTAGCAATTCCACCACCTCTTCTACCTGGACGTGACATATTGTAAATTGTGCAGTTTCTAAACTTGGGCTGGAATTTCTCTTCTGCCTTGAGTGAGGATTCCTATATACAAGCTATTTTGATTCCCTGTTCTTAAAGTTCTTGTTTGTTGGCCTTTAAATCAGATTTGTTGGCCAAACTCCTAGCGTTCCACTGAAACACTGTAACAGATCCCGTCTCCTTTTTGTTAGCTTCATATATGTTGTGATTTTCATATCTTCTTTTGCTACGCTGCTGGTATGTTGTTCCCTGCGAGACGTGATGTGTAGGTATTGTCTGACTCTTCAATCAGATTTTTCAATTTTTTTTTTATATTTGTAAGAGCGACACCATATCTCCACTCTCCTATAAATCATTTTACCTCTCCTACGCATAATTAAACTTTTGTCTATTGATAATTTTTTTCGTATATCCTGTACAGATTCGTCCTTAGTATTCCATATTATTACTTTAAGCCTATCTGGGCACGTCCTTTTTTTGTATTTGCATCTATTTTCGTTTACATTTGCATTTTAATTTTCATTTTGGCTCTGAAGAGAGCCATTTTTATCTTTGGCTTTAGAATTGCACATTTTATCTTTGGCTTTAGAATTGCACATAATTAAGACGGCTGCTATGTTGTTGTTGCAGCGAATGCTGATGTTCAGTTCACAGTTTTCAAACTGTTATCCAGGGGCACCAACATGGAGGAATCAGCTTCACCCCCACATTCTTTAATATGATCTATTGAGTTTTTCAAGACCAAGATAATGTTGTGAGCATAGAAATGGATAAATATTGCTTGGTTGCACATACTTTTGACCAGAGCCTGTAATCCTTGATGTTATCAGACATAACAGCAGCTTCATTGTACGTTTGAGCCATGGGCGTCACCAGTGCCCAATTATTGGGGGTGGGGGATGGAACGTTATTAGAACTAGTTCTAACCTGCTATAATATAGCATATATATTACATGAATTATATACTAGCCTGTGAAGAGGCCATAATTGCTATCTTTGGTGATGACACTGCCATTATTGCAGAAACGTACAACATTGAAGAAGCACCTGAGAAACTACAGTCTGCCACTGAAGTCAATTCTTGGAATAAAAGATGGCAGAGAAAACTAAATGAAGGCAAGTCAGTGCACATTAATTTTATGAATAGGAAAATTAGTTATCTGCCTGTGAGTTATCTATCAACAAGCAACACCACGTGGAAAATACTTAGGCATGACATTAGATGCCAGGCTATGCTGGAACATAAATGTGAAAAAAATAACTGAAGTTGACGAGAAATTCAGGAAAGTGTGCTGGTTTCTTGGATGTGATTCTGAGTTGGCTGTACATAATAATCTGTTGGTATATGAACAAGTCCTTAAACATGTCTGGACAAATGGTGTACAAGTCTGGGGATACACTAAGAAAAGTAACAGAAAAATTATGCAGACATTTCAAAACAAAGCGCTGAGATGTATTTATTATTAATGCCCATGCTATGCATGAAATGAGTGCATCCATAGGGATTTGAAGATTGCTTCAGTTGAAGATGAACTTCATGCGATTTGCATAGAAGCATGAGAAACATCGGCATAAACACCAGAATGTCAAGATGCTACAACTTTGTGACAATACTGAACTTGTGCAAAGGCTGAACAGAATTAAGCCATTTAACTTAGTGTAATGTGTCAAGTGGCAAACATCACAAGAACAATGTAATTAGTTTGTAGGTTAGTATGCCACAAGATGCTCGTCCTATACCGCGTGATTACTTATGAGATGTAAGTTGATAAATAGGGTTACTCTAGTCTCAATAAATTAAATAGTAGAAACAAATTTTAATAATACTAGATAAATCATAAGAGAGTAAGGTCATTAAACCGTAGAGTTTTTAAGGTGATTTTTTAACATGCTGTCATAATTTTGTAGCAAAATTAATAGTCCCACATAATTTCCTCAATTTGACAATGCCATAGATTTGTTGTGCCAATGAATAGGGAGTTAATTCTCTAGCCAAACAACACACTACGTCAATTAAGCAATGAAGAATGTACCAGTTTTGTTTTACCATGCCATCATTTTTTTATATTATTTTCAAATTGTTAACTGAGAGCAATTCTGGTTTAGCCGAACTTTCTTTTTAATCAAGAATGGAAGCAACATGAGTTTGTGAAAATTCATGAGTTTTTGTAAATTAAACAAATTGTTCAAATCAGAAACTCCTGAGGTTGTCCAGATATTTTTTTCTTTTGAGAAATGAATGTATGTCCGAAGAAAATGAATGTTGAAGTTTTTGTATATTGCAAAGCCATGGTTCGATTTCCTAATGTTTTTTTAAGTGCTGTGTGTAAGTGTTTTTGTTGTTGACGTTCGATTTCCTAATGTTTTTTTAAGTGCTGTGTGTAAGTGTTTTTGTTGTTGACGTTTATGTGGAAATGAATGGTGTTGGTCTACCACTAGAGGTAATGTTACATTTGTCTGTGAAACTTCTACCACTAGATGGCTGTATAAATAAACCTCCACTTACCAATTTATGTGGCATTGCTATATAAAATTATATTCAATTAAACATGAACATGGTGTACCAGCACAGGCTCTACTACAAACACACTCATTTTTATTTCTGATGAACATGTTCCTCTTCTACTGTGTCTACCTCATCATTCTGCCCTTGTTTGTTAGTGGGTAGCTCTAAATTGTCTTTCGTAGGTGACTCATCTTCTAGTGGAATCTCTCTAAAGTGAACTGATGACTCAAAATCAAGCTGCTAAATATATCAGAATTAAAGGGGCACACTCCACCTGATCTGAAGCCTAAAACTGCCTTGTCCATCATACTGACTTTCATGAATGACTTGTTACATAGTTCTGCTATATTGTATGGAGATGTCTTCTCATATACAGGTCATACTCTTGACTAAATGCTGTTTTCAGGGGGCCAAACAAAGTTAGATCCAGCAGCTGGAGTTTATGGAAAGTGTGTGATAAATCATTACCATAACAGTGCCAGTTTCTTTGCATAAGTTATAAATGTTAATAGCTATGTGACTACCATGGTTGTTGAGAATAAGAAGTACTGGGTCATATTTTGAAGGCTTCACTTATTTAGCAAAGTGCTGAAGTCATTCAAAAAAAGTTGTTCATTACTTCAGCTATTTTTAGAACTCCCATAAATAGTTTCTACAGGGTCACCCCTAGTGAGCTGAGGAGACGTTCTTTTGACAAGGATAAACAAACATTGAAGGGATGTACATTCTTGATGTATATTCCTGTAGCACTGAAACAGCATATGCTTATGACATTTTTGCCTCTCTTCCATGATATTGCTGCCCAAACCTTTGATTCCTTTTGGGAATACTGTCATTACACCAGTTCCATTTACGTTTTGCACTCTAGTGGTAAATTATATCATTCCTTAATTTTTTCAAGGTTTAAGAAGTATAGTTTTACATCTTCTTCACTAAAATCTGTAATTTCATTTATACTAATCCTCTCTGGTTTTCTGGGTGTCTCTTTCTATATAAAGATATAATGATAAAATTTCTAAATAGAATTTTTTTTTTGTAAGTGAACGTTGTAACTAGGGTTGCTGACAACTATACAAAGATATACGATGGCTCGGTAACATGTGTACTCCAAGACAACGGAAGACAGGGTGTAGGAGAACAATGCCTCTGTCGCAGCAGCTGTTCGGTTAAGCGAATTGCGGGTGATGCGCCGAACCCAAGAGAAACAAAGGCGAAATGTATCGCTAAGAAGAGACAAAAGATCGCTGACAAGGCGACATAGCGACACTATCCAAAAGACAATTAGCCACATGCATTGAGCTGCACACCAAACGCAGTGTTACATTGCTACAATAGACAGGAAAAGCCCGGCTGGAGTGACGACAACATGTTTGCACAATGAACGAACGGCGGGATGTCCAGCTGTACCAGAAGGGTACGCGGCGAAGGAAGGCTTGGAGAGCATATGTAGCAGCTGTCTGGAATACTCAGAATTGACCACACTCGTCGTGGGAGCGGCTAGGAGAAACTAGTAGACAATACAAGCATTGGTCACAGGTAAGAAGCAGTACACGTGTTGAACAAAAGGGCAGATGAGAGGGCCACACAGCAATTAAAAGCACTTTGTCTAAAAAGGGCAAGATGCCAAGATACAAGGGTGATAGACAGCCGTTAAATTGGTCATCCGACTCAAACGATGGGTGGAGCCAACCAGGAACTTGTAAGGGTAGGGAATAAGGAAGCCTATCAGAGTCGAGAATTGAGGAGAACGTTCCTACAAGAAGTGGTTGCCAAGGAAACGAGCTGGAGGAACGAATAAAAAATGAAGCCAGAAGAGAATCTATAGTGTTAAGGCGGAGTTTCCACCAGAAAACAAACGAAGAAGTTGAGAAGTCGTATGGGAAGAACAGTAAGTAGTGGGATTTTTGGGGTATAAACTAGAGTGTTGACCGCGAGCGGGGGTCTTAAGTTTTTATTCTTATACTGGAGAGTATGTTCTCTTAGAGTCTTAAGTCTTTTTTTCAAAGATCAGAGAGTATGAACGCTGGAGTTGTATATCGGAAGTCTTGTATCCGAAGTTTTATATCTTATATCTAAGAACCGAAGTCGAGAGTCAGATATCAAGAGTCGTATAATTTATATATCGGAACTGATGGGAGTGCGGATGCTGTAATGGAGAAAAGTCGTATCGGTTGAAGAATCGGTGTGAGTTTATAAGTACGAACAGTCGAGAATCGGAAGCCGGTAATGGAACTTAGTGTTTTTTAAAAAGACATGTTGAAGTATAACTAAAATCGACTAAGTTGGTCGCCTTGCGTTAAGATTATTATCAAAGACGTTAATCGGAGCAGAAGTGCGGTAAATGTGTAAGAGATAGATAAAATGCCGAAACAGTGATAGCAAAAGAAAACCGGTAGAGAACTAATTACGGTCATGAAATTAGAGACAATAATAATTATCAACACCATTAAATATAAACAAATGGCGTGTTAACAAAGTAAATCCGTGGAAAAACTGTGCGAATAAAAATCACAGAGCATACAACACTTAGTATATTTCAAGGAATCCTTAACATACTCAGAATAATGCAATGACACTTGAGTAGAAACAATTCAGCAAAATTTAGAATTATCAGATAACAAGTACTAACATTCGAAAGTCCCATCACCAGAACTAAACCAAAAGTTATATATATATATATATATATATGTGTGTGTGTGTGTGTGTGTGTCGGAGTGCGAGAAGAGAAGTGATAAGTGCGAGTGCATTCTACGAAGTGATAATGCCAGCCGCAAGGACTTCCAGAAACCTGGAGAGACAAGGAAACAGGATGACAGCGCAGAGGACTTTTCGCCATAGAACGGATTAACATACATCAAGTAAATTTTATATTCATACACTGCTAATTAAGTAAAACACTGTCTGTTCATCTGAAAGAACTCATAAGTAATAATATTTAAAGAAAGTAATAACTAGTAGCTAGTCAGGGTAAATTCATAAGACAACTATTACAGATGATAGTCATTGATATCCAATCTTCATGAATCCATTTATTAAGAATTGTTTAAGATAGAATAAAATGTATAATACTGATGGTTAAAGTCTAGATGAAGAAAGTATCTAGATGAAGAGTATAGGAAATTAAGCAAGTGTTAACAAAATAATAAATGATAGATTGATGTAGCCAGTAAAATTGCAAGATATATGTTGTATTGCTTTTCAGGAGATTAAGTAAGTGACGTCAATGCTATTAATTGTAATAAATTAAGTAAGTGACATCAATGCTATTAAGTATAATAAATTAAGTTAACCTTGTAAAGCCTTGTGTATGTTGTCAATTATTTGAAAACACCTTAAGATTAAAAAATTAGTATATGACATCAAAGAAATGAACAATGACTTTTAAAACAATAATTTCATATTATATAGGTATATGTAATCAATAACAATCACAACAAATTATTATTCTATTTGACGCTTCACCTAGGAAGCTTAAAAAGATTTAAAATTACAGCTACATACTCAATAAATTGTGTAGTAGTTAACAAACCAATTAATTAACATCAAAAGCTTTATTAGTTATATTTGACTCCCACACATTTGGCGCACACACTATAATTGTTCAATTTGGCACCACAACAAGGTGGGAATTAATTAAATAGAGCCATTAATTAATAAATTAATTAAATTAAAAGAGCAAATAACTCCTTTATTGTTAAATTTGGCGTCCAAATATGCGGGACATAGATAATTATAAAGTAATAAACAAAATTTAATTATACACATTTATTGTAAACTAAACAAATTTAGTTAAATTTGGCGCTCCAGAACGCGGGGCGTATTAAATATTGTTAAATTTGGTGTTCCAACACGTGGGGCGTATTTAATATTGTTAAAAAGATAACCAGTCTTTTCTTATGAATCTAGTTAAGGGATCAAATTTATGAGGTATTTGGTTAGCCATGGCATATTCATAAGCTAATCTATGCATTTCTGTGGTATATATACCAAACAATAATTTTGCTAAATGTATGATGTGCTCTGCCAGTTTTTCTTGAGCAGCTGAAAAATGTCATTTCTGCCCAGTTTTGGAGAGCCAAATACTCCAGACCTTACTCTTTTCTTAGTGCTGCTATATGTATCCCAAATGCCCTTGAAACTTCTCATATTTTTCTTCCATCTTTAATGGTAGTTATAGTGTTTGCTAAGGTGTGTTGGATCCATTTGCATGTTGAAGTAGTTCTTTCATAGTTCTTTGGCATCTGTAATATAAAATATGCTAATATGCTAATAAGTAGCTATTGGAGAAGACAAGGGACGGTAGAATACCAACTGTTCTTTGTTGGTAGAATACCACACATCGATAGGTAATGGCCAGTAAAAATGCATGTGTTATCCTGACATACAGTGAAACACAAAACCTATTTAACTCACCTTTCCCAGACCTCTACCAAATGATACAGGTCATATCTGAATTCATACATGATATGAAGGAAACTGAGATGATGAACAGCAGTGCGTGTTAATAGTTGTCTTTAGCACTAGATAGCAGCACATCCTGGAGAACCTACAACATTATAGTAAACGTAAAACTGTGGTGCATAGGGTTGCCCGCCATGTGCGATTCCCCCTTCTAATTATAAAACTGTATATGTGTGTATATACAATTTTAAATTGTATGCACTACATATATAGATGCTTTTCCACTGCATGTAAATTTTGCTAATCTCATACATGTTGTAATCTGTAATCAGACTAGTCAATATCCCTGAATTACCATTCCATATCTTTGCTTCGCTCTGATTTTTATTTGTAATAATCATTGCAATTTGGCTTTGATATATTTTGAAAATCATTCCAACACCTCCAATCAATGCCCACTTCTTCATTTTTATGTAGCTTACATAACAAATCATCTTACAACTTACAATACATAAAGTAAGGACTTATCACACACACACACACACACACACACACACACACACACACACACACACACACACACACACACACACACACACACACACACACACACACACACACACACACACACACACACACACGCACACACACACACGCACGCACGCACGCACGCACGCACGCACGCACGCACGCACGCACGCACGCACACAAGTAAATGGTGTAAAACTCAACTAAAACATTCATTAATTTTTTTATAATAATTTTTAATCATGTGTTAAAATTCTTTAACACATTTCAACAGCTGTTAATGTCATCCATACCAGGAAAAATAAGAAAATATGCAACTTCCATAATTAAGGAATATTCAGTTTATAAGTATTGCTCACACAATTAATTAAACAAATATTGTCAGGTATAAGTATAACACTACTGACTCTGAAAAGGTTTTTGTTGGTAAAGATGTAAAATTTTTACCTTATAGCCTGAACCAGTTTTTGCTTATTATAAGCTTCGTCAGCCTCTGATGAAGCTTATAATAAGCGAAAACTGGTTCAGGCTATAAGGTAAAAATTTTACATTTTTACCAATAAAAAACTTTGTGTTCTGAGTCGGTAGTATTATACTTATAATCAGTTAATCAACAGACATGTCATGGACAACAAAATCCAAGAAAAAATTATACTTAAACAAATTTTGTTTGTAGTACTTTGTTCTGTAACTGTAAACAATCAGTTGAAATTTTCTGTGCCTGTGTTGATAAATGTCATGTCTACTTTGACTCAACTGAATGGAGAGAAAAGAAAAAGCAAGTCCCATATCAGCTTTAAGATTTTCCATTATCAATCTACTAATTGTTTTAATTTTACTTATTGTAAAGTGAATATTTGCCATAAAGTATGTTCGACTTAATTCATAAGTTTTAGCTACCTAAATTGAACTCCTTTAACATATTAATATCTATGAACTGAATCCCATTGTAGTTATTAAGTTCCTCATAAGTATATATGAGATATTATCAATCAATTAATGTCAGAATAATGTATGTCCATCAATTTATATTAACATCAGGAGAAGGAAGAAATTGACAAAAAGGCATATGTTAAAGCAAAAAATAATTTAGAAAAAGAAAATGACAGAATGTTGAAACTTGAGAGTACTGCAATTATACGAAACGAAAACAAACATAGGATAGAATCAGAGAAAACAGCTATTGAAGATGAGTAAGTAGGATATACATTTTGATCAGTTTTGTTCACATTAGGCTAGGAATTATAACCAAGTAGACACATATGATTTTAATTACTGTATCATCATAATTCTTCTTCTTCTTCTTCTTCTTCTTCTTCTTCTTCTTCTTCTTCTTCTTCTTCTTCTTATTATTATTAGTAGTAGTAGTAGTAGTAGTAGTAGTAGTAGTAGTAGTAGTTAGTATAGTATTATTATTATTATTATTATTTATATTCAATTTTCAATTTAAATTTTAATGTTCTTTTACTATCTATAAAATTAAAATAATTAAATTATTCCATTATAACAAATGTTCAAATTATTAGTACACAAAACTTGTTTCTCTTTTTACATGTTTTTAAACTTGTTTTGATACCAGGCTGCATTGTTTTCTTAATAATGTAAAAGACCTTGAAATGATTATTAACTGTCAGGTATTTTGTTTGCTTAGAGAAGGAAATGAGGGAATGTTTCTATAAGATTGTCAAGGAAATGCAATGTTTATATAAAGTGATTATAACTTTACCCCGAAATCACTTTAGAATAACTGCCATATCCCCAAAAGTACTTATTTATGTAGTAATATATTTATTAAAAATTATACTGTGTATAATAAATACCTCTAATTCTATAGCCTTGCATGTGATAATGGATATACTGCACTCTTAGACGTGGAATTTAATTGACGTGGAAATAGGCATTGATACAAATACTGAGAATTATTTTCTGTGAAGAATGGTATGAACAAAGTGAGCCATGACTTTAAGGGATAGAAGACATACTTTTGAACCATTTAAAAACTAAAATAGTAAATATAAACAAAACGTACATAAATAAAATATAAGTGAGGCAGAGTAATGGCATCCATATAATTTTTTTAAATTGAGATGGGAAAGGTTCTCATCTCTCAAGGAGGATACAGAATCTTACCAAAAATACTAGGCAATACTTGTTAAGCAGCTTTCATAGTAGTGTATTATTTGTACACGTATTATTTGTAGCCCAGGGTGAGCCTCAGATGCTGGGCGGGTCGTCGCCGTTGGTGGATAGTGAAAGTTTCATCAGATATGACGGACAGCTGCGAATAAGGCTATACCATATAAGCAGTTCCGAACCCAAGGCGGCAGTATTAGCAGGGTATGGTGGGGTGAATGGTGGCATGGTCCAGTTAAAATCCACATATTCCTTATGACTATGTTGTGACATGGCGAGTAAGTGCTGCCATAAAATAAGCACTGCTCCATACTGCCTTGTATGGAAAGGGACTGGATTCCCAAAGGCTAGAAGATGGATACTCCAATATAAAACCAAGGGGAGACCGGCCTCTAAGATGTAGTGGAAGCAGCCATGTCTAGGGGAAGAACAGCCCAAAATCAAAGTTTCTGGCCGTCCAGGTTGGGGGGATGGGCACAGGGCCGACTACCCTGCCCTGTAAAAAGATTAGAGATGTCAATAGCTCAAACGATGTAACCAGACAGTCTTCTTGGAAATGACCTAGGCAACAAAATAAGAACATGAGTATGTATTTATGGTTTTGGACCTTGGAACACTCGTACATTCGGCCTGGCACTATGATAGATGTAGCTGAAGAATCCCAAAATACACCATTGATATTTTAGACATCCAGGAAATAAGATGGAAGGGTGGGTGTCTTATAAATAAAAATAACTATTCAGTATATTTCTCTGGTATGAGAAAAAACAAGGAGATTGTGGAGTTTGATTCATAATAGCTAAAAGAATCTGTAAATGAGTGTTGGGATTTATGAAAAATCTAGCAGAATATGTGGTCTAAGAATAAAGGAAAATTCCATAACTCCACATTCATCAGTGTCTATGCCCCTACTGAGGCTGTGGAGGAACATGCAGCGGATGGTTTTTATGATGAACTGCAAACTAAATGTGAGAAAATTCCAAAGCACAGTGCCATTATAATGCATGGAGACTTCAATGATAAACTAGGCAAAGAAGATTTGGGAAACACAGTCTCCATGATGAGACACTATTAACGGACTAAGTCCTGGTACATAAAATCAGTTTTAATCGCTTGTCTGTTGTAATTGTCTGTCAAAAGACTATGGGATCAAATGGGGGTGTGCATATTATTGACACTGTTGTTGTACAACAAAAATATCAAAAGACCGCATCGACCGTCTTTGGACAAAACTATCGAACAATTATTGATCGACATCTCTATGTATACGGCTGTGTATAGGTGCCCGTATACGCTCTACCTTGGCCGGCTGTAGTAGAAGGCCAGAAACTTAACGAGGCAACATTGCATCTGAGCCCAAAATACGTGTAGCAGTTGAGTTGAATGTAATTTGATTTGTATCAGCTGATCACCTAGTCAGTCGGCTTCAAATTTCAGCTGGGCCCAGTGTTACCACATTTAATGTTCTGGCTTTCTACTAGAGCCGGCCATAGCTCTACTAAATAGTTGTCCAGCGACCGTTCAGTCGTGTAGTACCAGTCAGAGAGGAAGGTCACATTCAGCTCTCTCAAAATGGCGGGAGTTATTATGAACACTACAGAGTTATTGACTGAGAGTATAGAAAAGAGGCCTGTGCTCAGTGGCGGCCCTAGGGCTGTGCGAGCGCACTGGGCGCCATCTTGCGGGGAGCGCCGAAAATGCGACGATCGATGTCCGCGCAAATTACGTTGTTGTCGTGCGGGGCGCCCGCGCTGACGGCTTCGTGGTCGAACTCCGTGGGCGGTGCGGGGGAGCGGGGTGAAGTCTGTCTCGCACCGACCGGCATTGTCTGTTCAAGTCTGTTCTGCTTCTGTAGTCGAGTCATTCGTTCACGTGCCGGTGCATGTGTATGTATAGTAGTTTGGTCATTGTGGCGCCCGTCCTGAGTTAAATCAAAACGTTACCTACATTATTGTAATTCTGTCGATTAAATTCGAAAAAAGTACAGTTGTAGCAGGTACTGTTCATGTAAGTATATTGTAAGTTGTTTTGTATGTTAAAGATGGTAGATCTTAGTTGTTTTTGTTTTTGCAAAGATAACACCTAACCTAATTAAAATTTTATAAAATTGAATGAAATTTTATAATTGTTATTGGATTATGTTATAATGTTGTATTGTATTGATTTATATGATCGCTAATATTCAATATTATAATCTTCCTTATGTTTTATTCTTATGTTGATACGACCGGCATTTTTAAAACTATAAACTCATACTAAATATATGTTCACATGTAACGTAGATCCATGCCACGGACGCTTGCGCAAAATAATAACAAATATTGCTTGAACAAGGTCAGGATTTCTCGTGATTTTTGCTTAATTTATGTTTCCCGAACATTTCTGTTTTTTGTGACGAATGATGTTTGTGTTTAGGAAATGCTATTTCAAATAGCTTCATGATGTGTTATTGTATGTAGTTTTAGATTTTCTTGTCGGTTGTTAATGTTTTACGCCAGCTACCGTGGAATGGACCCTGTGTAAATGCAGTATACGAAGGTATCGCAAATATTTACATTGTATAAATGTGTCTCTTACAGAAAAAATCATGTCGCTACCTCCAAAAAAACTATCTGGCGCACAAAACTTAAACAGAAAACGAAAAAAGCAAGGCGAAACTGAAAAGGCTGCAAAATTACTTTCGAAATTTTTGAGAGTTGAAAAGTCAGCTGCATTGTCATCATCAGAACTGGTTCAACACGCAACGGAAGAAGACCTATTTAAAAGAAGTTCCTTAGACGGAGCTCACGAAGATGAAAAGCAGCACACACAAGAAGATTTAGCTATTCCTGGAACGTCATCTGGAGTTCAAAACATTCAAATTACAAATTATGATGATATTTCAGAATGGCCGCTCATTGACTCGGCAACAAGAGATGAAATAATTATTCGAGGACCTGTAAGTAATGAAATGAGCAACGAAAACTACCCAAGAAAATATGACGGACGTCATTTTTCAAATACGCATTTTCAAAGAGTAATGCCAAATAGGGAAACTTTTAAAAGAAGATGGCTTGTTTACTCTAAATCTGCAGATAAAGTTTATTGGTTTTGGTGCAGTTTATTTAACAGAAGACCTCATTCTAATTTGGGAAAAGAAGGATTTGGCGACTGGAGACACTTATCAACGCGTCTCAAAACCCACGAAACATCCTCCGATCACCGGCGTGCTGTGAACAATTGGATAGAAGCGTCGATTGAATTGAAGAACTTCAGTGGAATAGACAAGCATTTACAAAAACAGATTGAAGACGAGAAATCACGGTGGGTCGCTATCCTCGAACGAATGATGTCTATAGTATTCTTCTTAGCAGGCAACAATTTGGCGTTCAGAGGAAGCTCTGGATCTGAAAGTTTATACACTCCTAATAATGGCAACTTCCTGGGTTTAGTGCAACTGCTAGGAAAATTTGACCCTGTGGCCATATTGGTAATAAGGAGACTAATGTCCACTATTTTAGCAAACGCATTCAAAACGAGTTAATCGGCTTCTTGGAAGTGAAGTTCGAAATAAAATTTTGACTATGGTAAAGTCATCTAAATACTTCTCAATCATACTGGACTGCACCCCTGATGTTAGCCACGTTGAACAATTATCATTAACATTTCGTTTTGTTGACACTAATGAAGATGAAGTCAAAGTGCGAGAATGTTTCGTTGCTTACCAGCCGGTAAGTGACTCATCGGAAGCAGGACTCACTGGCCTCTTTCTTGAAAAAATTGTGCAAGAGTTTGATTTGGACATGAACGATTGTCGAGGTCAAGGCTACGATAATGGTGCCAACATGGTAGGAGTAAACAAAGGTGTCCAAACCAGAATTCTGAACCAATATCCTCGGGCATTTTTTAATCCATGTGGCTGTCACAGCTTGAATTTAGTGGTAGCAGATGCTGCCAAAACATCTGTTAAATCGATTTCTTTATTTGGATTTCTCCAAAGACTGTTTGTTTTATTCTCTGGATCAACAAAGTGATGGGACGTGATATCCAAGCACGTAGAAGGACTATCGCTGAAAAAAGTTTGCGAAACTCGTTGGGAGAGTAGAGTTTCTAGCCTTGCTGCTGTTCGCTATCATTACTCTTCAGTTCGTGATGCCCTTCTGAATCTTCACGAAGAAACGAATGATCCACTTGCAGCATCAGGGGCCTTGTCGCTGATTCAGAACATGGAGCAATTTGAGTTCATAGTTACAATGGTGGCTTGGTATGATATATTGTTTCAAGTAAACATTGTAAGTAAGGCTATGCAGTCTGAAACTATGGATTTACCAAATGCATCGCAATTGCTGCAAAACTGCTCGGAATTTTTCAAACAGTACGGACCCGGACTTATTCGTCTGCTCTAATAACAGCTAGGGAAATGGCTTCTCAGGCTGGGATAGATCCTATTTTTAAGCCAGTCCGATCCCGAAGAAAGAAGAGGTTATTTGAGTACGAAGCCATAGATGAGACACCAACAGATCCTGAAGAATTGTTTAAAATGAACGTCTTTTACCCTATGATCAATACAATAGAGAATGCATTGGTCACTAGATTTAGACAATTATCAAAATTCAATGATACATGTTTTTTTTTTATACAACATCAGAATAATTCCTGAACAGTCCAAATTGGAAAAAGCCTGTGCAGATTTGCAAATCAGTTTAACCGATGGGGAAAAATGTGACGTATCCAGTTGTGAATTGGTTGAGGAACGTTTTAGCCTGAACCCATTATTAAAAGATCTTGAATCAGCAGAGCCATTACAAGTTCTTCGACTTATTAAACAAAATGATTGGCAGGATATTTTCCCGAATGTGTGGACAGCGCTTCGTATCTTGTTAACCATACCTGTAACTGTCGCTAAAGGAGAACGAAGTTTCAGTAATTTAAAACTTATTAAAACTTACTTACGTTCGACTATGTGTCAGGAAAGATTGTCAGATCTTGCAATTTTGTCCATAGAAAATTGTATTGCCCAAGAGTTGAATTATTCTGACTTAAAAAAATTTGCTAGTGCAAAAGCAAGGAAGGTGGCCATCTAGGTTTTTTATTAAATGGATTGTTCTTTTAATCGTTTTAGTTTTAAATTAATTCACATACTGTCTTCAGGAAAATAGTTAAATAAAACTTATCAAATAAATATTGTTTTTTTTTCTTTAATTATTTCTCATCCATCCTAGATGTAAAAAAAATGTCGTTCCCTTCTGTCTGTATGTATAGCTTAATCACGGATAAGCGACTACATAGAAAGAGCTCTTATTTTTGTGTTTGGAGATGATAACTATACTCTTTGGTTTGGAGGGGCGCCACCATGAGATCTCGCACCACCTAAAAATTTAGCTAGGGCCGCCACTGCCTGTGCTATATTTAAAATCACTTAAAGAGTATTCTGATGTTGATTACAAAAAAAAAACTATGGGAGTAGGTGTGCTTGGAAGTTGTAACTGGCTGGGTGGATGCAGAAAATAAAAGTAAAATTGGTAAGTTATTTTTTATTACATATTAATTATTACTTAACAGTATTATATAATATATCATTATATTGTTAGATTAATCAGTACTTTTAGACCTTGTCATATTGCCACGGTAAAGACCTTTGTAGAGAAACAAAATAAGATGTTAAGTACTGGTGGACATTACACCCCCGGTAAGATTTCTTCCCCTATTGTCACCACTACATCTCAAATTTTCGAATGAAGGAAAATATAAAGTGTCTGCAAATTGAATTCCGTCTTTCATACGTACTAAATTATGTAAAATACAGCAAGCTTTTATTATAGATACTAAAAAATCTATATTTACATCAAGTGGTCTATGAAAAACGTGCCATTTGTTAGCTAAAATTCCAAAAGTACATCCTACCATCCGGCAAGCTCTGGTATGCCTATAATTGTAGATTTGTTTGTTATACGATGGGTTCTGTTTAGCATAGGGTTGTAATACACTATTTGAAAGCCCGTAAGCATAATCAGCAACAACATAAAAGGGCATGATTTCGCCATCATCGTCATTGGGAAATCTTCTTCCACAAGGCACGTTAAAATTATTTTCTTGCAGTTTTCCCATTTTTGATTTTTAAAAATATTCGAGTCACAAGAGCCTCCATATGCATCAACATCTATGCAGACAAATTTGTAATCTGCATCAGTCCAGGCCATCAACACACATGAAAAATATTTCTTGTAGTTAAAAAATAATGATTCAGAGTGTTCCGGTTGTATTATCTGTATGTGCCTTCAACAATTGTGCCTGTCACATTAGGAAAATTAGTGTGCGCATAAAATCGATAGGCAATTTTAATCCAGTCTTCTTCAGTTTTCTGGGGCATATAAAGTGGTTGAAATATTTTCCAAAGTTTATCACACGTGCTTCTCACAATCTCTCTTATTGTGTAATAGGTATTCAAATGACAGGGCATTGAAACTTGGACCAGTTGCCAGATATCTGAAAAAATAAAAAGTTACAGGTGCAGAGGTGCAGAAGAAATGGCTGAATTTGAGAACACACTTTTTCAGAGAATTGAAGGCTCAAAAACTAAATCAGGACAAGCGGCAATTAAACGTTGAAATTACATATACTTTGAGAAGTTGCTATTTCTTAAGTCCTCTGTGTCACAGCAACCCACTGAAAGTAACATAGAGTCGAGCGATCATGAAGAGGAAGGTGATAACACAGAACCAAACAAAGAACCTGTATCAGTGCGGCCAGCAAAGCAACTAAAAAACCAAAAAATCCAAATGTAAACTTCCCAAGAATCTTTGTTGCATACCTTACAGGAGGATTTGGATGAAGATAAGAACTTCACAATTTCCTTAGTTCCTACATTTAAATATCTCACAAAGGACAAGACATTTTAAGCAAAAATCGATATTCTTCAAGTATTTCAAAGAATAAAAGCTAATAGAATGACCACCTTGCAAGGAAATACTATAAACAACTTCATACAATCTACAGGACATGATGCAGGATCTTCTGGGTACAAACAATTTTCCTACATACAACACCTGCATCCTTCAACTACTCCGAATTCGCTGGAAAGCTTTTCAGTCCTTCACCGGAAAGTGTTATACTTAATTTGTAATGTGTTTAATTAATAAAAAAGTAATTAAAACTGATTACAATGTATTTTACTTACCTTAAAGTAACACTTAGTCTCTCTTCTGTGATACTGAGTGCCTCCATGTTGTATCACGACATTGTATATATGGACCAATTAATGAAATTATTTCATTAAAACTCTGTTCACTCATTCTTTAATACTTAAAAAACTTTACTGGATATTACTTCAGATTGGAATGTTAAGTGTGGAATTTTCCATTTAATAATCTGTCCCTGATTATGGGAAGTTACATAGTATCTCCTTTACTTTTTCTTTGCTGTATGTTTTGTATAAAACAAAACACAAGCGAGAGCTTTCCTATTAATCATTTTGAGCAGGCAGCACATATACGAATGTTGGGAAATCATCTCTACGGCAACTGACTGATTGCGTGCGCACCTCTAACAACTAAACAGTTTAGTTGAGTTGAAATCGCAACACACACACACACACACACAACTCGAATAAACTGTTTTCTCCTAGAAACAATTGATTTTATGCACCTAGCCTAAGAGTGGCACAAACTGCTACAAGTAACAGCTTCAAAGCCATGAGTACCTGGTTCCCATGAAAGGATATTTTATATTATATAGGGTGATTCAAAATTGCACGGCAATCTCTCGGAACCTGATTCTATAGCTAAAAATAAGACAAAAAATTCATATAAACATAGGTCCGAAAACGGTTCGTTAGCGAGTTACGGCTCACGAACCAGTTCGCCATGATTTCTGCTCCCACGGTAAAATGACGCCATACTGAAATTCGTGCGGTATAAAGTGAAGGGTAAATTTGGCGGTTTCTTATAGTTTTTGATCTGAAAAATTGAATAAAAGAGGTCCCAGACCTGTATCTTAATTAGTTTTTAAGAAAAACTGGGTAAAACGCAAAACATTGGAGTCGAAAACACACATTTTTAGATTTGGGATAAAATAACTTCATTAATTTGCTAATAAACAAATAAAAATTTCTAACTAACTTTGTAGAGAATTTAATTATGAGAAAACTGATGTGTATAATGTCTATTAAAAGTAAGTACAAATTTGAGAAATTTGCTTTAATTAAAAACAAAACACACCAAAATGCGCCAGAAAAGTGTTATAATTTACAAGAAATGGCATTGTAAACTTTCGAAATACCTACACTTGGCCAGACGTACTTTTTCATTTAATGTGTGGTCTGGTCTTCTTGGTGATAATCTTTTAGGCCCTTTTTTCTTATCACCAAGGCTTAATGGAAGACAATAGGCTACTTACATTTTTTGCAAACGCATCTGATGGAACTCTTGGAAGATATTCCACTTGCAGATACAGTGCATATGTAGTTTTTGAATGACGGAGCATCTGCTCACTACTGTCGTGATTTGGTGAACCATTTAAATAATACATTCGGTAAGCGATGGATTGGTCGAAACGGAGCAGTAAAATGGCCACATCGATCTCCTGATCTCACGCAAGCAGACTTTTTCCTTTGGGGTTGAATGAAATCGTTAGTTTAATCATTGGCACACAAGAAGAATTGAGACACGCATGATAGAAAATGGAGCTCCTGTTAAGAATAATCCTGGTGCTATAAAACGTGCCCGGCTTGCATGGATTCGCCTAGCTGAATTCTGCATTCAACAAAATGGCCACATTGAACAGCTGCTTTGAACGAACGTATGCGGATTTATCAATTTAATAATTTTGATATTTAATCATTTGAAGGACAACTTCAATAATCTAAGTTTTTAATTTGTTTACAGTAGACTAACATTTGTTGTGAAAGCGTTTACGAAAACCTTTCTTCTGTTTAAAATTGTAAGACTTTTCTGGGGAATTCGAGGTGGCCATTTTACTGGTCGGTTTCGACTTCGACCAATCCATCGCTTACCGAATGTATTATTTAAATGGTTCTTCAAATCACGACACTAGTGAACAGGTGCACCCAGAGGCGTAGCTATGGGGGGGGGCAAGGGGGCAGCCGGCATAGCCAGGAGGGCGGCAACGTGAGCATAGACTTGAAAAAATTGTTTTCAGTTTATAAAACTACAAACAACTTGTTTCTTTGATATGACTATTCCTTAAGAACTATAGGAAGATAAGATTTTCTTAATGTAAAATTAAGAACTACCGTACTACAACTTCCAAAGAGTTTATGAAGTCTTTTATTCAAGGAAAATCGAACCCTGTGGGTCGAAATATTACAATTAGCCTAACAAGGAATCAACTTGCAATCATAAAATGGATGGTAGGCCTATTAGCGACGAGACTGTTGATAAATACAGTAAAGTTGACGTGAGTACTTCAAACTGTGAAAGTGTCAAAGTACAGTTACAAGCATGGACGAATTTGCTGTACTGCCGCCCCCAGGCATGGCAGATAATGCCGCCCCCTCCACCCTCTCCTATCTATCTCCCTCATTCCCCTCCCTTCCCCTCTTCGATTTCACATCCTCTTTCCCCCCAGTTTGATTGTCTGCCTCGTTTCCTTTGACTGTCAGGTGAATTATATTTCATGTAAAAATAAATAAACATTGATAATATAAATATTTACTTGTCAGAAGAAAATAATTAATTTTAGTTAGAAATTAAGGGAAACATAGTCTAAATAAAATCACATAAAATATGGGTACAAACATTATTTATTAAATGACAAACGGAAAATACTGGAATAGGCTACTGGTACAATTATATATGCAACTCAACTAGTTTTATCGTATTCAAAGATTACAGTACAGAAATAATAATAATAATGCAACAAATACTGAATAATGTTAGTTTGATATGAAACAAATGAAATTGAAATCATATTAGGCTACTTGGAAAAATCTAGTTAGCCTATAACAAAACTATATATGCAACTCAACTAATTTTATCGTATACAAAGATTACAACACAGAAATAATAGGTCTAATAATGCAACTTTAATACTGAATAATGTTTGATATGAAAATAATGAAACTGAAAATATATTACTTGGAAAAATCTAGTTGTAACAAAAGTATTTACAGTTTTCTTCGAGATTTTGTTAGGGCAAAGTCATCAATAACATCAGAAAAATCCATTGACGTTAACATGTCACCTTCGATTGACAGTACCGCCAGCGAGTTTAAGCGATCCTCTCCCATGTTTGTGCGGAGATATGTTTTTACTCTTCTAAGCCATGAAAAGGCTCTTTCCGCTGAACAATTGGAGACAGCCGTACTCACAAACATTCTCAGAGCAATATCTAAGTTCGGATAGACCATCTGAAGATCATCTTTACGAATGAGGCGGCAAAGACTCAGAGCTGTTAACCGCTTATCCTCCTTTGTTGGCTCAACCTGCTCAACTGCCATTGGAGTGCCGCTTGTTTTGTCCATTTGCCTTTTACTTTTTTTCTCTTCTTCACTTTACTAAAACCCTTTAGTGGAGCTTCTTCCAGAAAGCATTTAAAATGAATAATTTCATCCAAGAAGGCGTTTTCTAAATCATTTGGATATTCTCTAACAAGGTTCTCACCTGCCCTCCTTAGGTCTTCATTGCTCAAGTCTTTAATTTGAGTTAACGCTTGGAATTTTCGGTTTACTTCTGCGTATGCATTCCTTCTTTTTTCAAGTTGCATTTTCAGATTGTCGATGATAACAATGAAAACATTCACCCTCAGGTTTTCACGAGGAGTGAACACTGCACCTTCGCTTCCACAGAGTTCGTCCTGTTCGTCATGTTGTCTTTTTCTCTTAGTCATGCGTTTATTCTTGTCATACACCTTCAATCGGGACAGTTCTTTGGCTTTTTCTTCAAAGTAATCAAAATTATCTCTTGTTGATTCCATGAGCTTAATTAATGAGTCATACAAGTGGATTACTGATTTAAGATCAATGTCCATGTATTGCAGTTTCTTTATCGTGTCATTCAGCCTTTGGAGTATGAAACCCCAAAATTCAGCCATAAAAGCAGTCTCTAGCGAGTCCATTTTTGTAGCTAAACCTCTTGCTTCAGCGCGAGTAACTGCCTTTTGTGTTGGATCTTCGAAAATGTTCAGCAAAGTTTGATAAATTTGTTACCAGTTATTTCTCAGAGCTTTGCAGGCGTCATCTCGTGCAGACCATCTAGTAGAACTGAGGCCTTTTAGAGTAATAGGATGGTCGTGATGGTCAGGAACTGATCTTTCAAGTAAATCCCACCTACTAGTTGATGAACTAAAAAAGTTGTACAGTTCTTGCAAAAACAGAAAAAAGTAGCAACCTGTATTGCAACATTCAGCTGCATTAGTTCCGACGAGGTTCAAAGACTGAGCAGAACATGGATAAAATCAGCATGGCCATTCAGTTCTTTGATTCGAGCTTGGAGACCTGAATATACTCCAGACATGTTGCTTGCGTTGTCGTAGGATTGTCCTACAAAGTTAATATTTATGCATATTAATTAATTGCATAAATTAATTAAATTGTAATTATATAAATTTTTCTCTTGATTACGATTATCATGTAGAACATGTTTCCTTGTGCCACGCGTTGGGCAGCCATATGCAATGTTAATATTTATGCATATTTCATTAATTACATAATTTTATTACTGTTTAATTAATAAATCTTGATCAAATTTATCAAATGTGTAATCGGCAATGCTATCATCCAAGAGTAATTAATCTTGTCTTCTACTACGAAATAAAACTCCAAGAATTAACATAAGGTGGGTGCTCCTGTTATGGCCATGTTCCTGATATGGCCACCCACCTATTGTGAGTTAGCTAACCAAAAATTCTGCTAGATGGCATCACCATCCAGTGAAGGGCCCTCCTAGTGTGTCACGTGATAATTTACCATCCAGCCAGGTTGAGCAATATGGCGTCAGTTGTCTGTTTTGTGTTTTTCGTGTGACTGCTTCTTGTGTTCCTCTGGTGAGTCTCCTTTGTTTTATGCATGTTTTCAAATACTTTTTTCATGAAAACCATCGTACTCTATTCAGTTTTTAATGCTCTTTCGATTGGTGTTGTCGTTGACGGCGTATCTTTTACGAGTTGTTCATAATAAACGATTTTCGTGAAAGCTGACCTGCTCCTGATATGGCCACCCACGTGGCCATATCAAGTGCACCATGGCCATATCAAGTTCACTTCACGTTTATTTTTTCTCCTGACAAAATTACTCAATAAAAACCTTTTTTTTTGTGTTTTAGATATAAAGTAATGTCTGACAACGTGAAGAAGAGGGGATTATGGATTGAAGAAGTGAGCGGTGTGAAGAGTGGGAAGTTCTCAGTTCAAGGGGCAAGTAAAAAGTTTAAAGTACCTAGACGTACTTTACGCCGTTATTTGGAGAAAGATGACCACTTAAAGAAGTAAAAGTTAGGTGGAAAACCCACCTTAACGTCTGAACAAGAAAACAGCTATGCCAGAGAATTTTCTCTTTGTCTTCTGTGGGTTATCCATTGACTCCTAACATCCTTAAACTCAACGTTTTTCGTTTTTGTCAAGAAAACAACATCCCAAATCGTTTTAAAGAGACTGCTGGTCGTAAGTGGTTCGACAGTTTTTTGAAGAGGAACCCTGACGTTGCACGACGGAAAGGTTTACAACATTAAATTGTAAATGTTAATTTGTTAAACAACTTCATTTTTATTGGAAAATCCTGTTTTGAATCCACTTTTGAATAACAAAAAAAGGATTATTTAGTATCATGTTTATTCATTTACACCAAAATTATGTAATTTTAGTAGAACTGCACTATGAAACTAAAAAAAAACACGATTTGTAGAATATGAAACAAGGGTGGCCATATCATGTGCACATGTTCCTGATATGGCCACTAGGTAGACTTTTGGAATTTTTTTTTTTTTACCAGTAAAACTATTTTTATGGGGAATTACAAAATTTTTTATGAAAGTCCATTAGCCTGAGAACGATTAAAACAAAAAATGGTTTTGATTTTTTCCAAAATGGTGGCTAGAAAAATTCTCACACCTTAGCGTGGCCATATCAGGGACACCTACCTTATTTATGAACATGGTACTTGTTAAATGATATTGAATCTAATCATTAATTGTGGATTTTATCTTTTAAAGAATTGTCTTGTATGCCAGGTCTTAAAATAAATTAACTCAACACTATCGAATCCATTATAATTACATTTATTATGATATTGCATGTTGCTCGTATTCATTGTATAAAAGAAATCATGTAATAGGAGTAGGCCTACCTACAACTTTTCCAAAAGGCAATTAAATTCTATACATATTTAAAGTATCTGTAAGAAACAGTCAAATGCTTACACCTACTCGTGTGTGGTGACGTTAATAACTATCAATGTTGCGTGCTTGAGATTTGCACTAACTGATATGCTTCGAAACATATTTAAACACCTATACACATGAAATACACATATACCTGCAGTAAACATATTAAACACTTAAACACATACATATTTGAAATAATCATATACTTACACTGATAAGATAATACATGTGTAATATTCTATGATATTATTTATTCCTAATCATGGATTCGTATTTATAATGACTATTCAGAAATATCTCAGGCAGTTAGTTCTAAGTGACAGGTCAGCGGTATTACGATAAACTAGGAATTATAATAAGTGGTTATTTTGGTACATTACTCAAGTCGTCGTAGTGTCTCGCTCCCGTCGCATGTCCATTTGGATCCATTGGGTGACGATTGATGTTAGTCCTGGAAACACTCGTAACTCGCACTTCCAATTGTTATACGTACATCGTTTCGGAACGCTAGTTCGCACTTCATGACATCCGTTATAAGTTTTATAATATTATTTCGGTTTAAGTCGCAGTACTGGCACTAAGGATTCATTGACTATTCATATCGCGTCAGTCTATTAATGCGATTTTTAGTTCGATACTGCCACGTACTTAGTTATCTTTCAAATTACGTGTTCGACTCTTCCGTAACGCCTAGATTGATTTCAAGTTCATTAGACGCATATAAAACATCATCGGCACTTGTCTCTATTCTACGAAATAATGTTGTCTCACAAATTAAGTCTTATGTTATATACCGATTCATTCCGTTGATAATGAGTTCGAGTATGTTACTACTGTATCATACCACTTCTTACAGCACTAATTGTATTAGCGTAATGCTTAGAGTTTTGCATAGTTCGTTAATCGCGCATCGTCGCGAATACCATTGTTTCGGCTTAACGCACCATGTCTTACTCCCGAACTTCCACTGATACCGAACACTACTTTGAATATCTCAAAACAAAATCTTTGTAATACTGAGAGAAAATTATAGTAATACTGAGATAAAATTTAGACTGATATAGAGATAAAATAATACTGAGATTGAGATAAAATATTACTGAGATTCAGATAAAATAATACTGAGATTCAGATAAAATAATACTGAGATTCAGATAAAATAATACTGAGATTCAGATAAAATAATACTGAGATTGCGATAAAATAATACTGAGATTGAGATAAAATAATACTGAGATTGAGATAAAATAATACTCAGATTAAGATAAAATAATATCGTGAGAGCGTCTCCTCTTGCATACAGTTTTTATGCCCTTCGTTTTCCCACTCTCGCTACTCCTACGAACGCTTCATTTTCCCACCAAAATAGCTCTGATAGGACAGTTTTTCGGATTTCCCTCTGTCTTCATGCCTCTGGTCTGTGATTCTTGTGAATTCTCCACCCAGCGCCGTTTGGAGAGGGACGTTCTTCCTCGGGATTTGTTCTCTGGTCGTCGGTTTCTGTCAAGATCATCCCTTACAGTTACTCCCTTCTGAATTCTCAGTTTCTAATTGGCTGGTTGGCTTCTCTACTTGAACTCACATAGTCCACGTTGACACGACGAGCTGCTGTCATCAGGACGTTGCCACTTTCTCGGAATCTGCATCAAGACCTTGCTACTGAAGTCACATCTGTCCCTTTTGGTGTAGCGTGTCGAAATAACGTATTGTTCGGACCTTGTCGACTTCTTCTAGCGAACTTACGGGTGGCAAACATCTGTGTACGTCGCAGACGCCTCCTCGTTTCCTGCTACATTGTCCGTGCTCCAGCTATTGTTTTTTTTGTAAGTTTCACATATGCTTGGAACAATGCTCTTAGCGATGCCTGTCTATTCTTCTCGCTACTGAAACGGATGCCAGGGTAATGTTCCTTTGTCATATTTGTAAAGTCAAGTGTTCCCACGCATGGCCCTGTTCGTCGCAACATGTGTTGCAGTGCGTATTGTCTCTTAACGGCTTTTATGTCATTTAAGTAGAAAGGAAAGGTTTGTTCCTTCCGTCGCTCACCCTCGAACAATGTTAACTCGTGTCACTCTTGACGGGTTTTAATTGCTGGCGTAACTCCCTCGGAATACCCAAAAATAAAAAAAAATCTCAAAGTAATAAGTACGTTATAGAGTCCCCAATCTGGGTGTGTCGTGAAGATCCGCGAAACGACGGAGCCAGATTCACGCTCTTGCTTGTTGCTATCATCGAGTGTGCTGGTCATCTCCCATTGGATCAAGTATAGTGACCTACATATTCCTTCCGTCTGACCTACTGTCCTAACTAACCGTTTTCTTGGTTTACCCTGAGTATTGAATTTATTGCTTTTTAAACCGAAATACGAATCCATTTACAATGATATATATATATATATATATATGGAATGAGCTTATGCCCTAGTGTGTTAATTGATTAACCCCTACATACATCAAAGAAATAAATAGCATTTAACTTGCCTACAGGCTATTCTTTATGTGTATACAATCATTACTTATATACAATGTGAATAGTTATTGTTATTAGCTACTTACGAACATTACTATAATTTATTGCTCCTTTCACAATTACTCATTATTAATTCTAAAACATGATACATTTAGATTACAAATATTCATTGCTATTCTTATCATTAGGTGATTCGAAACCTAGCTTTGTTGAATACATGTATAAAATATTTACAACAAATTAAATTAAATGTGTACAATTGTAAAATTCAAACTAATTCACTTCGTAACTGTAATTAAAAGGGACGGGAGGGTGCGATTATGCCTAGATGCCCGGAAGGTGAATAGTATCACTATCCCGGATTATGAGGGACCTCCAGCGATCAACGAGATCCTCGCAAGGTGCAGCAACATCAAAGTTATGTCCACAATAGACTTAAATTAATACATTTATTAATTAACATACAATTTCTATATTACATAGCATCATACTTTGTATTGCTAGTTATTATCAATACAAGTTCAAATTGACCAAGACGACTCTGAATGAACCACTCAGTAGGTTGCGTTCACGCCTACTACAAATACCTTCTTCCTTCAGGTTAGCCCCTCTTCTTGTCATTGTGACGTTTTGATTACTGCTCCCATAGTTGCATAGTAATGAAGTCTACATATATATATATATATATATATATATATATTGTAACTGGACCCTGTATGCCGGTCTTTACAAAAATAAAATAGTAGAGAAAAATTTTATAAAAAATAAAATTTTCAATAAAAAAATAATTTTGTTTATGTTAATCAATGTGTGTAATTAAGAAATAAGGCTGTTTTAAAGGTTTTGTAAAAATTTAGAGAATTAGGAAGGCATTTATTAACTATCGAGCACTTCTGGAAGATTTGAACCAAGTCTGGAGTTAAATAGATTAACTCCAGTCAGCAATCGATCGATGATTTTTCTTGCTGGTCCAATATCTCACTCAAATAAAATATTCTCTTCTTCTTGAAGTCCCTTAGCCTTAATAAATAACCTTAAATTAGCCTGTGAAATAATAACAGATAAAAAACAATTGAAATATAAGGATTTATTGAACAATTTAATAAATAATCGATTTTTTATCGATTGAGAACAATTATCGACTCCGTCTCAGGGAATTATCGATTGTGCATACAGTATAAAAATTATTATAGGTATTATATAAATGACAGGTTCTTTGAGCGATTAAATTAATAGTCAGAGAAGGGTGACGAGAAAGTATAACATTAACAATTAAAATAAATTCAATAATTATTATTTAACAGTATTTAAATAATTCTGATATATAATGTTTAATAAATTGTTTTGTCAGACCATATGGAGCTTCTATGACGTCACTCGAGGTAGGAAGCAGATGTGTAAATTTCAAAGATGGCCGCTACTCGATCTGGATATGTTACTGCAAAAGTCGTCTTGTTAAAAACTCAACAAAATTATCTTCATGAATGTTTGAAATGTTCCCGCACTGGTGTAATCTGTCTATTAGGTAGTTTGGTGTGTTCTGAAGAAGTGTTCCGGGTATATTGGTGTTAATTAAGTTATTTGGTATGTGTTCACTTCTGTTGGTTAGGTTGTCTGTAAAAGTGATTATGCGTTGTAGCGTGAATTATGTCAAATATATTGGTTTACTGTTTTATATCACTCGTATCATGAAGTTAGGTGTTATTTTTCACTATTGTCGTTAAAGTTTTGGTAAATTTAGCTAAGAAAGTGTTCAATTCATCTAACTCTCGATGCACTAACATTAATGGCAATTTGTCGTACCATTTTCTACTCGGTTTTAAGGAACGTTTTTTCACACAACTATTCAGCTTGATATTCAACAAAAGACTAATTAACTTGGTCAAAATCTGGCCCAGTTAATCTTTGAAAAAGTATTGTTAACATATTTCGATTACCCATACACATGATACAATATTACATTATATATGGAATTTATTTATTTTATTCATCACTTTCATGAATTATGAATCTTATCATTGGTTTAGTCATCTCATTCCTTTTAAATTGATATATTATAGTCCATATCTGTAGACATTTTGTGGAAATTAACAAATTTCTTTCCCTTTTGGAAATATAGGCTCAAAATTGGATTTCCGTCTTTATACAAATTTTCCTCCATTTTAATTATCATTAATACTATTATAATAAATTTTAATTAGTCATATTCCTCTTCCTTTCCTTAAATACATATAAATTAAACCTTTGAACTGGTTTTTTGTGTTAATCTCTGAATTTGACATTGCTCTTTAAAATTAATTAATTTATATATTTTGAAAATTTACAATATTTTAAGGTATATTTCCTTATTTCATTTTAACTCATAGGATCATTCCCAGTAGTGGTTAACTGATTTACCTTATCTAAATCTTGCTAGTTTACAGGATTTATAAGTGAATTATACTAGTTTATATTGTTTCTGTGAATTCACCAAATGGCCTAGAGTTTAGAATTTTACATTTCTGTCTTTCTCAAATAAATTTAATCTTACCACTCCTCTGACTTTACATAGTTACTATTACATGAAAATAAAATGGTTTATAACTTATTGTGAGGTGTAGTATTTAATTAACACTACTGTTATACAAAATAATTATGAACATTATTTAGCAATCTGCACAATTGAACATATTGCTGACATGGTTTAAACATATACTTTTAACTCTTTTTGAGTTAACATAGCATACCTATTGAAACATTATTAATGGTATGTATGCTGTTATTTAGCAAACATTATTCATTTTAAACACATAATATAAATCTTATTTTCTAATAACTCTTACAAACACATTGATTTTATGGCTGTGAACAAACAGTTTATTTAAACATTTTAAACCTATGAATACTAAATTAATGCCAGTCCTTTCTGGTCTAAACCATTATTATTTATGATCCCCTTCATCAGTAAACATGACCACCCATACTCTAGTTATTAGCATTTTATACAAATGTCTTGTAAATAAAGAGTTACATTAAAATAATAAAATACTGGAAATCTTCCATTTTATTATTTTATTATGCTGTTTATTATTGGATGTTAAAGTTGTTATATAGCATATTGATAAGTCATAGTATCACTAACTTTAAGTTTATTGCATTTCCAAAAAACACACAAATTCACTTTCACTGTTGGTTCTGATATTTTGAGTCTTATTATCTCAGACCAGACCTTTAGTAATCATGGACTGTTAAGACTTGTTTATTTTCTTATCACACAATAGCTTTAGTCGGTTCACTTCTTATAATACTATACAGCACTTTAGTTTTCTAAATAATTACATTTTTATAGGATTTTGGTATGTTATACTTTCCTTTTAATCGTTTTTGTGGGTTTGGGGTTGATGGTAGTTAATAATAATAATAGGTTTTACAACGGTGTTTCTTTCATACTATTTCTTCCTCTCCTCCTGTCTTCTTTCTTGTCCTTCTTCTTATCTTCTTTCTTGTCCTTCTTCTTATCTTCTTTCTTGTCTTCCTTCTTGTCCTTCTTCTAGTCTTCATTCTTCTGGTCTTCTTGTCTTCCTTCTTCATTCTTGGGTAAACCAAGGTACTTTGTGTTATCTCGACTGATGTTTAGTTTGGAGCATCTAATTTATTTACTGATACGGACCTTGTTCTTCTCTAAAGGTTTCAGGGTATTGTTTTCTTCCTGATCACAAACTTTATTCTTCCTTCTTCTTGTCTTTGGGGTATTTTGGTATTCACCACTCTTAAACTGATTCTCTTTCTTCTTGATATGGTGTTATTTAATTTGTTTACTGCTCCTCGCTTCCTGGGTAAATTACTGATCTTATAATATAAGTTGCTTTCAATACTTTCTTTTATATTTAAACAGTGGTTTTTATATAATGTAATGAGGATTTTTATTTTATCGTGGTTCATTCCTTTGATTTCCTTAAATCTCATTCAATATTATTTTAACATATGTGGTGTAATTAAACTTTATGATTTTATATGACTTAATAAGTAGTGGATTTTCTGTCACGCTACAGAATATATATATATATATATATATATATATATATATAATCGGTTATAACATACATTTATTAACATCCCATTTCTTCCTTAACTAATACCATTCTTATAACAGTGTTTTTTATGAAGGTTATATGTAATTTACACAACTCTGTCTGTTGACAACAGTTACGAATTGGGGTTTGTTGTCATTGTAAACCCTTGTCAACCGGCCCTATGGTCACATTCTCCTCCCTTCTTTGTTCCTGCCTTATATCGGCGTTGTACTTTTAAAGATGTTTACACCTTGTCTATCGCCAGTAGGGTTGTTGGATCTTCCCTCTCTCACTGTTTGTTTACAACTCTCACTCGGTCGTCAACCCTAATTTCTAACCATACGCACTCTATACAAACACTTTCACTTTGCATGTATATTAGCTCTTCGCTTCTCCACTCTTATTCTTCTTTTGCGTAATACGGTTTTAGTTGTCTTATATTGAATTTGCCACGGATTTCATTGTAGCAGTCAACTAATACATAAGTAGATTCTCCTAGAGCTTCCTTACTTTTAAAAGGTCCAGCGTATAATTCGCAAAATTTCTCAATTTTCCTTTGCATCGCATCAGACTGGTAATGCGTGCGCACTAATACTAAGTCTCCCAATTGAAATTTCGTCAGTTTACATGCTTCGTTTACTCGCTTAGCATGTCGCTCTCGTTTTTGTTTAATTCTCACAAAGATTTGGTGGTTATCTACTGACTCGTCTTTTGATTCGGCGTTTCCTTTTAAGAATCTTTCCCACACGCGATTCGGCTTTCTTCCGAGGTGCGCTTCGTATGGCGTTACCTCTATCGTATCATGGTAAACTTCGTTGATACAGAATTCTATTGTATTTATGAACTTGGACCACTTCGTATGTTGATCCCCAACGAATATTCTGAACAAGTTTCCTAGTTGTCTATTGACACGCTCGGCAAGGTTTGTATGTGGGTTTCTTATTGCAGTATACTTAGGTATGATCCCAAGCTCATCCGGTCCTTTGATCCATTGTTTTGATGTGAATTGGGTGCCGTTGTCTGTTAGTATCGCCCTCGGCTTTCCAAATTCATTTATATATTGTTGGAGTCTACGAAGCATAGCTATTGTTGTGGCTCTTCTGAGTGTGTATAATTTTACGTACTTGGTGAAGTCTACTATTACCAAAATATATCTTACTCCTGCTGCTGCGGTTGGAAGAGGTCCATAGAAACCACCGCTAATCAAATCGCCTTTATCCGTTGGTATAAATGGTCTAGTACCCCCAAACAGGTTACGATTATTTGTGTCCTTACATCTTTGGCATGTGTCACACGTTTTTACATATCCCTGTACACGTTTTGTCATCTGGTTGAAAGTGAAATGCTCCTGTAATAGCTTTGTGCATTTTTTACTACCAACATGACCGTACATTCTATGTATTTCTTCAATGAGTCTATCAGTAACGCTTTCCGGTACGTAGAGCTTCCATTTTCCCTTACATTTTCTATATAATTTATTATTAATACATTTATAAAATTTACACAACTTATTACTACCATCTGTCGTCAGATCAGTTATTATCTGCCGTAATTTCTCGTCTTCCGACTGGTACACTTCGATGTTTTTAAGTATCTTGCTCACCTCCTTACTCATTTTAATTGTTATGTGATTCATTTGATATTCAAAACTATCGTCGACTGGGTCTTCCCCTGTCATATCTTCTGGATATCGACTCAATATGTCAGCGACGATATTTTCCTTCCCCTTGCAGTGTAGGATGTCGAAGTTGTATTCTTGAATGCTGAGTATCCAGCGTGTGATCCTCGAGTTGTTCAGGTGACATTTACTCATAAAGATTAGTGCTTTATTGTCCGTTATTATAGTCAACGGCTGTCCCAGAACGTAGATTCGAAATTTCTCCAAGCACCTAACTATGCTTAGCAGCTCCTTTTCCGTTGTAAAATAATTTCGTTCTGCTCCTTTGAAGGTGTTGCTGGTATACGCTACGACGCAGATGTTTCCGTCATCATCCAGCTGATATAACTGGCCTCCATACGCGAAATCACTCGCATCACACTGCAGGAAATATCTCTTATTGATCTGTGGAAAACGTAATATGATGGTGTCGATAAATAGGTCCTTAACTTCTTGGAAACACCGGTCAAGATCGGGCGTCCAATTAAACTTCTTACCTTTTTTGAGTAAATCTAACAAAGGTCGTGTGGTTTTTGCGTACTTGTTAGTAAACTTATTGTAAAAATTTGTAAGACCCAGGAATCCCTTTAATTGTTTTTGATTCTTTGGGGTTGGGAACTTCCTGATCGCCGCTACCTTCTCCTCGGATGCACGTATACCGTTTGCAGTGGCGAAGCTAGTAGTTAATGAATGGGTAGGCAAAAATCGTATCTTAAATTTTTTTTAAGGAATCACTAAAACGACGGTGGTTCAAATCGGACCCTGAGGCAGAGTTTGCTGTTAGCGATTGGTTCCCCAAACAGCCGTAAGAATTTTACTAGCAGGGATCTACAGATTAGTGCAAGAGTGGGACTCATGTCTTAATGTTAATGGAGACTTCTTTTAAAATCGTTGAATAAAAAATGCTTTACAGCTCTAAACGTGTTTCTATTGAACAATCATTGTATAAATCATACACAATAATAATCTGATTGAACTTCAAATTTTTAAACTTGATTAGTTTCTATATATTATATGTTTAATGTTACAAACAATTCAAAAAACAATCTTGATCATCTGTTAGTTCAGCGGAATAACAGGCACGCTTTTAATAACAGCATAAAATAAGCACACTTATAAACCACACAGCGCGCTTTAACTTAACTGTTTGCACCATAGAAGTGAGACATGCCTCAACGCTCTATGTGTACAGCACGGGACAATCCCCCTCCCCCGCACTTCCCATATCGCGCCAGCACATTGCTTACATACGATGTATACAAAAAACGCTGAGGCAAGTTCACGTTGCCTCATTCGCTTTATGCCGAATCTCACCTGTCACCATCTACCGGTCCCTCAGTAAAGCTCATTTCGGCTTAATAAATTCGACAGTCACAGTAACAATGTATAATCTTTACGTTACGTAGTTCATACGTATTTATAATTTTTATTCTACAGAAATTTTAGGGTATTCATTGCCTCAATTGCCTCCATGTAACTTCGCCACTGACCGTTTGTAGTTAATTGGTACCCTAGGTATGCGATTTCTTTGCGGAAAAATTGCGACTTCTCCAAATTTATCGTTAGGTTTGCTGTTAAAAGGTTTACGAGTAATGTTTCTATGTTTTCCAGGTGCGTTCGTACATTATTTGAATAACACAGACAATCGTCGACGTATATGATAGTGCTTTCCTTCACTCTGTCCGTTAAGGCCATGTCCAAACCTCTCGTCAGGGCGGCGGAACTGGTGCTTAGTCCAAATGGTGTGATTGTATATCTGTAACATTTACCTTCATAGAGAAACGCTGTGTAATCTCGGCACTGTTGTTTCAACGGAACTTGCCAGAAGCTACTCGTTAGATCAATAGTTGACAAGTACTTCATATTGCTGCATCTCGCTAAAATTTCTTGAATGGGGGTCGGTCCTTCGTAATCTGGAACTGTCACGCTATTTATTCTTCTTGCATCCAAACACAGTCGCACATTTTCATCCCTTTTGATTACAGTGACCATTTGATTAACATACGGACTATTACATCTCTCTATCACGCCATACCTTAACATTTTGCTGATTTCGGCGTCCACCTTTTCCTTATATGCTATCGGGATTGGCCACCCGCGTTGGAAATATGGTGTTTCATCAGTCACTTTGAACTCATGTTCATAGCAATCCATCCGTCCTGGACTCTCCCGAAATACATTTTTACATTTTAGCAAGATTCTTCGAAGTTCATCTCTCGTCGCTTCATCTTCACATGTCACGCTGTCAACTTTATCCTTCTCTCGATCCCGTCCAAGTCTTCTTCTACTAGTTCCATGTGTATGATAGGTAATTGTGGTTCCTGTTCACCAGTCCTCCCTCTGAATTCGACGGTTCCCTTATTCATATCAATAACACATCCCTCTTCTTTTAAAAATCTAATACCTAGTATGCAGTCCCTAATTAAATTTGGTATCACTAAGAAAACACAATCTAATTTAACATTATCAATAATAATTTCGCACATAATTTGCTTACGGATTAATTTTGACTTCCCGCCAACTGCACTTACGATTAGTGTGTTATTCATGCGGAGTTCCTCGTAAGGGCGCAAGCGTTGTTTGTTCCTCTCAAACCAATCCTCGGCTAAACCGTTGATGGCACTTCCTGTGTCTATTAAGGCGTTTACCGTAACCTCATCATTGAATTTTATTACTATTTCTGGGCATTTAGAAATGCGTCTTTCTAATTGTGTCTGTTCGTCAAGGATTAATTCTTGTCGCAAGTCAGGTAATTGTAACGTGGGCTCGTGCGTGGCTATCTCTCGAGACGACCCACTTAATTTTTTTTTCTATCACCTCGCTCCCCTTACCGTTTGACGTGGAGGCGCTATTGTTAACAAATTCTATAGTATTTACAGTCGACTTTTCACCGAATTTTTGGAATTGTCTATAATTACCACCATCACCCTTTCTGTGTTGCCAGTGGGTTGGCTTCGTTTCTGTGACCTTGCTTACAGCGGCGTGTTGATACTGCGCCACCCCTCTCGTATCTCGGTCATTCAACTTCTCTCCCTGTCGCACGAATCTGTCTTCCCTATGATTTCTCTGTCGAATCATCGCATATTCTGAAATGAATGACTCCAAGTTTTGAATAGTTCGTACGTCTCTCGTCACACAGGCAATTTCCAATTCACGTCCGTAATGACGCGTAATTTTCTTAATTAATTGGTAGTCTGTGAGTGGAGGTGTTAATTGTCGGCTCTCTAAGAGTTGCCGCTCCATGTATTGGACTGCGCTCATACTTCCTCTCCAATCAAAACGACCATACTCTAGATTATTCCTGACATCGTCTTGCTTCTCCGGGCCCCAATATTTTTGTGTGAAGATCTCCTTGAATTCTTCAAAGTTCTTTATTTGATCACGTACTACGCGCCACCATATCGCTGCATCAGCTTCAAGATGTTTTCCGAACCATTTAACGTTGTCTGTTGGGTAGTACATATGTTGAAGTTCGGACAGTTCCTTCAAAAACTCAATGGGAAAACGGTCAGTTCCGTTGTACTTAAGCTCGCAGTTGTTGTTCCCATTCACTCTCGTAGACGGTCCAATTTCGGCTTCAGCTAATTGTCGCTGCAGTCTCTCTTGTCCGCTTTTAATGTGGTTGATGTGGCCTTTTAATTCTTCAATAATTACGTCCTTTTCTTTCTCCGTCATCGTGGTCTTTTGTTCTGCTGTACGCTGTCGGTCGTCAACTTCAACGATTTTCTGTTTAAGTAAATTGACGGCTTCTCCCTGTTCTTGTTGCTGTTGCGTTATGTTATTCTGTATTTCTCTTCTCCATTCCTCATTTCTATTATTTGCGTCTTGGATATGGTTATCTAGTTTTTGATCGATCTGTTCGACCGTTTTCTGTGTATGATTTATGACTTCCTGTCACTCATGGCGGTCCTTCTTTCTCACTTCTTTGTTCTCTCTCACCTGTTTCTTCAGTTCATTTTTCAACTCTTTTATTCCACTTTCACTCTTCTTTTGTAGAGCGCTGATTTTCTCCTCCCACTTCTTAGCGTAATCTTGTAAATCTAGTTTTATTTTGCTAAGCTGTTCTTCATTATGCCGTTTTAATTCCTCCTGCATTTGTTTTTGTTCTTTTCTTTGCTGTTCTAATTTCTCTGTGATTAATTTATTCTGTTTTTCGTTTTGCTGCTCTAATTTCTCAGTCATCTTCTCATCTCGTTGTTTGAAGAATTCAAATGGCATTTTAAAATTCATTTCGCCGGGTCGGGACATCTGTCTCCCCGCCCTTATCTCTGATTCACCCGCACTGACGTCGTCGCTTGGCGTCGTACTCTCCTCCTGTCCTTCTATATCCTATTCGTTATTGATATCAAACTCCTGGCTTTCGGGATTATTAGTCGCCATTCTTGACTGACTTCGCATAATCATTCAGAGTTATTTTGGTTTATAATAATCTGTCTTATATTAGTACTTATACTATTGTTTTGACAAACTACAAACTACTCTAGCTTACCGCTGCCTGCACTTAACCAGCTTATTAATGAGAATTGACCTTATTAATCTGCCTTCAGGTTGGGCGCCATATACAATGTTAATATTTATGCATATTAATTAATTGCATAAATTAATTAAATTGTAATTATATAAATTTTTCTCTTGATTACGATTATCATGTAGAACATGTTTCCTTGTGCCACGCGTTGGGCAGCCATATGCAATGTTAATATTTATGCATATTTCATTAATTACATAATTTTATTACTGTTTAATTAATAAATCTTGATCAAATTTATCAAATGTGTAATCGGCAATGCTATCATCCAAGAGTAATTAATCTTGTCTTCTACTACGAAATAAAACTCCAAGAATTAACATATTTATGAACATGGTACTTGTTAAATGATATTGAATCTAATCATTAATTGTGGATTTTATCTTTTAAAGAATTGTCTTGTATGCCAGGTCTTAAAATAAATTAACTCAACACTATCGAATCCATTATAATTACATTTATTATGATATTGCATGTTGCTCGTATTCATTGTATAAAATAAATCATGTAATAGGAGTACCTACAACTTTTCCAAAAGGCAATTAAATTCTATACATATTTAAAGTATCTGTAAGAAACAGTCAAATGCTTACACCTACTCGTGTGGTGACGTTAATAACTATCAATGTTGCGTGCTTGAGATTTGCACTAACTGATATGCTTCGAAACATATTTAAACACCTATACACATGAAATACACATATACCTGCAGTAAACATATTAAACACTTAAACACATACATATTTGAAATAATTATATACTTACACTAATAAGATAATACATGTGTAATATTCTATGATATTATTTATTCCTAATCATGGATTCGTATTTATAATGACTATTCAGAAATATCTCAGGCAGTTAGTTCTAGGTGACAGGTCAGCGGTATTACGATAAACTAGGAATTATAATAAGTGGTTATTTTGGTACATTACTCAAGTCGTCGTAGTGTCTCGCTCCCGTCGCATGTCCATTTGGATCCATTGGGTGACGATTGTGTTAGTCCTGGAAACACTCGTAACTCGCACTTCCAATTGTTATACGTACATCGTTTCGGAACGCTAGTTCGCACTTCATGACATCCGTTATAAGTTTTATAATATTATTTCGGTTTAAGTCGCAGTACTGGCACTAAGGATTCATTGACTATTCATATCGCGTCAGTCTATTAATGCGATTTTTAGTTCGATACTGCCACGTACTTAGTTATCTTTCAAATTACGTGTTCGACTCTTCCGTAACGCCTAGATTGATTTCAAGTTCATTAGACGCATATAAAACATCATCGGCACTTGTCTCTATTCTACGAAATAATGTTGTCTCACAAATTAAGTCTTATGTTATATACCGATTCATTCCGTTGATAATGAGTTCGAGTATGTTACTACTGTATCATACCACTTCTTACAGCACTAATTGTATTAGCGTAATGCTTAGAGTTTTGCATAGTTCGTTAGTCGCGCATCGTCGCGAATACCATTGTTTCGGCTTAACGCACCATGTCTTACTCCCGAACTTCCACTGATACCGAACACTACTTTGAATATCTCAAAACAAAATCTTTGTAATACTGAGAGAAAATTATAGTAATACTGAGATAAAATTTAGACTGATATAGAGATAAAATAATACTGAGATTGAGATAAAATAGTACTGAGATTGAGATAAAATAATACTGAGATTCAGATAAAATAATACTGAGATTGAGATAAAAGAATACTGAGATTCAGATAAAATAATACTGAGATTGCGATAAAATAATACTGAGATTGAGATAAAATAATACTGAGATTGAGATAAAATAATACTGAGATTGAGATAAAATAATACCGTGAGAGCGTCTCCTCTTGCATACAGTTTTTATGCCCCTCGTTTTCCCACTCTCGCTACTCCTACGAACGCTTCATTTTCCCACCAAAATATTTCTGATAGGACAGTTTTTCGGATTTCCCTCTGTCTTCATGCCTCTGGTCTGTGATTCTTGTGAATTCTCCACCCAGCGCCGTTTGGAGAGGGACGTTCTTCCTCGGGATTTGTTCTCTGGTCGTCGGTTTCTGTCAAGATCATCCCTTACAGTTACTCCCTTCTGAATTCTCAGTTTCTAATTGGCTGGTTGGCTTCTCTACTTGAATCTTACATAGTCCACGTTGACACGACGAGCTGCTGTCATCAGGACGTTGCCACTTTCTCGGAATCTGCATCAAGACCTTGCTACTGAAGTCACATCTGTCACTTTTGGTGTAGCGTGTCGAAATAACGTATTGTTCGGACCTTGTCGACTTCCTCTAGCGAACTTACGGGTGGTAAACATCTGTGTACGTCGCAGACGCCTCCTCGTCTCCTGCTACATTGTCCGTGCTCCAGCTATTGTTTTTTTTTGTAAGTTTCACATATGCTTGGAACAATGCTCTTAGCGATGCCTATCTATTCTCGCTACTGAAACGGATGCAAGTGTAATGTTCCTTTGTCATATTTGTAAAGTCAAGTGTTCCCACGCATGGCCCTGTTCGTCGCAACATGTGTTGCAGTGCGTATTGTCTTTTAACGGCTTTTATGTCATTTAAGTAGAAAGGAAAGGTTTGTTCCTTCCGTCGCTCACCCTCGAACAATGTTAACTCGTGTCACTCTTGACGGGCCTTAATTGCTGGCGTAACTCCCTCGGAATACCCAAAAATAAAATAAAAAAATCTCAAAGTAATAAGTACGTTATAGTCCTCGACAATTGCTAATGTCCAAACCATTGCACTCAAAGACTTTGATAATGGCATTAAACATGTCTTCAGCTTTGTTGCCAGTATTTGGAAGGAATGTCAAAAACCGTTCAATGGGAGAACCATCTTCTTTAACATATACCTTATCACAATAACCAGTTGGTCTACATGTGAGATATCTGGTGTAGAGTCAACTATTAATGAGAAGTACTTGGCCTGCTTTACTTCACAAACAATTTTGTTTGTCAGATTATTAGCTAAAATAGACAGAAATTCTTCAGCAATAGTTGAAGATAAATAAGATGTGTTACCGCTACCTGGGTGACCATACTTAGCTATGTGACACACTAGAAAAGAGTCAAACTCAGCTATAACTTCAAGCAGCATCATATAATTCCCATTTCTGCTGCTTCCAAACTTTTCGTCGTGTCCACGCAATGGCATACCACGTGATGCTAACGCTTTAACAACAACAACGACATGTTGAAGAACACTCTTCCAATAATTAACCTCAGCTTGAAATTGTTCTACAAGCTGCTTATTAATGCGGCCTTTAAACTGACTTCGTTCGTTAAGGATTTTAAGGCAGTTTCTGTGATTAACTGAGTTTTCGTGCTCTTGCATTTTTCCAGTCATTAAATCCTCCTTCGGAAAACTTAGTTTTACTAGCGTTTTTGTCTAAGAACATAATGCAGACACCACAAAAAACGCATCCAGTACTCTCAGAAAACACTACCCAATTTCGAGGCAATGATTCACCATTAGTAAGCTTGCGCTGAAACATATTTACTGTAAGGTACCTGACTGTACCGTCGTTATACTGCCTCATTGATTTTTTAAAATCTGCATTAGTATTTTTGCAAAAACCAAATTTTGCCACATAATCACGAGTTCTCTCGTTCACTGACCAATTAACAGGATCGCAGTCAAGAAATTCTAATTTTCCTACTTTATTTGAAGTTGAAGATGAAGTAGCAGTAGTTATCTTGACGTCGACTGGATCTACAGCAGTCTCCCCCTTGGATAAAAAAGTCTCCTGGTTCACATTATGAACAGTTTCTTGGGCCTCACTGTCACTGCCACTCTCTGTATCACTATCACTAGGAAGTTCCTTAACATTGTTTTTACTTTCTTTTTCATTTGACAAGCTTTGGTTCTTGTACTGTTCATTTGTTTGCGTTTTTGACTGAGTATTAAAAAAACTATCTATTTTTAAGGTTTTACTTAAAACAAAGTCCTCTCTAGCTTCCTTTTTTTTTCTTAATTTCTTATATTGTAGCCTATGCCACTTAAACGTTTTCTTCCATCTGCCATTTTCTTAAAATACAATAGAAAAATATATTTACACAATGCCGCACAGGCACAGAAATAAATTTTAATTTGTAAATTAAAGTTGTTGTTTGTTTTTATACCTAAATGTTAAAATATTTAAACACATTACTAAATGCTTTTTATAACTTAGGCCTAATTCACGCTGAAGAGTCCACAATGCAACTATAAAACCCTGTACTGAATAGAATAAGAATAACTTCACTAATCGCGATAGCCAAGTGGCAAAATTACGACAAGCGAACGCTCCGAGTTCAGTGTATCATTAAAACATAATTTTACAACACGCAACATATAAGCATAAACCGCCCACCTTGTCGACAAAAGAACAACTAACTGAGATAAAAATAACTTGAGTCTGCAGACTGACAGCGTGAAGCCACTCGGGCAACTTCGGCAACCTTCGTTCTCATCTATGCCCGCCTATATTCTGTTGTCAGATGTGAGTTAGGTAAACGTTTGGTTAAAGTTTGTGTATTTATTTTAGCACAATAATTTTATTAAGTTCACGGCTACAAATACGTAAACTCAAGAGTAAATTTTTCGTGTATTCAAGTGTCTGTGTGTATTCTTGTAAAGTTTTATTCGTGTATAACCTACCTACAAATGTCCTGTAAGCATTTCGATGTTTCATTTTAAAGTTTTGTCATTTTATTTAAGTGTAACATTTTTATTATGTACACGCGCTGTAAGTATTCTCGAAGATAAATAATAAACACTATTGAGAATAAATTCATATCATATCATTTCTTACATTTATAAACTTAATTGTATAAATACAACTATTTCACTAACGAGTCGTTAGTGAAATAGTTGTATTTAGTTAAGTAACGGACACGTCATGGACAACGAAATCCAAGAACTTAGGACTAATTGTATATTTTGTTTCAGCGTTTATCACTTCAGAAACAAAAATAATTGATTAAATTGACTCCAGATAAATACGAAACCAACCTGCGAAGTTAGTGCATAGGTAAAGAGGAGTTTTGCCACAACTGATTACAGCAATATATAGGCCTATCAAAACCAACATTGTGAGTACAAAAAACTGAACTTAAAAACCGGCAAAACAGTATAAAATAACTTTACTAAAAATGAACTTTATCTTGTGAAAAACTTACTTTTTTCGTCGGACGCGTTTCGGCTTAAGTATCCGCCTTCTTCAGCTTTTTGGTCAGACTGCCATCATTTCGTAACGGTTTTTGTGTGGAAGGTGTAGTGGGGGTGGTGTGTGGAGGAAGGGGATTGGTGCAGGGATTCAACTTGATGTTTGTTTTTTGTAAAATTGTGTCAATTACAATATAAATCACATACACTTTTTGAGCCTCTGATGAAGCCTTCTATAGGTGAAAGCCGGTTTAGGCTGTAAGGTAAAACTTTACGTTTTTACTTATAAAAAACTTTGTGTTCCGAGTCGTCAATATTATAGTGATATTTAGTTAAGTAACGGACACGTCATGGACAACGAAATCCAAGAATTCTATATTATGTTTTAATATTTAACTGTGACCACAATCAATATTCATTTTAATATTCAATTCATCTGCTATGCACACAGGAAAACCCCGATTTGGATAAAAATACGTGGATTTCATTATACACGTAAGTGTGGAGTGTGGGTTGACGAGAGAGTAGACAATAGCGGCGGCGAACAGTAACGAAGTTGCCCGAGTGGCATCACGCTGTCAGTCTGCAGACTCAAGTAAAAAAATAGGCACAGTACAGAAGGTTTGTTGACAGACAGATGACTCACGCGTTCCGCAGAAGTACAGTCAACGCCAAATATTTTAACGGTTGAAAACATAACATTCGCCCGTATTACTTTTGGGTGAAAAACGATAACTGCGTTATAGTTAAAAATTATCTCCACTTAAATAGTTAAAAATTAAGTGGAGATAATTTTTATATTTGTGTGTGCTTAATTGAACTGGCTTTTATACTTATAAATTTGTTTGAATCTAAAAATATCATTTAACTCAAATTTTGCCTCTCCCCAAAATTTGCCGCCCCAGGCAAGTGCCTAGTCTGCCTGTGCGTAAATCCGCCCCTGGTTACAAGATTCAGTTGGTTCTAGTACCATGGTTGATGTTGCATCGTACAGTCTTGAAAACAGAACAGGCGACGAAGGAGAGAACATTACTAGCAACAATGTAGACCGTGTTCCCGGTGCTGCTCTACAAGATATGGGAACTTGGCCAAGCGGGAAATCTCAATCCTTCCGAGATATAATGGTGAATAAAGGAACAAGTCAATTGCAGAACAAAGACAGCTATTTTTCTGAAGATGAAGCCGGATGATCCTTAAACAAGTAGGCCTATTGGTTTGATAAAACCTTGCAAAATAGCAAAAAGGTAAATCGCACTTGGATGTGTTTTTCTCCAACTAAAAAAATCTCTATTCTGCTTTTGTTGCATTTTATTTCCACAAAAAAATGTCAAAGAAGCCATTTCAATACTAAAAATGGGTTTTCGTCGTGGTGAAAGTTAAATCCCCGAATTCAGGATCACGAAAAAATGCTCTGCGTTTTTTGAATGGAAGGAATTGGAACGTTCTTTAAACAAAGGGGGACTTATTGATGATCTGCTTGAGAAACAAATTAGTAAAGCAGTTAAGACATGGAAAGAAATCCTCGAACGAGTCATTGCCACAGTATACAAAATCTGGCACTGATAGGACATCGAGAGTCAATTACTAACGATCCAAGTCCTGGAAACTTTCTGGCTTTGTTAAAATACTTGGATAAATTTTTAACGTATAAAAATATACTTTGTACATAATGTGTTAAGATACTTTGTTATGCTTTGGATATGCCTAAATAAAGCATTTCCACTTCTGGAAACGCTAACGGACAAATTACAAGTTTGGAGGAATGAACTGTGTGACAATGTCGTTACTGAGCCAGAGTAGGTATGTAATGAAGGAGTGTCAGTATAACAAAAAGGATAAGAAGAAGCGCACGATGCCAGGGGAGTATGCAGATGATTCTGCATTAACCGTTCGGCAAGAAATGCGACGTTCTCTAATAGAAATTTGGACAAACTGTCAGTTGAAATTTCAAGCCGTTTCTCTAACATAAAAGAGATAGAAAAGCCCTGTGGGTTCCCCTGTAAATTTGAGGTGTACGTAAATAATGGGGATATACATTTTAATGAACAGCTTTCCCAAATCAGTATTCAGTGCACAGTGCTTCCAAAACTGTATTCACATGACCTAAGCAGCGAAGAATTGTTCAGTGACTTGAAAGACGTCTAACTTTTATTTAAAAGGGAAAAAGTGAACGGAGAACAAAAAGACTTAACACCTCAGGGACTGCTACAATACATTTCTTCAATGAGAGTAGAAGCCTAAGAAACACTAGCAACAGCTTTAAAAAATGTTCTTACTTTACCAGTGTCTGTGTCTTCTTGTGAAAGATCGTTTAGTAAGATCAAAATGATTAAATCGTACCTACGATCAACAATATCTCAAGACAGGGTATCAAATCTAGCGATACTTTCAACTGAAAACGCCATTGCTTCGTATTTAGATTATAGTGATCTAATAACCCACTTTGCAGCAATTAAGACCAGGAAAGTTTCATTTTAAAATGTCTCATTTTAAATATTTATTAAATATTAAAAATAAATATTAGTGTTTATCACAAAGAAGACCACACCACACATTAAATGAAAATGTATGTTGGTCATGTCTTGGAGGCAGTCTCGTGGGTTTTCGTCTGCCCTAGTGTAGGTGTTTCGAAAGTTTACAGTGCCATTTCTTGTAAATTGTAACACTTTTCTGGCGCGTTTTGGTGTGTTTTGTAAATTAAAGCCAAATTTATCAAATTTATACTTACTTTTACTAGACATTATGCACATCAGTGTTCTCATAATTAAATTCTCTACAAAGTTAGAAATTTTTATTTGTTAATTAGCAAATTAAAGAAGTTATTTTATCCCAAATCTAAAAATGTGAAATATAATTATTTTACTACGACTCGGAACACAAAACTTTTTATGGGTAAAAACATAAAAACTTTTAAAAACTCTGAAGAAGCTTTTTAAAAGTGAAAACCGGTTCAGGATATAAGGTAAAACTTTTACGTTTTTACCCATAAAAAGTTTTGTGTTCCGAGTCGTAGTAAAATAATTATATTTAGTTAATTAACGGACACGTCATGGACAACGAAATCCAAGAACTAAAAAAATGTGTTTTTCGAATCCAATGTTTTGCGTTTTGCACAGTTTTTCTTGAAAACTAATTAAGATACAGGTATGGGAACTCTTTTATTCAATTTTTCAGATCAAAAACTATAAGAAACCACCAAATTTACCCTTCACTTTTTACACCACGAATTTCAGTATGGCGTCATTTTACCGTGGGAGCAGAAATCAGGGTGAACTGGTTCGCGAGCCGCAACTCACTAAAGAACCGTTTTCGGACCTATTTTTATATGAACATTTTTTCTTATTTTTAGCTATAGAATCAGGTTCCGAGAAATTGCCGTGTAATTTTGAATCACCCTGTATAAAGGAACATGGTAGATACCAGGAATGAATGAAACAAATCAAATATATTAATCTGCAAAAGGTGGGCCACTTTTATTGAAGACATTAGATCACATCGAGGAGCAAATTGTGACGACTCAGATCACTATCTAGTTTGAGACAAAATGAAACAAAAAATAGCTCTTGTTGCAAAAGGACAAGAAGAAAACAATAAATTATGTAATACAGAGAGATTAAAGGATAGGAGTGTAGAAGAGGAGTACCATGAAGATTTAAATCAGCTGGTACTAGATCATGAACCTTCTGATATCACTGTTGAAAAACGATTTTGCACAAAGAATTCAATTGTTGAATCAGCAAATTGCATTATATATGTCATACATATTATTATTGATATCCAAGTCACTTTGTTATTTGTAAATGAATAAAGTACCTTATATCCGTCATGTGACTTTGTTTTATTATTTGGAATTACGCGTTTCGGAACATCTGTTCCATCATCAGATTCCTTTACTCAGTTGAGATCGTCAAATGTTAAAATCACTCAATTGTTAAAAACACACGTCAGTATGGGTGCGCGCCCTACGGATGCAGACCGGATATGTATATCAACGAGTTTATGAAATGGTGGAACATTACAACAGAAACGAGAGCAGGAAATTCTATAAGGAATTGAAAAGAAAAGAAAAACGACTTTCAGCCTAAGGTAAATGCATGTACAAACAACCAGGGAAATCTGCTGACTGAAAGAGATAACATTATACTTAGGTGGATGGAATATTTTGAGAACATCCTGACTGGAGAGAGAACAGAAGCGACAGATATTGTATATTGTATACCAGGCAGTAGAACTCTTAATTGAAGACCCCAGTTATGAAGAAATTAAAAATGTAATAAAATCTCTCAAAAACCATAAAGCACCAGGAGAAGTGATGGAATAACAGCAGAACTTCTAAAATCTTGGTTTGAAAAAAAGTCTGATTAGAGTGCTTTCAAGTCTAATCCCTTAATTCTTCATTGTGAACACTGGGAAGACAGATTTAAAAGACAATCAAGTAACACTACTTTTAAGCCAAGTTTTCAAAACATTGTACATGATGTTTGAATATATTGTAGTATACTAGTTGGAACAGACAAGCATCTTCTTCAATGCTGAAAAAATTTAATTTTATGAAAACTAATAACAAATTTTTACTTTTTCCTTGTCCTCCAGACATTGTACCATTCCTGGGTTCTGATTCCAGATTCTAAATGTTGTAGAAGGCTGCCTGCGTTTTATAGTGTCTTCTTAGATGTTTTCCTTCTCTGTCTTCAAATAATACAGATGTGAAATACCAGTCTTGAATGACATTTCATTTATTCCCCAAATATTGTATTGACAGAATTTATTAGAAAGTAAAAATATGTATAATCTTGAAATAATGTTTTGCACATTTGAATATGATCAGTGATTTTTTCTTTCAGCCATCTGTAGGTATCATTATATCAATGTCTAGCTTTCCACAAATTTCTGTAATTTTCATGAATACCTCTGAAATTTCAATGTAATTTCATCTCTGGGCTTTTGGAACACATTAACTAAATCAGTCTTAACATAGCCATATCTCTCTGCGGTTCTCATTCTATGCAGTGGTTTGCAGCAGCTCTCCAGGCTTCGCAGTCTTTTACAAGCCTCTTCATGGCAGCTGGTATCCTCCAACATCTGGTTGATATACTCCGGCCTCAGTCTGGCCTCCATCCTGCCCTCAATGATGGTCTTGTGTAGGCTGTCATTCCTCAGGTGGTGCCCTATCCAGGTCTCTCATTTTTATTTAACATTTCTCACAGCTACAGCTTTGGCTCCGCCATCTTCCTCAACATTCCTCATTCATCTTTAGCTTTTGCCAACAACACCAAAACTTAAGTGGTACTACTTTTCTCTTTTCCCATTCCGTAAGTGTCCATGGCTACCACATAATAGCATAGCAGTGACCTCTAGTTGTTAAATCATAGTTCCATGCATTTGCAAATTGTTCACAAGTCATTCAAGATATAGTATCATACTCAGATGTATCACCAGACCACTGATTACTAAATACTGAATTGACTAGTCTACTTCAGGTGATAGGGGAGAATAGACTTTACATTACCTTCTGTTACCTCACTACAGCAGACAAATAGCCTAACTACACATTCTAGTTTAATTCTCTTAAGCCAGCAAGGACAAGCCCCAGCCTTTGTGAAGTCTTTTGATAAGTCCTCCTCTTTTACATAAAAAATGTTAAAAATACTAAGTGCCCAGTCAAGTATAGAAATTATTGTCTGTTTGATTTAAGTAATAAAATATGTATTCTTATCATAAAATTACAACATACTGCATGAATATTTTAAAATATTTGTTGAGATCCGGTCCGAGTGGACCTAAAAAATGTTGGTGTCGGCACGTGTGTACCAAAAAATGTTCTATTAGGAAGAATGATGTTTGTAGTGCTATTGCCAGGATGCAGAATAATGACGATAGTGGACTGTATAATACATTTATTAAGTTTCTGTTGTACACTTAAATCATGGTGTTGAGATTGGCTAAGTCTGAACAGATTTTAATTTTGTATAAACAGAGTCGTTAAGAACGCTACATGTTAGATGAGGCGCAAATGTGCGGCACTCAGATTAAAATGTTAAGGCCTAAGGCCTAGACGAATGTCGTATGAATTGTCGTAAGACTTGAGGCGCGAGTACGCGTCACTCAAGCTACATGAAAAAGAATTAGCAATGTATTGCTAATGTATTGCAAGTATGCAATATATGTTGTGGCCTAAGGCCTACAATGATTGTCTGACGACAAGAAAAATGAATGATGACAGAACAAGCGAGCAAACGTGATAACGTCTGCCGCCTGCTGTAGCTCGGACAACTGTAATTTTGTAAAAACATGATAAGCACAATTTGAAAACGTACAGATTAGCCAACCTATTAATATGAAAATTACCACATTACTGTCCATAACTGCCCGCAAAAAATCAAAGGATTTTTTAATACATTTTAATAACTTATTATAGAAAAATACAGAGTTCTTAATAATAAAGTCAATCTCAGTAAGTTGTATTGAACCTTGAGTTTGAAATCTTAGATAACAGTTATGACATTAACTGTTTAGAGATAAGCTTGAGTGATGATAAGAGTTGAACAGGCCAAAGTCGGCTTGCAACCTGATTATACATGAGTATAAATGCAAGATTAGCAGTGTATTGCCAATATATATTGTATGTATACAATATTAAACAATATAAGACATGAAAAATACATGGTTTGACAATGTCTAATGATGAATAATCGGTGACTCACCACATGATGGGGCCGATAAATTGTAACATTTATGCAAGTCATAATGGTTATCTTGAACCAGATAAGGCCAGTAGACCTACACAATAGTATTGAATACAATGAACAAACAAAATTATTATAAAATTATACATGTAAAGACATAAATTTAGCATGACGCTTTATAGTTTGCACGATGCATGCTATACCTGATGTTTCAGGAATATACAATAAATTGTTATGTGAAAACAAGCTATACATAGTTCAATGATTGCAAGCACAAAGTGTAATGACATGTATGTCATAATTAAAGCATGAATAATAATTGTGCAATACATGATCACAAAATACAATATAAAAATATAGGCGTGGCGTATGGTTATAGACAGTAGATGCGGATAAAACAATGTGTTTTACATAGATACAAGTTATACATAATAAATACAATAGAAATCGGTTTAGATAATTACAAAATGTAATACATGTGTTGAACAATTGTGAGAAATAAATTCATAGAGTAACAAAATTGTTACATAAATCAATAGTAAGCAAAGACATGAGGCATAAATCAAATGTTGCATATACGAAAATACAAAATAATAATTAAAGCCTTGCATATTAAATAAACTGACACTGGCTTGAGTAAAACAAACAGTTTCTGAATCAAAAATACAAATTAAAGCTTATGCTAAAAACAAAGGTGCTTATAACTAACAAAGTCTTCTTTGAACATCTGATTTATGTATTTTTGACAAATATATACAAAGGAAAATAAACCCTTTTTTTTACTGTTCGTCCCTAGTAGGGACCAAACATAATTTATGGATTGGTCTGCGATAGGTGCCAGTAGGCGTGCGAACGTCAACTACTCTAATTAAGTTGTCTGGGCCGGGAAATGTGGCGGTAATTACACCAAATTTCCATGCTAATGGAGGTAAGTTATCCTCAATCAGTAAAACCAGGTCACCAATGGAAACGTTGTCCATGGCGAATTTCCATTTGTGACGTTGTTGTAATTGATGTAAGTAGTCGCGAGACCAAGCTTTCCAAAATGACTTGGGCAAACTTCTGGAGAAGTTGCCAATGTCCAAGACGAGAGATGGGAATGTGAGATAAGTCTGGATCAGGTATCGCCGTTAATGGTGCGCAAATCAAAAAATGGCCAGGTGTAAGTGGCACCGGATCATTTACATCCGATGAAACGGCGAATAATGGGCGTGAGTTTAGACATGCCTCTATCTGAGACAAAACCGTCGTAAACTCCTCGAAGGTGAGTATAGACTTGCCTACCACGCGGCGCAAATGATACTTTAAACTCTTTATACCGCTCTCCCACAGACCACCAAAATGAGGTGACGAGGGCGGAATAAATGACCACGTAATACCATGAGAGGTCGTAAAGGATTGGATTGATGAGGTGGCATCCTTATTATGCCAAAGATTGTAAAGGTCATGCAAAACATTGCGGGCCTTCCTAAAGTTCGTGCCATTATCAGAATATAACTGGCTGGGTATGCCCCTTCGGGACATGAAACGACGTAAGGCAGCTATAAACGCGTTGGCTGTAAGGTCGGAAACCAATTCCAAATGAATGGCCCTGGTTGCTAAGCAGATGAACAAAGACACATACGATTTTGACAGAGTCCTAGATTTCTGCCCGCCATGACGAATCATGAAGGGACCACCATAGTCAACTGCGCAGAATAGAAACGGCCGCGAAGGAGTGACTCTGGGAGATGGCAAAATACCAAGCCTCTGAACCTGATGTTTGGCACTAAACCTGAGACACTTGACGCATCTACGAATGATGGAGCGAATGACTATCTTGGCGTTAATGATCCACCAACGTTGACGAAGTGAGTGATGCACGAGTTGAGCACCAGCGTGGAGTAGACGAATGTGTTCGCGTTCAATAATAAGGCGAGTAATATGAGCCGATGGATGCAAGACAATAGGATGCTTATTGTCATAAGGTAGTTGCGACTGCTGTAATCGTCCGCCGACGCGTATTACGCCAGACTCATCAAGAAACGGGTCCAGAGAAGACAACTTGCTCCTGATAGAAACAGAAGACCCATTACGAAGACAATTAATCTCGGCAGCGAAGTGGATCGACTGAGATTGTTTTATGAAACAATTAAGAGTAGAATGAATTTCAACGGGGGTAAGAGCACCCGAAATTTTCTCAGCACTGGAGAGTCTAATATTTTTGATGAATCGAAAGCAATAAGCGTATACACGAGTCAGACGGTGCAACGAAGAAAAGTCTTTTGAAAGATCAATGGCTAAGGTAGACATTAGAGAAAGTTTGGGGGTTTGTTTCTCCTCCGCAGTAAATTCAGGAGACGACAGATTAGAAGGTAAAAAGGGTGGAAAAAGATTGGACTCGGAAGATTGAGACAAACAAGCGGGACCATGCCACCAAAGCGAACAATCGCGCAAAACGTCGGGGTGACATCCCCTAGAAATAATGTCAGCAGGATTATGTTGAGAATTGATGTGATGCCATGTGTAGGCTTCAGTAAGACGCTGAATCTCGGCAACACGATTAGCTATGTAGGTCTTCCACCTGGAAGACTGGGCATGAAAACCGTAAAGGGACACCATGGAGTCAGAATACAGGTGAACATTATTGATAAGGGAATGAAGAGCAGGGGCGACCTTGAATAAGAGTTGCGATAACAACAAGCAAGCGCAGCGTTCAATGCGAGGTAATGACACCTGTCGTAGGGGGGCTACGCGAGATTTAGAACACAGAAGGTGACAAGAGGCCGATGAATCTTGATAAATGACTCTAATGTAAACACAACACCCATATCCCCTTTCAGAAGCATCAGAAAACCCATGTAATTCAACTATCTTTGCTTTAGACTTGCAGCGAATAGAACGTGGGACAATAATTTTGCCGATCAGACATAATTTATCGCATAATGAATACCAATGCAAGTGTAATTGCCCGGAGATTGGCTCATCCCAACCAAGATTGCACAGCCAAAGTTGCTGCATAAACTGTTTGTACAGGAAAACAATGGGACCGACGAGTCCGAGTGGGTCGTATATACCTGCGATAATTGATAGGATTTTCCTCTTAGAGATGCTTGATTCAACTGGGAATGATTTGATGTCAAACAAAAATGAATCTGTAGTGTTATTCCAGAGAATGCCCAAGGTACGCACATTACCTTGTTTGTTTAAAGGGAGTGATAAATTATCATGATCTGCGACCACATTGGGTTGATTTGATGCCCATTTATGCAGAGTGAGGCCGTATTGAGTCAACAACGTACCTAAGTCAGATTTCAACTTGGTCAGATCAGAAATGGTGTCTGCACCGGTTAACAAATCGTCGACATAGAAATCATTAATTATAGCTGACGCAGCGTCAGGAAAAGAAGCTTCATGATCCTTACCAATCTGATTAAGACAGCGAGTAGCCAAAAACGAAGCACTAGCAGTACCGTATGTTACAGTTCGCAATACAAAATGTTTAAACTGTTCGAGTGGAGAGTTACGCCACAGAATACGTTGATAATGACAATCCTTATCAGATACCAGAATTTGTCGATACATCTCGATGTCGGCGATGAGAACATAGTTGTGCATACGAAATCGCAAAAGAATAGAAAAAAGGTCTTGTTGGACGTTTGGGCCTACCAACAAAACATCATTGAGAGAAAGGCCATTGGTAGTTTTGGACGAGCCGTCAAAAACGACGCGAAGTTTTGTCGTAGAACTAGAATGTTTAAAGACGGCATGGTGAGGCAGATAGTAGGTATTTGAAAACCCGGAATTGATAGAGCAATCGTCGACAAGCGTCATGTGGCCAAGATCCTTATACTCCTGAATAAAGTTTGCGTATTCGCGCGCAAGCTTAGAATCACGCATGAACCGGCGTTCTAAACTCAAGAATCTCGCTTCTGCGCTAGCATAGGACTCACCCAACTGGGGATTGTCAGACTTAAATGGTAGCGAAACAACGAACCTACCCTCTTCATTGCGATGAGTAGACTTAACGAAATGCTCCTCACAAGCTGAATCGTTACTAATGGGCTCATTATCAGGGATAGTTTCGGTCTCCCAAAATTTCTCGAGGGACGCCAGAATTTGACTGTCGTTGTTCCTAGCCAGGAACGAAACAGCAGGACCCTTATAACGGCAGTGTTTGGGCAGATTGCCGGCTAGAATATAGCCTAACTTTGTTTCTTGTATAATAGGGAAATGAGAACCGCGTACATATTTGTTAGGTAAAATTAAATCTAAGTAAAATTGCGCTCCTAAAAGTATATCGATATCAGCTGATATGTTGAAATGCGGATCGGAAAGGAAAACGTTATCTGGGACATTAAACTGATTTATGTCAAAAGATTGTGCTGGCAATTTATGGGTTAATGCAGATAAGACCGCGCATGTTCCTTGGAAGCTAAATCCTTGATAGCGTGAAATAATACGTATAGACGCTAAATTAGTGGCACAACAAGCGGTATTATTTATACCTGTAATCGGTATGTTAGATTCAGTCAAGTTAAGCCGTAATTTATTAGCAAATGATTCCGTACAAAAATTTATTTGTGACCCCGCATCCAATAGAACTCTTGCGGGTTGTCTATTGCCAGCCCGGTCAATGACAAACACAATTGCTGTTGATAAAAGAACATTGTTTGTAGATTGTAATTTAAGTGAACAGTGGTTGCTGCTGCTGGCAGAAACTGGTTTTGACACATTATTTATGTGTAGCAATGTATGGTGTCGTTTTGAACAGATCTTTCATGATTGTTTGATCTTACAATTTGATGAAAAATGATCTGGTCTTAAACAATTTGTACAGAGTTTATGATTTAATATAAATTGCCCTCGTTCTGATGTGCTTAATGCACGAAATTTGTCACACATGTAAATTTGATGACTAGATTTACAGCATAAGCATAAATAATTGTTTGAAGCTGAGTGATAACTTTTAAATGCAGTGCTGCCAGCAGAGTTTCGTGATTTATGTTTGTCAGATTTATTGAATCTTAAAGTTGATTTGTTGAGCTGCTGTCCGGCATCGATAGGCAGTGTATTTTCTAGCAACTGTCTACTTGGGTTTAAAAACTGAGTGAAGCTTTGAAAGTTAGGAAGATTATCGGGGTCTATAGACTCCTTCCATAATTTAAACGTGGTATGATCCAGTTTTGCTGACAATAATTGTACAGTGATAAGCTCGAATGAATCCACCGACAGTTGCATGGCCGCCAGTGAATTAACGGAAGACGTTATTGTATTTATGAATTCTGCCATACTTTGGACAGAGTCCTTAATTGTTGACTTTACTTCAAGCAAATTTTGAATATAATACTTAGCTAGTATGAATTTGTTGTCATATCTAGCGGACAGCAAACTCAACGCTATCGAATAGTTTTCGTTACAAATAGGTAATGCCTTAATTAAATCTAGCGGCTCATTTTTCAGAGACGAATACAAATAATGTAATTTCTGCACTGACGTTAAATCAGATCTGGCGTGCACCAAGTCCAGAAATATTGAATAAAAGTGCTGCCATTCTAAGATATTACCTGTGAAGCAGGGCAGACTTATCGGTTTTAATTGTATGTTGCTTGTTAATACGGGAGATACAGTCTGAACATTGAAGCTTTCTATCAACTGCAAGATATTGGCTTCTGTTGAATATAACAGCTCTTCAACAACCTCAATTCGGTCTTCTTGAGCAGCGTTTATGTCTTTAGAAATGAGTTCAATTTCGGACTGTACCTCATCGTATTTTGTTGCCAAACTTTTTAGACTTTCGAGTCTAACTGTTAAAAAATGTTTTGTGTTAGTGTTTTTATCAAAGTTAATGAAAGCCGAATTAATTCGCACTATGGCAGACTTTATGCCGCCTCTCTTTCTGACGAACACTTTGAGGCCTTCTTTAGCCATTGTACGCACCTGTTAATGATGTGGTACCTGGTATGCGATGTCCTGGAGCGTCGAGGCCGTGGAGAAGATGGCAAACACACAGACCGGAGAGATGACTGCTTAAACTGGAGTGTAGACGCTAGCACATGGATGTTCTTGCAGTGATGTCGTCACGAGGTTCAATGGCGATGAAGAAATGCTGACTGAGTCCCGAGACGGTCGGATCAGCGAATATGCTGAATCGCCCGTGATGGCCAGAAATTGGGGCAGAAAAATGATGAAAACCGCTATAATAAGTAATAAGTTACAAAAGGTGAATGACGAATCCAGGCACGGAGCGACCAAAAAATGTTGAGATCCGGTCCGAGTGGACCTAAAAAATGTTGATGTCGGCACGTGTGTACCAAAAAATGTTCTATTAGGAAGAATGATGTTTGTGGTGCTATTGCCAGGATGCAGAATAATGACGATAGTGGACTGTATAATACATTTATTAAGTTTCTGTTGTACACTTAAATCATGGTGTTGAGATTGGCTAAGTCTGAACAGATTTTAATTTTGTATAAACAGAGTCGTTAAGAACGCTACATGTTAGATGAGGCGCAAATGTGCGGCACTCAGATTAAAATGTTAAGGCCTAAGGCCTAGACGAATGTCGTATGAATTGTCGTAAGACTTGAGGCGCGAGTACGCGTCACTCAAGCTACATGAAAAAGAATTAGCAATGTATTGTCCTATACATTATGTTATAATATATGGCCTACAATGATTGTCTGACGACAAGAAAAATGAATGATGACACAACAAGCGAGCAAACGTAATAACGTCTGCCGCAGTGGTGGCGCTAACGAAACGGGGGCCCCCCGCGAAACTAATTAGGGGGCCCTATAAAAATGGTTAAATTTTGTATACGTAATAGGGGAAAACACTCAAATGAGTTTCTATTTACGTGTGTTTCACAACAATGGTTTGTGAATACTTTCTCGTCTATCACAAAGCGTTTGCAATTTGCAAAGGACGTTTTACACGTGTACAAACTCTTAAAATTCATTGTTGCTAAACAGACAAAGTTCTATACAAACTATAAAAAAACCAAAATAAAATGAATCATTTATTTTTACGTCAAAGATCTAAATTCAGACTATGAAACAGTACCGCACACAGAGTGTTAAAAATTTATTATTTAAAAACGAATATCAAAGTAACATTCTAGCTTTTTTCAAACATTTAAATTAGTTTGTAACTGAATTTGTAAAATTCTTGAATATACTCTATACAAGTTCTCCTTAAGTCTAATCCAATTCAATAACACTCGAACTCAAGTAATGTACAATATTTACAGATGAGGATCAACCAAAGTTCACTGTTTTCCTAAGCCTAGTCTTCTTTTTTTAATAGCTAAGAACTTTTCAACCACTTCGTTGATATTAGTTTTCTGTGTCTCTTCATGCTCAATGCTTAACAGTGCCAAGTCACTCAACCAAGTTTGGGCCATGGTACTTCTTAAGTATAACTTAATTAATTTAAGTTTTGAAAAGCTTCTTTCCGCTGTAGCTGTTGTGACAGGTATGGTTAAATAAAGCTGCAAAGCTGTAGTTAAATCTCGGAGGCAACTCATAAGGCAGCTGTTTTCTTCAACCAGTAAATTCATCATTTCTCGAATTCTTTTCTTGTGTACAATTTCTTTGGCCATCAGAGCTTTGAAGGATATTACTTGGTCAGGCAGTGATGTGGAAAGGTCACCAGGATACACATTTACCAGAACCTTACTTTTCTCCATATTGTCTCTTGTGAGAAGATTACTAAATTCTGAGGCGTCAGGAATGAAAACCTATCAACAATGCAACGCAATCCTTCGAATCTCATTTGTAGCTGAGCTATTACAATATCTAGTGTTGCATTGAAAACTTTTACTTCAAATGATTTCACTGGGTCGTCAATTCTATGGTCAACTGATAATTCAACAAAGAAGCGTTTTACAACTCGTTTACGCTTATTTTTCATGTTACAAGTTATGTCCCATGACTGGGCCAACTGGGGCCCCCCATGAAGGTCGGGGCCCCCCCGCGCTGCGAGGTCTGCGGGGGCCTTATCGCCGCCACTGGTCTGCCGCCTGCCGTAGCTCGGAAAACTGTAACGTTGTAAAAACATGATAAGCACAATTTGAAAACGTACAGATTAGCCAACCTATTAATGCGAAAATTACCACATTACTGTCTAATATTGTTTAATCAGTTCATTCCAACATAAATATTTGTTACATTAAACTCAACTTAAAAATGTTTCTGAGCAAATAATTCTCACTTTCCCTTATCTTATGAGTATCTCAGAGGAAGAAAAGTGGTAAGGAAAGCATCATTCACTTCAGTTGTTCAGTATGTTAGAACCTTATAAAAAATAATATTATATTATTTAATATACATTTCTTATAATATGCTACATTAGATATGTAGATGTTAATAGTAGTAAGTGACTTGAAATAATATCACATAACATGCTAAGAGTCTTATCTGATGCCTTGAAGTAGCAAGAACTAAAGGGTCAAAAGCTATAAAGAAAACTAAAGTGGTGACTGTAAGTAGAAGTCATGAAAGAAATGCAATCAAAAACCAAACTAAATAATCAAAAACTTTTAGATTGTATGATCAGTCATATCAGATTTATTGAGAAGTGCACAGATAATGATAGGTTTAGAAAATTACAAAGATTTTTTTTAAGAATTACAGAAGAATGTGAGTTCCTGCTTGTAGTGATATGGCTTAACCCTTAAATGAAGATAAACAGATTTCTAAATTTTAACATACAGATGATCACTTTCCCTATAATGCGTAGAGTGCAGCAATATTTTTGTATAAAGATTAATATAATTGGTCAAGCATATATGGTACAATAGAAAATGTAATCAACAAAATATTACTCATATAAACAAAATTGATTGCAAAATAGAACGTTGATCTACATACATACATATTATAACCTGTCAATCTTATGTTTATGAAGCCCTACATTGTTTACATCAATTCTATAACACGTCTATCTTGCTCGTTAAAATACTTACAAGTGGAGAGTGTCTACTCACCAGTTCGGATGTTCAAATTCGTATTTTTTGCCTCAAACTAGGGTTTGCCAACTCTTCTGGGTAAACCAAAAATGCAAGTTTTCTTTTATGATAAGAGAATACTCGATTTTTTAAAGACAAGTTAAAATGAAATCAACCATACAGTTCAATGCTTCTATTATGTTTTATTAACAGTTATTAATTGGTTTATTTTACTACAATTTCTTCCAATTTATACATTTTAATTTTGTGCCGGCATTTTTAATTATTAGCGGTTGGCTATTCTGACCAGCCGTTGCTTAGCAAACTCTCGTGGATGGGCGTTGATATTTTTGTTTATTTATATCTCAGGTCGGAGTTCTTGGGACTACAGAAAATGTTGTCAAATGGACTAATAAAAGTACAAAATTTTACAAATACCATATAAATAACATATAAAAGGTAAATATCACTATAATATTGACGACTCGGAACACAAAGTTTTTTATAAGTAAAAACGTAAAGTTTTACCTTACAGCCTAAACCGGCTTTCACCTATAGAAGGCTTCATCAGAGCCTCTGATGAAGCCTTCTATAGGTGAAAGCCGGTTTAGGCTGTAAGGTAAAACTTTACGTTTTTACTTATAAAAAACTTTGTGTTCCGAGTCGTCAATATTATAGTGATATTTAGTTAAGTAACGGACACGTCATGGACAACGAAATCCAAGAATATAAAAGGTGATACACTTATAATTACAGTGGTGAACTATAGCTACTGGATTTAGCGTTTGGAGGTTATCTGAGTTTAGTAAATTTTTACATTTTAAAGTATATTCACTTAGGAACCAATGTTAGATTGAGATTATTCTTCAATTTGAGGTGTTCATTTAAATCAAAGAAAGTTCAAGTGTCTGTTAAAAAGTGATAAATGGTGTTGAAGGTGTAGTTTCACTTATTGTTTGGTTTTCTTATGTGTTACTGTTAAGTCATATTTTAAAATATACTTAGCATTCCTCTGTCTCATCTATCCGGGTAATATTTCTCACGAATACTGCTGGTTGTCCTTTTTTCGTTAATTCCGTTCTTCTATTTTCGTAGGTATTTGGTTCAGGTATTTATTTTTCATCAGTCATCCTTGTTATTGAAAATTCCGTCATTTATTTATGGGTTTTAGTTATTTACTTCCTTCCATTAAGTTTCGTAGTCAGTCACTTGGGATTCTTCAACAATTCCTCATGGATTATTTAATTTCTTCTTGTGATTTTTTTAATTCATGTGAGTGTTAATTATTTTCTGTAATTTAGTTTATTATTTTCGTCATTAATTTTTATAGATTTTGTTTAATTCTTTTCTTTACTCATTGCGCTTTAATACGTCTGCACACATCAAGATCTAATAATGGAAAAAAAAACAATTTATTTACTGGTTACCATAGTTTCTCTCTTCCAAACACTAATTCTCATTGGTTGATAATTTAGAACATTGTTATATAAAACTAAAAATTTTCTATACAAAATTACTAAAAATCTTTAAACTATTATAACTCCCTTATTCTACCTGTAATCTTAAACATAATAACACCATTAGTTTGCTTTTTGTTTACAAATTATTTTGATATCTCATAAGGTTACCTTTTTTCAAATTATAACAGATTCATACATTTTCCATTTGGTTTTCTTTTGTAAATTACCTTTAAACTAATTATTTTCTATCCAGTTTTGTGTCCTACACTATTATTATGAAACCTAAACAGATTATATACTTTATTTTATGAATTGTTATTGTTTTGTCTTAAATTTCACAAATTTCTGGTTACCAGTTATAGGCCTAATTGCCTAGAGTTCATAATTCACCTCCCCTATACTCATTACCACTGTTCATGTCAATTTTGTTAATTTCAAGTGCTTCTAAACATAATTACTGTAATAACATAGACTAAATTATAACATTTGATTATTTTGAATCATCATATAACATAACATAATTCCTTAACAAACCTTTTAGGCCAATGCAAGTGTCTAAGGTTTTACATGTATTTTAAACGGTTCTGTTAAACATAATATTCAACATAATAACATTTGGGTTAATTACAACCAAAACAAAATATAATAAAATGAACATTAGATGTGTACTAGTATTCCCTTATAATGTCACTTATAGAATACAGTGTCTAACTCCCTTTGCTTGTTTTCAGCATCACAGATTTGTCTTTTACTATTATTTTTAACAGTGGTTAATATAAAAATATAAACCTAATTCCTTAAAATAAAACAATGGACTCCTTACCATCCTTATTATATACTAGAACACTTCCTTAAAATAATGGAAAACAATTATCAGTGGTTTGCTTCTAACAAACATTGTTATATCAAATAGAAACATTTTCTGATTTCATTAAAACTATGCCGATGTCTACTTATAACTATCCCTTATAATTTATACAGGTTATTTATTATATTTGGGTCCAGTTATTACTTATAGACTATTATCACAAGTTCTTTCTTTATTCTTGACTACACTTCACTTTATTACCTAGTGTTTTTATGTAGTTCATTGATTAACACTGGGTCCTATCATGGTTCATTATTTATTATTATCTTTCTTACTTACTTATCACTTTTTTGTTCACCTTCTAACATTGTATTTTACATTTCATGTATTTATTATCACTGGGACCTATCAAGGTTCATTAATTACCACCACTTTCCTACTTAATTATTGCTATTTTAGTTTATTTTTATAATATTGTCTTTTGATAGTTTATTTATCAACACTATTTCTATATTTTATCATTATATTTGTTCTTACATTTCATTTTCCTTTTACATTTCCTACTGTTTACAAACTCTTTATTTCCCTACTTAATTTTGTACTTTTATATATATTGTTACAACACAAATAAGCCACCACAATACCAGTGAGAAAAAAGATGAATATACAATATAAAATAGTACTTAATATAAAATAAAATGTTTAATATAAATAAAATATAAAGACAATGACACGACAAACGACGACATGACCTAACCCAAGTGATTGACCAAACAAACAGGAAAACAAAGAAGAAGGGAAAAAACCGAAACCAAATAAGAATAAAGCCAATTGAAGGAAGTGAATGAATTCATACAACCCAAATGAAATAAAACCAAACGAGAAGGGGAGAACCAAACTAAAATGAAGCCAATTGAAAATGAAGGAGAAGAAGAAGAAAAATGAAAATGAAACTAAAGTGAAACCAAGGGATAAGAAGCGAACCAATAATATAAAATATGTAAGGGAGAAATAGTACACTCAAGTATAATATTGGGAATAAAGCCAATGATTATCCAATATCAGAAATAAACGTTATTATCAATTAAATAATTAATGTAACTGATTTAACCAACACCCAGTACAGTAATATAATAAAAAGAAAAGTACACTAACCCAAGAATTAGAGTTAGATGTAATAAAACTCTATAGAAATATAACCTTAGTAATACTATGTATAATATTTGTAAAGAAAGAAATAGTGAGAAAGTGACAAAGAGAAGTAATAATAGGGATTACCCACTAAGATACACTTAATGTAAAGAGTTAAAGAGTGCAATAGTGAAGGTGTAAAACCCCAAAATAGTTAGAAACCATATTTATGGTAATAAAACGCTTAATAATCAATAATAAACAATAATTGATTAATGGTGAATCAAATAATAATTAAGAATAAGGTTTTAATGATAGAATTAGATGTAAGCACTTCATAATGTGGGATAAACACTGAAGAGTGATGAGGAAACACTATGTGATTAAAAGTGAACCAAATTAGTAATTAAAAACACATGGTTTATGATAATATTAAATATAAACAATTAGTAATATGAAATGAACACTGGAAGGTGATGATGACATTGTTAATTAAGAAAGGATTTTAAGAAAATTAAGTTTAATTGTAAACAATTGTAATCAAAAGGGAGAATCCCATGAAAAGATAAACAGCTAGTGCTAACATGGATTGAAGGTAGAGTTTAATTAGGGAATAAGAAGTTAATAATGTAATCAATAAACACCCCAGATTATAAGGGAAAATCAATTAAGTAAATTCAAAAGGTGTGATATTGCTTAACACCCAAAAAATAGTAATTAATGAAATGAGTTGTAAACACACTTTACTTAATAATTGTTAAATAATTGTGTAATTATATTTATGAATAGGGTATGACTGAAGAAATTGTGCAGAGCATACGCCTAGATGTTATAGTTTTAATTGATGAAGAATAGGGAGTGGTAGCCATATTGTTAACAAAGGGAAAATATAATAATTAAGAAGTTAAGACAATACAAATCTAATTACACTAGAAAATCAGTTAATGTAGAAAATAACAGAACCATACAAATGGGATAATAACAAAACAAAACACATTAGAATAAAATGAGACATCATTTGTATAAATTCAGTAAATATGGTCAATGGCTACTAGTGCCTCTGAAATGCCTAACTGTCAAAACAAATAATTGCAAATTGTATAAAATCCACAAGGAAATTAACAAATCTAAGGCGAGTAACTAGCCAAGAATAATGTGTAAATCATTTTAAAAGAAAATGTTACAATAAGAACTTAAATTAAAAGAAATATGTAATTAACAAATGTTAACATAATTGTACAAAAGTTAATATCTAATAGAACACAACCTTATGAGGTATTAATTTAATCTTTGAAAGGAAAGACAAACAGTAGTGATAATATTTAATACTCAGGAAGGAAGACAGAAGAATAAAATCAATCAGAAAATATACAGTAATTTTGAATAAAAATTCAAATACAATAACAATGGTAATAAACCATGCCTTAGCCAATCAAAGGGTTTAGGTTACCATAGAAACGAGCCGTTGGTTACTAATTTTCCGTTAATTCTCGGTACTCGTATAATGACGCTTATGTAGTAGGGACGCAAAATTTTGTATGGCATAAATTTTACTTAAAAATGTTAAAAACTAATCAAAAGTCAAAAACATATACAAGTGAGAAGGAGATGAAGAGTAATAACATTTAACTAATGTCCAGGAACAATTTAAATGAAAATTAAAAGAAGAAATTCCCAAGACTAATCTGAAAAGGACGCCAGCAGCCTAAATCACTCAAAATTGATGAATTTTCCATTTCAAATGAACAACGATCTATCACTAACTTTCTGAACTGATAAGTATCATTTAAATACCCAAATTCCAGGAATAAAAGCACTTTAAATATTTCTCAAATCTATACAAACTCTCACTATGAATTGAAAATAATTTCTTTCAAGGATTAAATAAAATAAACTTACATAGAAAAACTTGTTAACTAAAAAATAACCTCGCACTAGATTGCGAACTTTTGAACACATATTACTACACGGCAGAACAAATTGTAGCCACACTTTATATTATTTAAGTACGAATAATGTACGGTAGTGTACTTTTTTATTGTAATCATATTTAATGTTTTCCTTGTAATCAAAAGGACTCCAGATTTTGAACGAGTATATGTGTAAAATATAAACAGCAGCCATTACTGCATCAGAATAGCTCGTTTCAATATCGATTCGTCAAACTGAGATAAAGCGTTTCATGTTTGATGTCGGAGAAAATTTATTAAATACCAAATAATAATATTATTGTCAAATTGCATAATTACCAAACAACCATTAAAGAAACAGTACAGAGTGTAACCATTGTTTTATTTCATAGGAAATTGTATTATATATGTGTGTGTTAGCGAACTTACAGAACAGACGATGAGCGCTTTCGCTACCTGTTTGATACAGCAAGCTGTACAAAGGTGGGGACTGATTCGAATGCCCCGGCCGTCATCGCTGAAAACACCTTTTTAACACATTAATTCATAAATTTGTTTTCAACAAACAATTTGGCGCCACCTGGGATTCACAAACCCCTATGGAATTACAGGTAAGGTTTCCACTCGGTTGTACTGATAATTGTGACAACGCTACAGACTTCGTTAGCGGCAACCATTGATGTAACGACAAGGTGTGAGACGAACACACCACACTAATACATAAAATACCACATATAAGTCTTTACAGAGACGACACTAACTCCGCGTTACAATATGATTCTTATTAACACTTGGGTATTGTTATATTGTGACTTTAACTATTTTCTCTGGATCACCTTTTCCAATCTATTGGGTCTCGTCATCGTCATTGTCCTTGTCTACGTCAAATTCAGTTAGTGGTGTTGTTCTATCATTTCCTATTTAATAATTTTTATTATACAGCTTTTCTTCACTTATTTATACTTGTAAACCTTGTGCTACCGTAGGTTATGTTACAGTATTTACTTCAAGAATGTAATAATCTTTGTCAACTCTTGCTTCAGACTGATTTTGTCTTACTACTGAACACAGTCAAATGAACAAATCACTACCTCCGACTTATTCCTTAAAAATAATTTTATGCTAGTTACACTTAATTCTTTTATTGGTGTTCTTACGTCATACAAATTTTAATTTGTTAATGTCACATGACTTGGAGACTGTTTTAAACACATACACTTGATAGTAATTTTATTATGATAAAAGTTGTAAATTCAATGCTGAATTTTATTTTAAGCTGTAAGAGAAGACTACTGCGTGTTGATGAGCGTATTGCAAATGTAGAAAAATGTAAACAAGAAATAAAACAAAGTCTAGCTGATAGAACAAAAGCTCTGAACAACAGAATTCAAACTAGAGTTAAAAGGGCACAAATATTAGAAAGAGAAAATAAAATAAAAACACTTAAGAAATGGCATGATGAAGGTGTAGCCAAAAAAACTCGAGATGAAGAAAATGAGAGAAAAAGGAAAGAAAACCTGCTTTGTAAAGTAAATGTTGATTATTTCCTATTTAATTGAATGTTTTACTATTTATTAATTAACACTACAACACGCTATGTTTAGTAACACTTTAGGAACTTATTTGAAATTATTATGAAGCAAAGCAAGCATTACCTCATTCTTGCATATCTTGAACACCTCTGTCTGTCTGTCTGTCTGTCTGTCTGTCTGTCTCTCTCTCTCTCTCTCTCTCTCTCTCTCTCTCTCTCTCTCTCTCTCTCTCTCTCTCTCTGATGCATAAGCCCTTCTAATATTGTCTAAATATTTTAACTATTGTTACTTGTTCACTGAAGGGGACCACATAGTTTATTTAAAGTTCTGAAGCTCATTCACGTCTCTTATCTAATTATAAGGGCTATCCAAAAATAAACTTTCAATTGCCTAGTAAGAAAGAATGAAAGTAGAGAACAATATTGTATACAAAATTTATGTACATACCTATATTACTTCTCCGCATAATCACCACCTGCATATAGGCACTTGCTATATCACTGGACCAGCTTTTGTTATCCGTTGTTGAAAATACTACCACCAAGGTACCCAGCCAAGAATCAATGCCATTAATGATATCCTCATTAGTCTCAAAGCATTAGGTAACCAGCCAGGCCTTCGTTTTTGTTGCATGATGGCACCCTTGCCCAGACTCATGGTCTGACAATATATAGGTGTTGAATCAGCTGCGATGGGTCTCACACATGGTCGTTTGCTTCACTGAAGCATGGGCCTCTTGTGTATATGGAAGCTACCTTAACCAATGTTCAGGTTCATTATGGGATGAAGGGATCAATCACCTGGTAAAGTCACATCAACAACTTAGTGCCCAGTACTACCTTTGATTAATGATGATTGGTCCAGACAAATGCTGTTGTATACTACAGAACCCCCAACCCACGTTCAAAGTAATATTATGAATATTGTATAATATATTAAGCAATATTATGATTGGTATTATTAAAACTGTTTGTCATTAGAATAGTATGTAGGTTATGTTACTCATGTAGGTTAAGTAATGTAAGTAATATAATGTGTATAATACAAGTAAGTAAGTAATTGTAGATAATACAATTGGTGTATAACTTATGCATATTGATGCACACAATTTATAAAATACACTAGAATGTTCTGTATTAATGTACAAATACATTTATAGTTAATCTAGTTTTTCTGCAATGTTCTGGAATGGACCTGGAATATTCTGGTCTATAAAAGTAAATTACGCATGTTGGTGAATGACATCATTACCAATTATATATAGAACTGTCAGACAAAGTGTGAATCAGTCTCAATTCTGAGTTCAGTGAATTAAATTATAGAATTAGTATGTTTGATACCACATTTGTGGATCAACGTTATATTTGTGTGTCATTTTTTGTATGTATAAATTATGGTTATGTCAATAATTCATATCAGAGTTGAGAATCGAAATTTGTATTTTCTGTATTATATAATTACTTGTGAAAAATTATTTGTGATAATAATAAATAAACAAGGCGTCAACAGTGATACAAGTGTTTTATTTCAATTGCTCCCTAGAAGATGACACTGTCAGTATCATATTGCTCAAGGTCTAGTTCCGCACACCCTGGCAGCAGCCAGATGGTTGTACTCCCAGCTTTTCATTGAATGAGAGCCTAGCTGCCAAGCAGTTCAGGGCATAGTCCTTACCTTACCTAGCAGAAGATACTAAGTTTTAACAAACATCACAACACACTTTATGGGTACAAGAGGCAATGATGAGCTCCATGTTTGTTGAGCACTACTAAAAAAAAAAAAAGGCTGCAGATTTGTGTGTAACAATGCAAACAAATACTGGTTACTGGTTACTACTATGCATGTACTGTATGGCAAACAGTTTGTCTGTATCAGCCAATCAGAAGTTAATTTTTGGATAGCCCTCTTACTACCAAGAAACTAAAGTTACTATAAAATTCATGAGGTTAGGAAAACACTTTTTCAAGTACAGCTAAACTGAATCGAAATTGCCCGTGAGCTGCGCAGATGGGAGTGAGTGAGACGGTAGTAGTATGTGAGTGAGGCGGACGAAGTTTATGAACTACGTCATTTACGTACACTCATTTCATGTTGACAATGTACAAAATTTACTGTGTTCAGAGTTTATTTATCCCGTGCTGAACGTAATGTCTTTATAGTGTAAGAGCTTGTAAAGTTTTAGGAAATTATACAGCGAAATACAATTTCTAATTTAGGAAGTGAAACACAAGTAAATTTTACTCAACATGAGGAAAATAAAAATGTTCTTACCTCCAGCTGAAGTGTATTGTTTTTCTTTCGCCATATCAAACAATTAAAAATTTTAAACACTATAAACCGTTTCATATGTCCACATTACTAAATAAAAAAAAGAAGTTATAGTTCAATTCAATCTTTCATTAATAATAATATTAATAATTAATAATCAATTAATACACCAATTTTAACTATTAAAATGAACTCCCGAAATATCACTGTCAGTGTCTGAATTCTCTTCTTCCGATTCTTGTTCACTGTCTTCACCTAGATCTATTATAATATCGTCCACTACAGTATAGAAGAGTTGTTCTTTTTCCCAGTATTCTCTTTCTATTTTAATTATGTGCCTGCACCTAGACAGCCAATCGTCTTTTGAAAAACTTTCGAAAAAATCATTACACTAATTATTAACATCATTAAAATTGAAAGTAACATTTCTCTTTGCAACATAGTCTTTTAAAGAAGCCCATACGAGTTCAATGGGGTTTAGATCTGAATGGTAAGGAGGCAAACGTAGAACAGCATGTCCATGATTGTGTAATAACTCGTAGATTTCATACATTTTATATTTTGGTTTATATAATTTGATTAATATGTACAAATCGGGTTTCAACATTGAATTTTCAAATTGTATGTTTTTTTTTGTAAGCCAGTCTTTCATGTCGTCTTTCCTGGAATTAGAAGTCGGACATTTTACAGTTTGTTTCTTGTGGTAGGGAGCGTTATCCATGACAAGAACACTGTTTGGTGGCAGTCCATTTAGTAGCTTTTGTTCTACCCACTTCCTGAAATTAGAGTAATTCATCTCATCATGATAATTTCCTGTTGATATGTCGACTTCCAAGTTAAATTAGCACCAATAACAAAACCATTTTCTCCGCCAGCATGGATTATTATTAGTTTCTGGCCTTTTGTAACTTTCTTCTTTAGTCCTTCATTTGAATCATCGGTCCAGCTCTTTACTTGTGTATACATAGAATGTAAATATGTCTCATCCATATAAACAATGTTTCTGTTTTCCTCTCTGTACCTCAGTATTGTGCGTAAATAGTTCAGTCTCATCTGTCTTATGTCATGTCGTTCCATGAGAAGTTCCCGGTCTGATTTTGTTTTCACCCACTTAAATCCCATTGTGTGTAATTCTTTTCATAATGTGTCTACACAACCTCTATATTCCGTATCACTGCAAAATTTTTTGTGGATTGCCTTCATCGTTGGCACCCTCTTTTCATTTATATGAAAATTTAAAACTAGTCTTCGTAAAACACATCGATCGCAGTCATCCAGCACAATTTTTTTATTTCTATTTTTCAATTTCTTTTTAGTTGTTGAAAAAGATGTCGACCCACCGCACTCAATTTTTCACGACTCACCGGCAATCGTTTTCACAGTCCATAAACTTACACCAGTAGCTGCTGCAATGCGTTCCTGCACTTTAGCCAAAGGTATAACTGGCACACCTTTTTTTGCCTCGTTTTGCATAAACTGCAATACACAACTAATAATTTCCCGGCTTTGTCCACTCAACGTTTTGTCTTTCATTTTACTTCTGAATTCCACGTAAGCGTCCATTTTATACGTTATCTATGAAGTAAATAATGATATACTTCAGATATACAGTATCTCAAGCATATACAGTATCTAAACACTTACAAGTAAGTGTAAGTAAGTAAGTAAATATATATAACACAATAAGGAAGAAAATTATGCAAATTATATTTCTAACGCCCACTTAAATTTTGATACGACTATACATCCACTGAAACACACACCACGGCAACACAACTCAAGTGCGGTTCATGTTTCCCCCACTCTAGCTCTAACAAAAATTTGTCACCGCGCACACAAGGCCGAGTGCAGTTTCGTTCTCTGTTAGCTGTACCAGCACTACCAGCACTAGAATACTCTGACCATTTTTGTAGGAATGGAAATTAACAATTGCTTTATTCTGTTGAGCCTAGGAGAGGAAAGTGTGTGTGTGTGTGTGTGTGAGAGAGAGAGAGAGAGAGAGAGAGAGAGAGAGAGAGAGAGAGAGAGAGAGAGAGAGAGAGAGAGAGTATAACATTTTACCTCCTTTTATTTTATACTCTAAACTTTATACTATTTCATCCATCTACTCCAGGAAGGTTCATCAGGAAGAAAGTACGCTATTATCTTACTTATTTTATTATTTTGAGGGTAGGGTGCAAAGATCCGGGCCTGACACAATGATAGTCCTACTATGCTCATTATTTTGACTGTGTTGTATGATTTCATCCTTTGTAGGCTTAGATTCGATGATTTCAAGTCATGAGTTGTTTATTACTAGTGGCACAGTCCACCACTGTAAGCTTCTTGGGCATAATTGGATAGACTGGAAATTCGTGCTGTGACTAAATTTTTTTTGAAAGGCTTAACTGCAACCAATCTAAAAAAGGAGCTGGATTAAATGTAGGGAGACTCTTCTCTATTGAATACAATGTTTTAAGAGCTGAGTTGCTGAATTTAAAATGATTCAGACAAGTATAAGCACACGTGTGTTAGATATCCCATTGTAGCCCAGATCTTTTCACCCTACCCTTGTATAATGAAGTTGTTGTTATCACCATAATTATTATTATATTCTTCATCATCGTTATCCATGTTATTAATTTTTCTGTTTTATTTAAAAACACAAAATATAAGATTTATTGAATTTTATCTTAAAATCTGAAAATAACTGAATTTTATGCTGGCAGTTTGCTGGTTACAATGATTTTAAATATGAAGGTTCATGCATTGTTTTGTTTGAAAGTGGTGTAACAGTTGATTTCATATATTTCAGGCAAAGAAAAGATGGGATGACAAGCTAAAAAATCAACAATTACAAATTACCAGTGAAGAGTTCCTTCACAAACAAATTGCATTACGAAAAAAACATTTTATAAAGAAGTATAATGCAAAAATGAAGTATTTGCACAATACTATTGAAGGTAAAGAAAAGCCATCTTCTTTTATAAATACTGCGTGCACACACATTTATAAAGCATTTTATAATGTAGTTAAGCATATTCACTAAAATACTTATTAAGCCAATAAAAAGATTATATTATATATATATATATATATATATAGATATATAAAGTCTAATGAGAGACAAAATATAAAGTAAAACCATATAATTGTTTAAATTTAAGCAACAAGTCCTTGGAAGATTGGAATATATTATTTTTTGAATTCAGCAAATTTAAGTGAGCTCATCATTAAATAAATTATCATAAATTAGTATTAATGTGTACATAATGTACATTTTTATAATAAAGGGATTGGTTGGTTTTGGGGATACACTAATGTTGAGTATGTGTAACCAGTAATACCCAAGTAACACTTCAACTGCTGACCAAAGATAAATTAGGAAATTCTTCATTTTATAGATCTCTAGTGTCTTAAGACCACCAGCACCTCAGCTAAGATACAATAATTGCTATAGAAGACTCCTCTAATTTAGGGATATAACAGCAGTTCCCTGAAAAAGAAATTTTTGGAATTGGTTGACTAAACAAGCTCAACTGTTCTCTTGAAATTGGTTGAGGCCAATCATAAATGACAGGATTACAGAATAAAATTTGTTGAATACTTAGTACATTGTAAGTACTTTTCTTGTTAAAGGCCAGAGATAAAAAGTCTAGTTTAGGAATTATAAAATGTGATTAGTAACAAAGGGCAGCTGAGAAACAAATATAAATAAATTCTCATTTTACTATTTAGGTAACCAGGAAAGACAAAGTGGCAAAGGAGTTGGATTTATTGTTTCTATAATTTTGTCATTTACACTAAAGTAATACGGTATGATGACTGTGTGTAATAAGAGCAAAGACAAATTATATGATATATACACATATTAGCTAACATATACACCCCTATTGAAAATGGGTGAAGAAAAATAGGCAATTTTATGATGAAATACAGAAAGTTAGTTTTACAATTCCAAACTATAATGTAGTTACAACACTTGGGGGAACTGTAACATATAAATGAGAAATAAAGAACATCTCAAATATATGAAAATATATTTCAATCAAAATTGATTTAGCATTGACAATTGGCATCAGAAAAAGTGTGCTATAATTAGTACATGCTTGTAATTTGAAAAACCCAAACAAAGAAAATGTGTAAAGGAATATGCCAGTCACCAATGAAGTGAATCAGGTAATATATGTTCTTACCTTGAAATGATGAGCAACAATATCAGAACTTTCTGTGAGACAAATTCAGACTTAAGTATTACAGTATTTTGTAGAGGCCAGACAGAAAAATATTCCAATGGTAAAAAAGGATAAGGAAAAGACAAAATGTGGGTCCATTATAAAATCTATCAAAAACAAGAATACCAAACAATACCACACACAGACATAAGGGAACTATCTGAAGAGAAAGCCAACCCATTTTAAAGTCAGTAGAATGTATAGGAGAAAAGGAGAAAAGAGAGGAAGAAAAGAATAGAAGTAATGGAAACAGTAACTAAATAAAAAGCAGAAAGTTCTTAAAAACATCTTCTTAGAATATCCCAAAGCATGAAACAAGTTTCTTTATGTTCAGATGAAGGAGGAGGACACTTTGAAGTTAGTCTAGAGTTCTAATTAACTTGTAAAGATTTGTGTGGGTCATTTTGAACAACAGGCTACTGGAATAATTTGAAGATATAAGGAACTGAATACCAATGTGTAAATAAATCATCTGCAGATAACAATTCATACTTACACATACTTATGTAAAAAGCATACAGATATGACATACATACATAATATAAATGTGAACATAGACATAATATTATATAGTCTATGTAATAAATAGACATTTATTCAACTTGGTGCTTGAAACTTCTTTCAAACAGATTACAGGGAATTTTGGCATTGGGGTATCTCAAACCAATGTGTATGCTAATTATTATCAGCAGTAATAAGAGAAAGTAGCTATTATTACTTAAGAAGCACAAAGAGAAGTCTTAGAATTAGGAATGGAAAATTGAGCACTTGGAACAAACAGAAGGCCAAAGAGCAAAGGTTCCTTCATACACTTTGCTGAATTCAAGAAAGTCCAAAAGGTGTGATATTTTATTGTGTGTGTGTGTGTGTGTGTGTGTGTGTGTGTGTTGTGTGCGTGTGTGTGGGTGGGTGGGTGGGGGGGTGTGATTCAGTAAATTATGATTTACATTTACATGCAAATATGAACCAACAACCAACAAAAAAATATCAAGTGCATGATGTAAATGAAATTATCTACCAATTATTTGTAAAATTTACAAATTTTGAAATTTTAAAAATCCACTACAGGAGCATAATAGACCAGTGGTTACAGGGACCAATTTTACAGGGTCATTGTGATATGAAAACATATAAATTGTATTATTTAAAAAATACAAAATTTTTAATTCTGTTTTGTACTTGCCTAGAACATCTCATACTAAGAAAATCAAAGAAAGTATTAGACCATTCTGTTAAAAGACATGCTGATAAAACAAAGCAAGTGATACTCTCTGTTTCAAATGCATGGGCAGGAAAGGTAAAACATAAAAAGATTTAAAGATTTAATTAATTTAATCATCTTAATGATTGATAGTAGTTTTTATAAAAATGATGTCAACTTGACTTTAGTATTGAAGAAATAAATATTTATTTTATTATTATAAAATCATTATAATATTTTTCTTTATATTTTTATTTATGTATACTCTGCATAACAGAATATTTAATACTGTACTGTACAATATTATATATTTTATGCAAACGTATTTGCATAAATTAATTATTCCATTAATTGTATAAAATTTTATCTGAATTTATGAAAGTGCTGTCGGTACAAACTTTGTCGTACTTACGTGTATTTAGCCCCGTAGTTGGACGCCATATACCATGTTATTATTATGCCACGCGTTGGGCACCATGTACAATATTCTATTTGTATATTTACGTCTCTAATTGCATAAATTAATTGAAATTATTAATTAAATAAATCTTGCTTGTTGCGTTGGGAAGCCATCTACAACGTTAAATTTGTTGTATATATAGTTTGTTATGCCCCACGTTCGTTGGGAGCCATATACAACGTTATATATTTTGTGCAAACTTATCTGCATAGATTAATTAATTGATTTTAATTAGGTCGCAACCCCAAGTTTGGGTGGTCATATACGACATTATATTTTCTGTGAAGTTATGAGTGTAAATGTTAATTGTTCAAATAACTAAATTACCTTGTTTACTATGATTGACAATTCTTTATCAGTTTGAATAAATGGTTTATTATTGATGCTAAATATATCTGCTCATAGGAACTTCATCATGTAAGGTATGATAATTAATTGTATTCCATTCTAAGGAGTTTTCCATAACTGTAGGGTTTTGCTACAGATCTTGTTTACGGCTCCAGGACGGGCATACCATATATGATGATACCCTCTGATATCACTGAACTTTAATACGTCCCGCGTTCTGGAGCACCATATGTAAACAGGTGTTTTGGGTCAATAACAATTATGTGACTCAGACACTATTAACTTTTGTGAACAATACAAATTTATTATATATTTTCAATGTCATTTAAATTCTGAATCAAAGTTAGCGTTTCCGTACGACATATTAAATACACAATGCTGTTATATTATCTCTAACATCTATGAACATCTACAAATCAATAAAGGTTAATTAATGACTTTATAAAGTTCAATATATCCTACTCTATGGATTCATATTTCTCAATTTGTGTTACTTAGAGCAATTAAATAAACGTATATTCAACTCAGTGGCGAGTTCTTTTTGAGTGGCAGGACAGTGGCAACATAATCTAATGGTACATGAATAACAATAATTTACTTGGTGTTTGTATCCGATTTGCGGTGACTAACTGCGTAGTTCCTCATTCTGCGACGAGGTCCAGGCTGAAGATAAGACGATTAATCTACTCCGCGTCATTGAATTGTGATACGCCAATTCAATTTCACTTGACACTCCATCACGACACTATTTGTTCCACATTTTATTCGGATACTCGCATGAACGATAATGACTAATAGTGTTAATTCGAATATTTCTTCATTGTCTAAAACACTTTTGCGTGCAGGTTCTTTGTCACTCTCGGTGTACGTGTGCAATAGTTTATGCCGCGTTCAACTAGAGCGATTGTAGCATTTATAATGTATTCACTATGCAAATATAATTGGTTTTATTCGCATTTCAGTGAGTTAATTCGTGACACAATCTCACTATATTGTTTCATGTCACTTACGTCACGGTAATGTGATATTGTCAATACTTTATCACACGCATTCGATTCATAAAACGGGATATTTATGATCACAAAGTCTGATCGTACTTAACTCGACATTGTCTTAGTATTTAGTCACGGGTTAGTTCTACAGTTTTACATAGTTTCTGATACAATCCCGAACGATCTCTCTGCTTGTATCAATACACTTTACTACAGTCCATCTGAAAGACTCTGGCTGATTTATACCGAAATAGAATTGACTGACAAAAATTAGAATACGACCGAACTGAGACTGAACTCAAATTGACTGTTTGAGAATTGAAAATCGACTGAACTGAGATTTAAAATAGACTGAACTGAGATTTAATGTAGACTGAACTGAGATTTAATGTAGACTGAACTCTCCTTCTCTGCGAACACCTAATTTTATTTCTTCAGCAACACGACTCCCTCCACGGATATCATACCCTTACTGTCATGATTGGCTTCTCGCTTCCGATTCTGCGAAGGCTCCTCCTAGATACTCTGGCTGGGGTCTCTAGTCTACTTCCCATTAGCTCTTCACCCTTGTCTCCATGTTGACGTCTTCTTAACACCCGCCTTTGCCGAATTCCTTGTTCCTGATAGGTCAGTCTAGACCCCTCTCTAAAAGTCTGGCTGTCCACACCACCTCCACGTATGATGATGGACCTAATTACACAGTTGTCTGTTACGTGATTGTCTTACGTTCCCTACTGTCCTTCCCAAGAGATTTCCTGTCCGCACATGTGTGTACCATAACCCGGGTGTGTCGAATCGCCGTATTGTCCTCGACTTCCCTTGTTACGTTCACACGCTGATGGTGGTCATCTTCCAGGAACTAACATCTGCTCTGCAGCCCTCTAAGATGCTCCGTATGTCGTGCCAGCAAGCAAGTTACCCGCTGTGCGGCTATGCATGTTCTTTTGTTCTTAATTGCATCCGCTCTTAGACTGCTTTTGTGGAAAATGTTATGTCCATGTGCAGCCGCTAACTCACACGTGTATGTCAAAAATGTTGGCGTCCCCTTAGTACATGCTTTGTCGGTAATTGTGACGAAAAGACATAGTCTTTTGTTTCTTTGTTATTGTAGCCTTTTGCGCTTATGTCGTTCACTCACGTCCAACATCTGCTGTGTGCTGAGGCATTGTCTTTCTTAAGTCATTGTCTAATGGCGGCCGTTTGGCTATAACATGCATCACTCTTGACAGTTGACGCCCGCTACGGTGCCGTTTACTCAAAAAAAATTCTCTACTGTAATTGCTTCACAGAGTCCCCAATTTGGGTTCATTGATGAGTCCCGAATCAAGGAATCGCAAATTAATGCCCTTGCTGAAATTTCATCAATGGTCATTCTTCATTGAAAAGAGTGTAGTCACCAAAGATCATCTTCCACATGAAAGAGTGTAGCGTCACTTACCCTTTTCTTCCCCCATTTTCAACACTGTCTGTCATTATTATACCACTGTCGTTCACAACATCGATAGTGAATTTATTGCTCGCTTGTTTGAGATTATGAATCCATTTACAGGCTTTCTATTACTTAAATGGTTAAGTTAATATTCATTTACATGTTTATATCTACAAAATTCCTTCCTTTTAAAGCAAAAAAAAAAATGTTCTTTTGTTGCTAACTAGTTATCATTTTTTTTTTCGTTTAAGTTTTTAATATGCATTACTCCTAAATAGTCTACAAGCTAAATTTTACATTTTGTTGACAAGCGTTCTACCAACTTGGTTACAACAAAAGAAAACACAATAAGCTTACGTATAAATATCTTGATTACCTATTCACTCCAATTTCCTTGGTTAGATTTTCCAAAGATTATATTACAATTTGATTTATGCTAAATTTTACACATATAAACATTAATAATGTACTTCTTATACGTATCAAAAAAAAGTTTTCTTCCCCTTAAATTTTACAATTTCTCAACATCTCATTTCAATTGAACAAAACCTTATTTACATTTCCCCTTTTATTTGAACTTAACAACTACCACACTATAACTCTCATTAAAAAATTTTACGATTACACAATTTATATAAAATGATTTTATTTCTTATTGTACATTCTTGTAATTTATTACTGCTTGTTGTACATTTCAATAATTTATAGCTAATTATTTCATATGATTAAGTAACAAACCTTTGCTTACTTTCTCCTATCGATTACTATCTTATCACGTACATTATTCAGAATTTTACCACGAAACAAGACAATTTAAATTTTTACAAATTAGTCTATGATTTCACTACTAACTATAACACAATGAAATAGTTCTTGATTTAATTACAAAGACAATTCTATCTCTTAGCTAAGCAAACTTGAATGGTTTGTTTTATTACCGTTAGAGGCGTTACGTATTCCTCTAACTTCTCCCCACTTAGCCGTTGAGTAATTTGCCTTTTCCTTCCTTTATGTAACATAAACACACGTCTTGTCCTTAAATAATTTGATGTATTATTTATCACGTTGATTTCTTTCTTTAATCTCTTTCCTTCCGGGAATGATATGCTTTTAATTGCCTTATGTTGAATTTGCCGCGGACCTTGTGTTCATCGCTGCATTCAACCAAGATATATGTAGCTTCCCCTAAGACCTGTTTCACCTTATAGGGCCCACAATACAATTCACAAAATTTGTCAATTTTCTTCTGCATGGCATCCGATTGGCAATATGTCCTTACCAATACTAGATCTCCCATTTTAAATTTGGTAATTTCGTTATCCTCGTTCATTTTCTTTGCGTGCTTCTCTCTCTTCAGCTTCATTTTCACAAAGATTTGGTGGTTGTCCGTTATACTATGTTCATGTATTTCTTGGTTTAAGTATTTTTCCCAAACGCGTGCTGGTCTCCTACCGAACTGCGCTTCGTATGGTGTCGTGATACGTTTCATTAATGCAGCTTTCTGTTGTTGCAATAAAACGTGACCACTTAGTGTGTTGTTCGCCGATGAATATACGGAACATGTTTCCTAATTGTCGATTAATACGTTCGGCAAGGTTGGCGCACGGGTTACAAATGGCAGTGTACTTCGGTTGTATTTGAAGTTCACTCATTCCTCTCACCCATTGTTTCGATGTAAACTGCGTCGCATTGTCCGTTAATATTGCTTTCGGTTTTACAATTTCTTCGATGTATTGTCGGACTCTCCTGATAGTTGCGGCCGTTGTTGCCCTTCTCAACGTGTATAACTTCACGTATTTTGTAAAGTTATCTACCATGACGAAGATGTATTTTACGCCACCCGTCGATACTGGTAACGGTCCGTAATAATCACCGCTAATGAGTTCTCCTTTCTCTGATGGTAAAATAGGCATCGTTCCGCCAAACAGGTTCCTATTTTGGCTATCCTTGCAGCGTTGACATTTGTCACAAGTTTTCACGTACTCTTTAATTTTCCTTGACATTTTGTCAAATGTGAAACTCTCCTGTAACAGTTTGGTACATTTCTTACCTCCTAAATGGCCGTACATCTGGTGTATTTCGGAGATGATTATGTCCGTAATACTCTCTGGCATGTATAATTTCCATTTGTTCTTACACTTCCTATACAACTTGTTATCAATATACTTATAAAACTTACACATATCATTTTCATTACTATTATTTAGATTATCTATAATAGATCCCAACTTCGTATCCTCCTTCTGGAATTTTCCTATGTCTCTTATCATACTACATACGTCTTTCTTCATTTTTATAGTTACCTGATTTATCTGATATTCGAAGTTCTCATCAACTTGGTCCTCTTCCGTTACGTCTTCTGGACACCGGCTGAGTATGTCGGCCACTACATTGTCTTTACCTTTACAGTGAAGGATGTTAAAGTTATATTCTTGTATGGATAGGATCCACCTAGTTATCCTGGAGTTGTTTAGATGGCATTTATGCATGAAAGTGAGTGCTTTATTATCAGTTATTATCGTTAATGGTTGACCCAAGATATATATTCGAAATTTCTCTAAACATCTGACAATGCTTAATAGTTCTTTTTCAGTCGTGAAATAGTTTTTTTCCGCACCCTTAAAAGTTTTACTTGTGTAGGCAATAACACCCACATTCCCCTCTTCATCCAATTGATACAGTTGTCCACCATAGGCGTATTTACCGCATCGCATTGAAGAAAATATCGTTGGTTGACTTTCGGAAATTTCAATATAACCGTCTCAATTAATAAATCCTTCACTTCCTTGAAGCATCGATCTAGTTCTGATGTCCATATAAACCTTTTATTTTTTTTCAATAAATCCAGTAATGGTTGAATAGTTTCTGCGTACTTAGCAGTAAATCTATTATAAAAGTTAGTCAATCCTAAGAATCCTTTCAATTGCTTCTGGTTTCTCGGAACTGGGAAATTTCTGATCGCAGCAACCTTTTCTTCTGTTGCTTGCACTCCTTCCGTAGTTAAGCGATACCCTAGATAGGCGATTTCTTGACGAAAGAATTGCGATTTATCGAGGTTAATCGTTAGGTTTGCTCTGCGTAGATTGCTTAATAATAAATTTAAATGTACCAGATGCGTCTTGATGTCGTTCGAGTAACAAAGACAGTCGTCAACATAGATGATTGTGTTTTCCTTCACCGGATCTTCAAGTGCCATGTCTAGTCCTCTCGTCAGAGCGGCAGAACTGGTGCTTAATCCGAATGGTGTTACTGTATATCTATAACATTTCCCCTCATACATGAAAGCGGTGTAATCGCGACAACATTTCTTTAGTGGCACCTGCCAAAAACTGCTGGTTAAATCCACTATGGACAGGTACTTCATTCTTCCACACCTTGCTAATATCTCTTGAATAGGAGTTGGTCCTTCATAGTCGGGAATGGTAACGCTATTGATTTTTCGTGCGTCCAAACACAGCCTGACGTTTCCGTCTTTCTTTATTACGGCGACCATTGGATTTATAAATGGGCTATTTCCCCTCTCAATTACACCGTGTTTCAACATTTTGTTGATTTCGGCATCAACTCTTTGCTTGTATGCAAGTGGAATTGGACACCCGCGTTGGAAATAAGGCGTGTTGTCCGTTACTTTAAATTCATGTTGATAACATTCCATTCTCCCTGGACTCTCCCGAAATAAACTTTTATTATTCATTAAGACTTCTCTCAGATTTTCTAATGTTTCCTCATCCACACCTGTTATGTTGTCCACTTTCGCGTTTATTTTCTTCTCGATTTCATCCTCTTCTTCTGCTTCTACTACTTCCATGTGTACAATGGGTATGCTGACATTTTGTTCTTCCTCTCTTCCTCTAAATTCGACGACTCCCTTTTCCACGTCAATCAAACATCTTTCATCTTTCAAAAAGTCAATACCTAATATACAATTTCTAATTAAATTTGGAATAATTAAAAATACACAGTCTATCTTGATATCATTAATGTAAATGTCACATAAGATTTGTTTCCGTACTAGCTTAGACTTACTACCTACTGCACTAATAATCAGTGTATTAGTCATGCTTAATTCTTCATAAGGTTCTAAGTAATGTTTATTTTGGTTGAACCATTCTTCTGACAATGCATTAATCGCGCTCCCTGTATCCAATAAGGCAAGGACTGTAATATTATTATTGAACTTAATTAATATTTCTGGACACTTAGAAATCCGTTGTTCGAATTTTAATTCATCTTCATAAATCAATTCATTTCTAAGATCTGGTAATAGTATGTTAGTTTCGTGAAGTCGGTTCTTAGTCAGTATATCGGCTGTCTCATTGTATTGTACGGTTAATTTTTTTTCTTTATCTACGTCGTTCCCCTTACCAGTCGAGGTTGACGCACCGTTGTTTACAAATTCCAAGGAATTTATAGGCTGTCGGTTAGTGTGTCGTCCAAACCCCTTAACGTTGTGACCGCTTTCACTTTCCTTGTTCGGCACATGTTGTTTTTGTTTCCAGCTGACACCCTTATTGTGAAATGGTTGGGGTGTATTTGTTGCTTCCCCCACACCTCGGGCATTCACCTTCTCGTGACTCCCTACAAAGTCGTTGTCTCTGGTTGTTCGCTGATTAATCGTGGCGTACTCTGCAATCAATGATTCAAGGTTTTGGATAGAATTAATCCCCCTTGTCACCACAGCAATTTCAATATTCTTACCAAAATGGCGCGCTATCTTTTTGATTAACTGACGATCAGTGATTGCTGGCGTTAACTGGCGGCTTTCAAGTAGCTTGCGCTCCATATACTGTATTGCGCTCAGATTGCCCTTCTAATTAAACCGACCAAATTCTAGGCTGTCTCTGACTGCGTCCTGTCTTTCTTCTCCCCAATACTTTTGTGTGAAGAGGTCTTTAAATTCATCAAAATTACGGATTTGGTCTCGTATCACCCTCCACCAAATCGCGGCATCTGCTTCTAAATGTCGACCGATCCATTTGACATCGTCACTTGGGTAGAATGTGTTCTGGATTTCGGTCAGTTCTTTGAGAAATTCGATGGGATATCGGTCTGTGCCGTTGTATTTTAATTCGCTGTTATGCGGCCCACCTGTTCTTGCGGTCGATCCGACTTCTGCGTTGGCTAATTGACGCTGTAGTCGTTCTTGGCCTTCTTTAACTTTGGCGATGTGGTTTCTTAATTCTTCTAGTCGTGTCTCCTTCTCTTTATCTGTCTCACTGATTTTCTGTACAGCCGATCGTTGTCTGTCATCTACTTCTACGATCTTCTGGTTTAACGAGTTTACTGCTTCTCCTTGTTCTGTCCGTAGTCGTTCTACGTTGTTCATGACAACTCCTTTCAACTCTTCATTCCTGCTGTTGGTTTCTTGTATATGTGTGTCTATTTTGTTATTTATTTGGTCCACTGTCTTCTGTGTATTATTAATTGCTTCTTGCCATTCTTGTCGATCCTTCTCTCTCAATTCTTTACTTTCTTTGGTATGTCTTGTTAATTCATTCTGCAAATCTTTCATTCCACATTCATTCTTTTTCTGTAACTCGCTAATTTTCTCTTCCCATTTCTTGGTGTGTTCTTGCAATTCTACTTTTATTTTTCCAATCTGTTCTTCGTTATGTCGTTTCAATTCCTCTCCTAGTTTATTCTGTTTCTCACTTAGTTTCTCGCTTAATTCTTCGTTCTGTTGTCTCTGTCTCTCGCTCATTTTTTCACTCATTTCTTCATTCTGTTGTTTAATGAACTCGAGCAATAACTGAAAGTTCATCTCGCGAGGTACTAACGATTGTCCCCCCGCCCTTGTGGTCTCGTCGGCGCTGGTGTTTACACTCTGCGTCGATTCTTCGTCACATCCTTCGACGCCTAACTGGTTGTTCACGTCGAACTCCATACTATCTGAATTATTGGTTGTCATTTTCGCGCGACTACGCGTAATCATTCAAGTATGCTTAAACTAAGTCTATTTTCTACTACTGACTTATTGTCTAACAATTGCTTATAGCCACTGCCTGTCCTCAGCCTACTCACTAATAATATTTATTATTAATTAATCGAGCAATCGCTTCGTGCAATCGCGTTGGGCGCCATATACAATATTATATATTTTATGCAAACGTATTTGCATAAATTAATTATTCCATTAATTGTATAAAATTTTATCTGAATTTATGAAAGTGCTGTCGGTACAAACTTTGTCGTACTTACGTGTATTTAGCCCCGTAGTTGGACGCCATATACCATGTTATTATTATGCCACGCGTTGGGCACCATGTACAATATTCTATTTGTATATTTACGTCTCTAATTGCATAAATTAATTGAAATTATTAATTAAATAAATCTTGCTTGTTGCCGCTTGTTGCGTTGGGAAGCCATCTACAACGTTAAATTTGTTGTATATATAGTTTGTTATGCCCCACGTTCGTTGGGAGCCATATACAACGTTATATATTTTGTGCAAACTTATCTGCATAGATTAATTAATTGATTTTAATTAGGTCGCAACCCCAAGTTTGGGTGGTCATATACGACTTTATATTTTCTGTGAAGTTATGAGTGTAAATGTTAATTGTTCAAATAACTAAATTACCTTGTTTACTATGATTGACAATTCTTTATCAGTTTGAATAAATGGTTTATTATTGATGCTAAATATATCTGCTCATAGGAACTTCATCATGTAAGGTATGATAATTAATTGTATTCCATTCTAAGGAGTTTTCCATAACTGTAGGGTTTTGCTACAGATCTTGTTTACTGCTCCAGGACGGGCATACCATATATGATGATACCCTCTGATATCACTGAACTTTAATACGTCCCGCGTTCTGGAGCACCATATGTAAACAGGTGTTTTGGGTCAATAACAATTATGTGACTCAGACACTATTAACTTTTGTGAACAATACAAATTTATTATATATTTTCAGTGTCATTTAAATTCTGAATCAAAGTTAGCGTTTCTATACGACATATTAAATACACAATGCTGTTATATTATCTCTAACATCTATGAACATCTACAAATCAATAAAGGTTAATTAATGACTTTATAAATTTCAATATATCCTACTCTATGGATTCATATTTCTCAATTTGCGTTACTTAGAGCAATTAAATAAACGTATATTCAACTCAGTGGCGAGTTCTTTTTGAGTGGCAGGACAGTGGCAACATAATCTAATGGTACATGAATAACAATAATTTACTTGGTGTTTGTATCCGATTTGCGGTGACTAACTGCGTAGTTCCTCATTCTGCGACGAGGTCCAGGCTGAAGATAAGACGATTAATCTACTCCGCGTCATTGAATTGTGATACGCCAATTCAATTTCACTTGACACTCCGTCACGACACTATTTGTTCCACATTTTATTCGGATACTCGCATGAACGATAATGACTAATAGCGTTAACTCGAATATTTCTTCATTGTCTAAAACACTTTTGCGTGCAGGTTCGTTGTCACTCTCGGTGTACGTGTGCAATAGTTTATGCCGCGTTCAATTAGAGCGATTGTACCATTTATAATGTATTCACTATGCAAATATAATTGGTTTTATTTGCATTTCAGTGAGTTAATTCGTGACACAATCTCACTATATTGTTTCATGTCACTTACGTCACGGTAATGTGATATTGTCAATACTTTATCACACGCATTCGATTCATAAAACGGGATATTTATGATCACAAAGTCTGATCGTACTTAACTCGAAATTGTCTTAGTATTTAGTCACGGGTTAGTTCTACAGTTTTACATAGTTTCTGATACACTCCCGAACGATCTCTCTGCTTGTATCAATACACTTTACTACAGTCCATCTGAAAGACTCTGGCTGATTTATACCGAAATAGAATTGACTGACAAAAATTAGAATACGACCGAACTGAGACTGAACTCAAATTGACTGTTTGAGAATTGAAAATCGACTGAACTGAGATTTAAAATAGACTGAACTGAGATTTAATGTAGACTGAACTGAGATTTAATGTAGACTGAACTCTCCTTCTCTGCGAACACCTAATTTTATTTCTTCAGCAACACGACTCCCTCCACGGATATCATACCCTTACTGTCATGATTGGCTTCTCGCTTCCGATTCTGCGAAGGCTTCTCCTAGATACTCTGGCTGGGGTCTCTAGTCTACTTCCCATTAGCTCTTCACCCTTGTCTCCATGTTGACGTCTTCTTAACACCCGCCTTTGCCGAATTCCTTGTTCCTGATAGGTCAGTCTAGACCCCTCTCTAAAAGTCTGGCTGTCCACACCACCTCCACGTATGACGACGGACCTAATTACACGGTTGTCTGTTACGTGATTGTCTTACGTTCCCTACTGTCCTTCCCAAGAGATTTCCTGTCCGCACATGTGTGTACCATAACCCGGGTGTGTCGAATCGCCATATTGTCCTCGACTTCCCTTGTTACGTTCACACGCTGATGGTGGTCATCTTCCAGGAACTAACATCTGCTCTGCAGCCCTCTAAGATGCTCCGTATGTCGTGCCAGCAAGCAAGTTACCCGCTGTGCGGCTATGCATGTTCTTTTGTTCTTAATTGCATCCGCTCTTAGACTGCTTTTGTGGAAAATGTTATGTCCATGTGCAGCCGCTAACTCACACGTGTATGTCGAAAATGTTGGCGTCCCCTTAGTACATGCTTTGTCGGTAATTGTGACGAAAAGACATAGTCTTTTGTTTCTTTGTTATTGTAGCCTTTTGCGCTTATGTCGTTCACTCACGTCCAACATCTGCTGTGTGCTGAGGCATTGTCTTTCTTAAGTCATTGTCTAACGGCGGCCGTTTGGCTATAACATGCATCACTCTTGACAGTTGGCGCCCGCTACGGTGCCGTTTACTCAAAAAAAAATTCTCTACTGTAATTGCTTCACAACTGTTAAAAATTTATTGAATGAGAAACTCCACAATAAAGTTTTAGAAAATAGCAACAGCGTACATTATTTATCATTATTATCTCAGGATGTCAATATAATTTACAATACCTGCTCCTGCAGGAAAGTGTATATTGGCACTATGAAGAGTAGTGTCAACACCTACATCGCTGAACATCAGTGACATTGCCATCTTGGGAGCCTGAGAAGTCAGCTGTAGCAGAGCATGTGTTGTGTGCATGTGATGAGTCCCTGAGACCTATATGATAAATCAGTCTCATATTATGGGTCTCAAAATATTTACAGCAGCTCAAAATAAATACTGCATTGTGTTCCATAGAGATATTCAATGTTTCTGATGTGTTTTGGTTTTTACAACTAAGATTTGCAGATGGTACTGCAGGTATCAAATATACTACAACACTACAATATTGCTTAAAAATTTTGAGGTAAATAACATTAGGTAAACTGTGACTTTAGGTATTAGAATTATATAGCTAATCCTAGTTTTAAAAACTGACTCACTAATAGTTACCATTATTTTATAGGACTTTTAGTGGATTGGACAAGAAAGTCTAATTCACTTAAAGACTATAGTGATTCTGTAGAAATTCCATTAAACAGTCAGTTACTGGATGGCAGGACAACCTTTCAAAAAGTAATATCACGATCCTGCTAAGGATGACTACTCTATTGGCAATAAAGTTTGTTAAATGATACTGGTACTTTGGGCCACAGCTCTACACACTGGAAAGTTATTAATGGAATAATCATCACTAGTTATAACAGTTTAATATTTCTGAAAAAACTTAATTTCTTTCAAAGGAAAAATGTTGCTTTTACCCTTAAATAACAAGAGTTTAAAAAACAAGTAATAACATTTGATTATACTTAAATATTATTATATGGAGGCAACAAACTTAACAAATTTAAATTTGGTACCGGTACCAAACGCTTTTCAAAGTTTATACACAAATAAAAGAAAAAACTTGTTAAAAATATTTTGCTATTACAAACAACTTCAACAACATGGAGACATATATACAATATAAAGAAAATAGAGTCTGGCTGTATTTCTTTACATTGTATTTCTCCATAACTGATGAACTATTTCAAACAAGCATTGTTTTTACTTATATGCTCTTGAAAATTTAGCTAGATTATTGGTTTCCACATAATAATTTTTAAACATAATTAAGATCAGTTCTTTCCAACCTATCAACATAATGTCTAAATTACTAATTCTTCAGTCATCTGTACAGAAACAATGAGATTGTAACAGTGGTTGTCAACAATTTACTGATATTAAATAGTATGCTGCATGAGTTACAGAACTCACTCAGTATTTTGAACAAAGTACATTTTTATTATTGAATAAATTTTGATATTAGATAATTTTCCAATTATCCAAATAATTATCAAAATCCCGTTTATGCTACTCTTGTTATTTAGTAAAGTAACAATTGTAGAGCAATCATACAATACACGCTAATAATTTCAGACAGTCAGATTTGTGTTATAATTCCCTTTAGTCTAACATTCAGCTAATTTTAATGATTTTTAAAATTGTTGTTCCCATTTTTTGCCCTGGGGTAAAAAAAATTGAAATTTTCAAAACCGAACACTATATTCAGATTTTAGCTAATCTTCTCTTTAATTTGATATCCCATATGAATTTTGGGGATTTTATTAAAATTTGCACACACTTTTTGACCCCTGTGTCCCAAAATACAAACACTAACTTTATATTTTTATTAAAACTTCCTTTAATTTCATAATTTACATGGATTTTTGAGAGTTTTAAAAAAAATTGTACCTCCTTACATTTTTGTCCCCTCTCGCATTTTTTTGGGGGACCAATCTAAAAAACAATTGGGGTCCGTAGGGTAAAAATATGAACATGCCTGCCAAGTTTTGTGTAAATTGGTTGATGCATTCAAAAGTAATCGTGAGACTTATCCCAAATAGACAGACAAATGCCAAACAGCTGAGTTAAAACTGAGAACTTGTTTGCTTATTCAATAAAATCAGCATTTTTATTTTAAACTATGGTTAACTTATTTTACATGATCAGACATTTTCATTAAAATCAAAATACCTAATCTTCATTGTATGAACCTGATAATCATCTGAACACATTATATCTCATTAAAAGCTTCGTAATTTTTCTCTTTAGATTTCTGTGTATCAGTATTATACTTTTGTTTGGAACGTTAACATACTTGGTATTTTTATATTGTGTTGATACAAAAATAATTTGTAATGTGATATCTCTTTGCAGAATGTGTAACACTTTGTCTTCTAAAATTTTAGTTGTTATTATGGAACAGAATAAGATCTTTGAATATTGTTATAAGAATTAATAAATTAATACATAATCACAAAATTGTTGAAATACTTTCTATGTGATGTAAAGTTTCTCTACTTCAACACTTTGTATATTTTCATTAAGATGTCAAAGATTTAACATTCAGTTGCAAACTTTTTCCACGCTATTTTTAAAATGTTTTGATTTTTCAGGGTGAATGCACAGTGGAAAATGCAAGAAAATTCATTATGGAGAGACTTGCTCAGATACCTCTAGGTATGCAAAATATGTAGTTGTTAAGTGATAAAGTAATTCAACAAATCCTTGTAATATTTTACATTCTGTTTATATTTCAGATTTTGAACCATATATTTTGATATCAGAGGCTAAGCAACTGCTGGAAAGCCGGAGGAGACGGCATCATGTGGTAATATGAAAAAAGTTTTATTAAAGAGTTGTGGTGTGTGTGTGTGTGTGTGTGTGTGTGTGTTTATAGATTACAACAAAGTAGAAGAGGTGTTGGACACAGCAGAATATACAACAAAAGGAAGGTTTAGTTAAGGGGATGATATTTGTGCTATTTGGTCTCATTATCTGAAGACCTTACCAGACTTTCTGTTATATGTTATACTTAAATGGAATCTTATCAGACTTTCCACCTTCGTAGTAATAAAATTCATGATTAAGGTAGAGGTAAACAAGACTTACTCTTTTTGGATTCAGTGGAACTTTAGTGACAAACATGCTGATAAATGGAATAATTCCTATTTCAGACTACATAAACTTGAAAAAAGAAAAATCTATTAAAGGAGTATGCAGATACAATAACAAATGGGTATGCAGATCCACAGATAAGCAGGAAATTAGGAAACACTTATCTAACGGTACAAGAATAAAGGAAAACAGAACACAGATTGAGCCTGACAACAAAAGAAGGCTCAATTTTATGAAATAGAAAATTAATGTGAATAGGATCTAATCATAATTATGGATACTGAAAGTAAAAAAGGGTTTCATCACATAAGCATTCATAATAAATGCTCAGTGTTCACCATTGTTCCTAACACAGACCTGTCTACAATGCAAGGATCTTACCAATTCTTGAAAACGCTTGGTATCTTTGACATTTGCTAGCAGGCTTCAATAGTTCTTTCTGTATATCCTCAATACTTTGAACTATAGTTGAGTATATTGTGGTTTTAAAGTGCACTCATAGATAAAATCTAATTCAGTTGGCTGTTTTCCACCATAACTTGATTATATTTTTTTAGAGCTGAACAATAAGATGTTGTTGTTCACAATAAACTGCTTCACATTTTACCTAATAACCATAATTGATATAATTATAATTTCCAGAGATATTATTGATTAAAAAATTAAAGAATCTGCAATTTTGTAATTTGAGGTGACAAAATAATTGTGACTATTTGATTTATTAAAGAACGTCAATTTAAACATGTGTACCAAACAAGATATCCCAAACCCTTCCAAAGTTATGTTTCTGTATAATCTCTAACCTAACAGTAAATGCTGGTGCCATAATATAAACGTGTTAGTTTTAGCTGACTCAATGAAGGAATTTTAAGGGACCTGACTATCAAGGGTACCTTAAGAGTGATAGGATGTAAGGAAATTTTTAGTCAATATTCAGGTCCATGCTTATAAAAATACTACTAATCATTTGTCTAGGTGTGCATGCACAAAAGAATGGTGGGGACATTTGGCATGATGCTCTAGTTATATATATTTTGTTAATAAGAAACAGTTTATTTAAAATCAACACTGCACTGTTATTAATAAATAAATAATTATGAATTAAATAGCATTTTGAATAACGTTATGAATTAAATAACATTTTGGAATAACATACCATCTGGCCATATATAATGTTACAGTGATTAGTAAACATTGTATTCCTTGGTATATTAATTTTGATAACATAACTAAGTTTCATATTCCTTAAGCTATTTTTTTAATGAATATAATAAGGATAATGAATTCCATAAAGTGATCTAACGTTGTTATGCACAGAGAGAAACAATAAATGAATTCAAATTTCAAGGATAGACAAGTTTGCTCATTCAGAATTAAGTAATTTGTCATTGCTTTAAGAACACCTTTTAAGAGTTTAAATAGCCTAATCTAAGAAGGTATTATTAGATTTATGTTCTTAACAGTTGCCTGTTACCCATTCTAGGGCAAGCCAATCCAAACATGGTTAATGGAGTGTCCCTTGTTTGAAAGATCCCCTCCTCTTGAACTGATACATTAGTTACCTAAGGAGGGGAACTATGTTTTTTTGTTTTCCAGGGCAATATGAACATTGAACACAGGCCTATCAACATATTGTAAAATGTGTGTTATAAAATAATATGGAAGTATGCTCAGTTTTTTCTTCAGTATTTCAGCGATTTGCATACTGGAAATATTGTATGCAAGTATTTCAAACTGGAAAGTTTGATACAAATTTTGATATTTTGTACATATCTAATAACACATTTATAATTCTTAAATATTTCATGACTTCAAAAAATTAAATATGAAATAATTTAAAAATCTTAAATCTCAAGTGTAGATTTATCAAGTGTATGTAATTAAAAAAAAAACTAATAATTTTCTTTTTCTGGATCATTTTCAGCCAACAGAAGTGCAGCTTGTGATTAAATGGTTATTAGAAAGTGCTATTGCAACATACACTGCTGAAAAATTTAAAAAAACTATTATTTCAATGTCACAAAAGATTTTATTGGTAAGCTGTAATTTCAGTTTATATAAATGCAAGTAGTTATTTTTATAACATAATTATTGTTTTACATAAAAATTTATTTAGGCAAATGTTTCCCTTTACTACATAATCTAATTATTGTACTGTTAATAATGGTGTTTTTTTTTTTACAAATTATGGTACAATAATGACATTTGATTCCTCATTATACCTGCAGTTGATCATCATATGCAAGTATTAAGTCATAACTACTATCTCTTCAGTACTCAATGTGACTGTGTTATATGGTTATTATTGTCTATTATTATCTATTATTTATAGATACAAAGAGTCATTTGTATACATACAAAGATACATAAGTCACGTGACATAAGTGTATTTTTAAAACTACAGATGTTAAGCAACTCTGTAGATGTTATGGCCCACTCTCTATGAATGCACACACACACACACACATGCACGCACGCATACACGCATGTGTGTATACGTGTTCGCATGCATACACACATTATTCTCATTGGCAAGTTATGTCTCTTCAGTTTATTGTAGTTCAAAAAAAACCTATAAGGTTTCTTGTTAACTAGTAGTAATTACTTTCTGCTTCCTGTTGCAGTCTGTACAAAACATAAAAGAACCTTCTTCACAAATGAGAAAAGTTGGATCCATAGATGATTCTTATAAATCAGCCCGATTTACAAAGGTGAAATATTAATATTATTATGATATTAAAACATCCTATCTTGTATATCCTGTTTAAATGCTATCCATCCAACAATCTATTTACTGTATCAAGATATTGAAAGGTCATGAACAAACTTAATCTTTTATTCATGTTTAGTGTTTTAATTGAAAAAATTAATAATATATTTGATATATTTTATTAATTATATAATTTTACATATAGATCACTTAATAAATATATAGTACCAAGATCTAGTTTATACCTATTTTTCTGTTAATACGGTAAAATTATCCATCTCTTTTTTGATGTATAATCATTTTCTTAGAACTATTTTATTCTATACTCTGTTTTGTTTAAATAGATAGTGGACAAGAAACAAGGTTTTGGTTCAATGGAGATTGGTAAGGCAAATATTATGGAAATAGAGTCTATTATCAAGAAAACTCTGAATTTCTCTGATGACAGTGGTGTAAGTGATAGACCACAACAGCCTTCAGGGATCAAGCATTTTATAGTTTCTTCAGAATATTTAAAACCTCTTTTAAAGCCCAGTGAACCTAACGCTATGTCCAAAAAATTATCATCAAAGGTGTATATATTTTTAATATTTAATTTAATATTTAATTAAGTCTTGTGTAATGTTTAGCTGTCAGTTGGATATTTAAAAATTAGAGAAAAAATTTTCTGAATATTAGTTAGTTTACTTCAGAACAGTAGATGTATATTTTCAAAAAAATAAAATATATAAAATTTAGCATTACAAGGCTAATTAATGTGATGTTTTTCCAGGTCCTAAGTTTTGGTAATAATGCAAGAGTCAGGTAATGACATCATGACAATGGTAGTTATTTCATTGAATCTTAATTAAAATAAAAACAAACATTTTGTATAAATTGCTTGGTATTTTGTGCATATGTTGTTTTTTTATACATGTCCATAACTCCATACACACACATGAGTTTACTGTTAATGTAGAGACTGATGATTGGTTAAAAAAATTTAATTTTGTTAATAATGACTAATAAATGCAATCTTTCACAAATACAGTGAAATAGTTCAGTGTGACTGAATGAATTATTTATATATATATATATATATATATATATATATATTTTGCAACAGAACAGGATTTAAGTTTCATATAATAGGGATACTAATGGTGTAACACATTTTCTGATGGCCATAGACATGTTATACGTTGATTTTGTTCTTTCCTTTATAAGGTAGTCAAGTTTTGAATCAAGGTATGTTTAAAAACGAATGTTATATCAAAATATGCATAATTTTGTACTCTTTTGTGTCAAGTGAAATATTTGTATGTAAGTGCACGGGTGCGTGTGTGATTCACATTTTATTTAATAACTTTGATAATTTAATAACGTTGATAATTGACATTTCTTTTTGAAACTTGGACAGGGTGTTCTTAGTGTAAGCTACTACACTTTCTGTTAATAAATAATTATTTTATTATCTATATATTAATATGTGAAGAGAAAACTTTGTACCCCTTTTTAAGCATATTGTGCGCACGGAGGAGTGTGCGATTTGGCATAGTTAAAGTGTATATGGAGGAGGAGCGCAGAAAGCTAAAATTTATATATAATATGTGTTACAAATACATTAAATTAAATAAAATAAAACATTCATTTGCACTTGAAAATTCATTTAAACTTTTTCAAACAATGGTAATTGTTAAAAATAAAATAATTTTGTTGCCAGGCAATAAAATTATAATTTTTTCATTTTAGTGTACATTCATACTGCCAATGTCAAACACATAATAGTCTGTCGTTTGTTTACGTTCATACTGCCAGTGTCAAACACATAATAGTCTGTGGTCAAACAGTCGCACAGAGTAGAGATTGTCGCCAAAGAATTTACAGACAGATTGACTGAATGAGCTGTGAATTTTGTGTGATTTCAAATGTTCCTTTTTCAATAGTCTGTGGAGTGTATGTCAAGGCAAAAAAGCGTTTATTTTATATTTTGTATATTAGATATCTGTGTTTTATATATTAATGTGCAGTTGAAAGTGAAATACAGCTTGCTTAATATACACCTGTTGGAAAAGGAAAATTTTGTAGCAGCAATTTCAATTGACTTACTCTCGCCTAATTATTATTGGTGGTTTCAAAAAAGTGAGTACATTTTATTATTTTTAAATTAAACCCTGTCTAATCTTAGTTTCAGTAATTTCATTACATTTTTTTTTTTTACATTCAGATATTCGCACCTACTTCCATTATGCCTCGACATAGAACATTGACGGGTCGGAGTGAGAGACAAAGAAGAAGGAATATATATTCACATGAAAGTCAAAATGATAATAGACCAAATGCAAATTTAAATAGTGTAAATAGTATACAAAATAATGAAATTATTTTGAGGGATACATTTAAATGCGCACTGAATGTCATTCCAAGAAATTTTAATACTTTTGATTGTGGATTAATGCATTTACAATGCAGGTTTTGCAATGCAAAACATTTCGAATCTGAGGTCACTTTAGGTGAAAGGACTGCATTCACTTCATGTTGTCGTAAGGGTAAAGCAATATTACCGGCCTTAAGTCAAAATGAATACTTTAAATCATTGTATGATGGACTTACTTCAAATGAACCTTCAATAAAAAGAAAGTCAAAAAATTATTTTGAAAACATTCGTAAATACAATTCATCATTTGCTATGGTTAGCTCAGAAGCTAAAATTTCGGATACAGTTACGCGTGGAGTGTATCATTTTAAAATACATGATGTTTTTTATCACAGATCAGGTCCAATGACTGCTGGATATGGTCCCTCACCATGTTATGCACAATTATATTTTTATGATGTTGACACTGCTGTCAATTATAGATTACGTGAACACTATAATCAAACATGCAATAACAATATAATGCGCGAAATCTCTCTTGAATTGGAACGCATTAACCCTTTCGTTCGGTCATTCATTGCAATGAAAGATCATTGTCAGAGAGTTGAAAATCAAAATAAAGAAATATGTATGCTCATTAAAGTAAATCGTGATTTAGATCTACACCGTTATAATGATGCAGTTCAAACTGATGTAGCAGTAATATTTAGTACAGTTGATGGTGAGCCACCCTTTGAACGAAATATGGTTTCGTTTTCAAAAGTTAATGGTACCGGTACCATTAAAAATATCTCTGTTTTGGATTCATCATTGGACCCTTTAGCATATCCATTACTTTTTCCAAATGGTGATACTGGGTGGCATATCAATATTTCTCATAATGTACCAACTACATCTAATTCAAGAGCGCCCAGAAATAAATTAACCATGCTTCAGTATGCAGCCTATCGACTTGCAACTAGAGAAGATTTTAGCTTGTTGCACCATTCACAAAAATTATTTCTGCAGTGGATAGTCGATATGTATGTGAGAATAGAAGGCACAAGGTTACATTTCATTCGACAAAATCAAACAAGTCTTAGGTCTGAAGTTTACAACAATTTAACAGAGTATTTAGAATTGAACCCCAATGCCAATAATGTTGGCCGTAGAGTAATTTTACCGTCTTCATTCAATGGATCTCCAAGAAATATGTATCAGAATTATTTAGATGCAATGTCAATTGTACAACATTTCGGAAAGCCTTCTTTGTTTATTACAATGACTTGCAATCCAAGTTGGTCTGAAATAGTTAGCAATATTGGTGTAGGTGAGTCTGCTAATTTTCGACCTGATATTGTTGTGCGTGTATTCAAGTCCAAACTGAAAGCATTAATTGAGGGAATTACACTAAAAAAAATCTTCGGTAAAGTTGAAGCACTTATTTATACAATTGAGTTTCATTTTCAATCACATGTCATCGTTAGACTTGACATTCATTTACCGCGTAGACAGAATGTTTACTTTCGAGAAGGGCAAGAATGTCAAGCAATTGAAAATGCAAGACAAACAAAATTATTAGCATTTTTTGAATTGAATCGATCAGATCCATCAGCGCATGAATATAAGTATATTGAAATTCCTTTGCATTATGTGTGGGAAGATTCCCAAAAAAAATGGAAGAAGAGAAGGTGTGGAGGTGATAAAATCATTACACGCATATATGTAGTACCACCAAAAGACATCGAACTTTTCCATTTACGATTGCTTTTATTACATGTCTGTGGTCCAAAATCATTTGAGGATGTTAGAACATACAATGGAATTATACACACTTGTTTTGTTGAAGCGTGCCATGCTCGCGGCATTGCTTCAAATGATAATGAATGGCGCGAATGTTTAAATGAAGCAAAAGAATTACATTCACCAAAACAAATGCGAAATTTATTTGGTTACATTTGTGCATTAAATGTGCCAGCCAATGCATTGGCGTTATGGAATGAATTTAAAGTATATCTTAGTGAAGATTTTTTGAGAGATTACAACGAAGAAGTATCCTTTGACACAGCTCTATTAGAAATTGAAGATATTTTGAATGTTCATAATTTGTCATGTCAAGAACTTGGTTTACCAGTTCCCACGTATTCGCAGAGAACAGACGAAGCAAATGCTATTGATCCAATAGAACAAGAGTTTCTGTTTTGTGAGCATTATGAAACTGCAAATACTGAACAGCGCAATCTAATTGATCGTGTGATTCGTGAAGTTTTGCACCATGATACTGGATCTAATGTTTTTTGTTTAACCGCTCATGCAGGTTGTGGAAAAACATTCACACAAACAGCAATCATTCACAAATTAAATTCGCTTAATCTTAGTTGCATTGCAACAGCGTTCAGTGGCATAGCTTCAACTCTATTACTAGGAGGTAGAACTTTACACAGTGTGTTTAAATTGCCTATACCCATTTTGGAAAATTCTGTAGCGAATATTACCGCAAATAGGACGTTACATAAATTCATCATCATTGATAATTATTGATGAAATTTCTATGTGCCCACTGCAAGTGTTGAAAATCATAGATAGATTATTGCAGGATCTATGCGATGAAAATGATAAACATAAACCATTTGGAGTGAAAACGATACTTCTGTGTGGTGATTTTCGGCAAATCTTACCAGTTGTCCCACATGGATCACGTGCAACTTTAATTGAAAATTGTGTCACGAGTTGGCATAAATTTGTTTATTTTCATAAAGTAACGTTTACTCAAAATATGAGAGCCTTACCAAGTGAAATAGAATTTGTCGAATTCTTGAAAAAAAATTGGTAATGATGAAGCCCCACAATTCCCTCAGTTTGGTGAAAATATTATTGAAATACCTCAGCAATTAATAGGAGATGAAAATAATATTATTAATGAGGTGTATGGAAATATTTCCGAAAACATACTCTCAGATAACATATTGAAGTCAGTTATTTTAGCACCTAAAAATGATGATTGTACTTTTATTAATACTGATATACTTAATCGAATACCAGGTGAACAGAAAACATATCATAGCTACGATAAAATAATTTGTGATGATGACAATGAAATCAATAACTATCCAGTAGAGTTTTTGAATTCTTTGACTATTAGTGGTTTGCCACCACATAAGTTAGTATTGAAAGTTAATTGCATCGTTTTACTGATCAGAAACTTAAATACAAAGGAAGCATTAGTCAATGGAACAAGAATGCGCATCAAGCGTATGCATCGTAATGCTATTGATTGCGAAGTTTTAACTGGAACCGCACGCAATAAGAGAATTTTGATTCCACGTATAAATTTAACATATTCCGGTACTGTTTTACCATTTAACTTTCAAAGAACTCAATTTCCAATTATACCTGCATTTGCGATGACAATAAATAAGTCTCAAGGACAAACATTCGAAAAAATTTGAATTTTATTGAGGCAGCCAGTTTTTACACATGGTCAATTGTACGTCGCAGCAAGTAGAGTTCGATCATTCGATGGTTTGAGATTTTATATTTCTGAATATAATGGCCAAGGGCATTTAGCAAATGATGAAAGAGTTTTTACAAAAAACATCGTTTACACAGAAGTTCTGAATCATTAAATTCACTTTCAAACTATTTTAAGTTCAATGGACAACATTTATTTTTTTAACCGCCCGGTTTTTTGATTTAATGAAAAATATATGAAAAAATACGAGGCACGTATTTTTTATTTCATTTTTTATTTTGTATTAATTTTTTATTTAAATTTTATATAATTCGAAAAAGATAGGCAAAATAACTGTGTAGCCTTGGTGAAACCTGGTCAGTAAGGCAATAAAAAAAACCCAAGGAAATGTCAAAAAACGCGTTATTGCTTTTTAAATATGGCTTAGCCAAGCTAAACCTCATTTTTCCTATCTTTCATATTTTTCAAATATGTAACTCGAAAATTAATGCATAGAAAAAAAAATTAAAAAATTATATAAGCTTTGTAGCAGAAATCTTCAAACTGTTTTCGAATTTTGTACCTTACCAAAAATGAAATGTAATCCACTGGAATTGAAAACAATGTATCTTATACTTCTATGAATGTCAAGTCTCATTTTTATTAGCGTTTATTTGATTCAATAATAACATGAAAAAATTAAAACTGACAATGAATTATATCAAAAAATAAATACGAATACAAGCTGTAATTGTGTTTTTTTTCAACTGTTACTAACATTAAATTTTAAATTTCATAGGTATTGCAGGGAATTAAGGCAAACAACACACGCTAATGACGTATTTGTACACACTCGCAGCTGACGTAATAGAACAAAATTCAAAACAATTATATGCAATGATTATAGAGGTATACTCTTTGACAAAAGAACCTCAATAACGTTCAAACTTAAAAATTTAATGAATTACGGTCGAATTCCGACCACTGGCGACCACTAGTACTTTATTATTTTATGTAATCTACTTTGAATGCAGTTTAAATCATTATGTTTATTACTTGAGTGTGTCACCATCTATGTCGGTCGCATTGAGTTATGTATCCTGGATACCTACGTTTTATTTACATTACATGCGCGGTTGTCATAAGTGATTTATTATATTGTTTAATGTACTAATAAATATCAATTCATTTAATTAGATCATTGTGTTTTATCAGTAATTGCTTCCTGGTAAATATAATAATAGGTTATGGGCCCAGAGAAGTAATAAAACACATTGTTGAATTAAATTATGGACAGTAATAATATGCAAGAACTCTTTTTTTTTGTTGCATGTGTCAGTAAGAATTGAGTGCACAAAGTTAGTTGTAGAGAAGAAACTACATTAAACAATAGAAATGGATTTAGTCAGATCAAATTTAGAAATGTTGAAAGATGATTTGCAAGGAGGTTCCAAATATGATTCATGGATATTCAAACTTAACCTAACCTTAAAATCAAAAGGTATTTATCAAATCGCAATGGGAGTTAAAATTAAGTATGAAGGAGATGAATCAAACGCAGCTGTAAAAGAATGGATTGAAAAGGATTTAGAATCACAAATATTAATTGGATTGAATGTTGACAGTAATATAGCAATGAAAATTGCAAGGTGCCAGTCCGCAAATGCTATGTTAGAAAAGTTGGAAACCTTATACGGAAAAAAATCAAACGTTTCAGTTGAAGGCCTGCAAAGATTATTTTAATATAATTAAATTACCTTATTCGGTCCACCTTAGTGACACTAGCTGCTGTCGGTTAATGACGCGTTTCGGGATAAAATCCCATCTTCAGATACACAATTATCAAACTTTAAATGTATACCACAATTTGTGGTTTGTCATAATTTTAAAATATTTAAAATCTTTTAAATAAAATATATATAAACAAAAACGTAACAACTGTCGCTCGGAGCGTCCGCATGCATGCACGCTGTATTACGACTTCCTCACGACTGGCTATACTTATCACTCAACCGTATAGCAGTGTCAAACAGGTTATTAGAACCGAAGTTCATTTGATCATTTAATATGTTATTTTTGGTCATTGCGTTTTTTGTAGCTTTGTATATTTCGAACTCCTCTAGACTATCCATTAATTTACCCTTCTTGCAAGTATGCAACGCTACGAAATTGTTTTCGAAACTAGTATAACTATGATCATTTTCTATTAAATGTTGTGCATAACTGGAATTATTATTATTTGTTTTTGGAATGTGCTCTAAAAATCTTGTGTAAAAATCTCTGCCGGTTTGGCCAATGTAGAAGGCTGCACAATTATCGCATTTAATTTTATAGACACCTGATTTATTTTTTAAAGGAATATTTAAAATTAATCTTAATATTTATTTAATTTCTTGGATCTAACCATAACGAATAACGGTAATGAATTGACATACAAAATATACAGAAAGCACACTTACACAGATACGGTTATACATGCTAAGTCATTTCATCCTCCGGCCCAAAAAATGGCTGCATTTAACAGCTTTATTGACAGATTACTTAGTGTTCCCCTTAATAACGAAGACTATGATCAAGAAGTAAATATTATAAAACAAATAGCTCTAAATAATGGTTACAAGCCAGTAATAGTCGATAAAATGATAATTCTTGGATTTCGTTGTCCATGACGTGTCCGTTACTTAACTAAATATCACTATAATATTGACGACTCGGAACACAAAGTTTTTTATAAGTAAAAACGTAAAGTTTTACCTTACAGCCTAAACCGGCTTTCACCTATAGAAGGCTTCATCAGAGGCTGTCGTTAGTAGCGCTGCTCGTCTTGTTGTTGGCGACGAGAAAGTGTTTCGAAAGATTGAAGCTGTGTGTGTGTGGTGAGATGTGTTCGAATAATGCGTGCGATTTGAATTGTGTCTGTTCGTTTAGGATGTCCTTTTTATTTGTTTTTGTGTGTTTGTATATTTCTAATTGTTATAGAGTGTCTAGTTTTCGCCCTTTTGTGTGTACGTGTAGTATGTTCATGTTATTGTCGATGTTTTTATATGTGTGGTTTGCTTCAATGAGGTGGTTTGCGAAGGTAGATTCTGTAGTGGTGTGGAGTGGTTTTGTGTGTTCAATGTATCTCTGTTTGAAGCTACGTCCTGTCTGGCCTATGTAGAATTTACTGCAATTTGAACAATTTAGTTTATATACACCGGGTAGATCGAATTTGTTTTGTGCTTTGGGCATGCGTTTTGATAGTGTTTGTTCTGTTTTGTTAGTAGTTTTGTAAGCGATTCTGTATCCTGCTTTTTTGAATTTGTGGGCATTTTTTTTCTGTTTGTTTGTTGATGTATGTTAGTGTTATGAATTTGTTGTTTTCTGTCTTTGTCTGTTGTTTGTTTTGTGTTTTGTGTAGGAGTTTACTGACTATTGTTCTGTCATAACCGTTAGATTCTGCTAGATATTTTATCGTGTTTAGTTCGTCTTTGTAGTCTATTTCATCTAAGGGGATGTTGTTAAGTCTATGTATCATGGTTCTAAAAGCAGCTAGTTTGTGTTGTATTGGGTGATTGGAGGTGTTGTGTATTAGTGTGTCAGTTGTAGTTGGTTTTCTGTATATACTGAATTTGTGCCTGTGTTCTAGTTTTGTGATGGAGAGGTCTAAGAAGTTTATGGTATTGTTGTGTTCGCATTCGGCAGTGAAGGTTATGTTTTTATGTATTTTGTTTATGTGCGTTAGTAACTGTTCACATTGTCTTTTGTTTCCCCTGTATAGTATTAGAATGTCATCAACGTATCTGTGCCAATATAGTATTTTATGTGAGTGTCTGTCATTGTTTGTGAGTATTTTTGTTTTTTCTAAGTGTTGGAGGAAGACTTCTGCTAGAATGCTGGATATGGGGGAGCCCATGGGTAGGCCATCGTTCTGTGTGTAGTATTTATTGTTATAAGTAAAGTAGTTTTGTTTTGTGATAATGTTCAGAGTTTCTGTTATTTCATTGATAAGTTCGTCTGGTGTGTTGTTCTGTTTGAGTTTGTTTTGTAGGATGGTGATTGTTTCAGAGATGGGGATGTTTGTGTACAGGTTTTTAATGTCAAAGGAGGCTAATGTGGCGTTATGGGGGATGTGTATGTCTTTTATTTTTGTTACTAGGTCAGTGTTGTTTTTTACTGCAATGTTGTTGTCTATTTGTGTGTGTTGTCTAATAATTTTGTCTAGATATTTTGCCAGTTTGTGTGAAAAATAAAAAACCTGACACCAATCAAAACAGATATAATTCCCTCGCACAAATTCTACCCACGTACAGTAAACCTCACGAACGTCAGACTCACAAAAAACGAACAAACACTCCTTGATAAAGGCCTAAAACATAACATACATTACAAACATAACAACCAAACACTAACAAAGCTCATAATTGACACAGAAACAAATATACAAAACACAGCACCAGAACATCAAGACACATTAAGACATAATATAAACAACACAATAGGAGTACATAAGACACCAGACAACAACAACCACAACTCAGAAATACACACAGCCATCAAACTGAGGGAAAAGGCACACAAACACAACATCACATTTGTAAAAGCTGACAAAGGCAACACGACTGTAATTATCCCCACAGACAACCTACACAAAAAAGTACAAGACTTCATAGAACAGAACAACATCACAGAACTAAAACACGACCCCACCGACAGATACCAAAACTCAGTAAAACAAATAGTCAACAAAGCCAAACACATTATGACACATAAACAAAAGCCCTACATGAAACAAATCCGACCATCAGCACCTACACTCCAAGCGCTTCCCAAAATCCATAAAGAAGACATTCCGATCCGCCCCATTATCAACTACCGTAATGCCCGTGCACACAAACTGGCAAAATATCTAGACAAAATTATTAGACAACACACACAAATAGACAACAACATTGCAGTAAAAAACAACACTGACCTAGTAACAAAAATAAAAGACATACACATCCCCCATAACGCCACATTAGCCTCCTTTGACATTAAAAACCTGTACACAAACATCCCCATCTCTGAAACAATCACCATCCTACAAAACAAACTCAAACAGAACAACACACCAGACGAACTTATCAATGAAATAACAGAAACTCTGAACATTATCACAAAACAAAACTACTTTACTTATAACAATAAATACTACACACAGAACGATGGCCTACCCATGGGCTCCCCCATATCCAGCATTCTAGCAGAAGTCTTCCTCCAACACTTAGAAAAAACAAAAATACTCACAAACAATGACAGACACTCACATAAAATACTATATTGGCACAGATACGTTGATGACATTCTAATACTATACAGGGGAAACAAAAGACAATGTGAACAGTTACTAACGCACATAAACAAAATACATAAAAACATAACCTTCACTGCCGAATGCGAACACAACAATACCATAAACTTCTTAGACCTCTCCATCACAAAACTAGAACACAGGCACAAATTCAGTATATACAGAAAACCAACTACAACTGACACACTAATACACAACACCTCCAATCACCCAATACAACACAAACTAGCTGCTTTTAGAACCATGATACATAGACTTAACAACATCCCCTTAGATGAAATAGACTACAAAGACAAACTAAACACGATAAAATATCTAGCGGAATCTATTGATAAAATATCTAGCGGAATCTAACGGTTATGACAGAACAATAGTCAGTAAACTCCTACACAAAACACAAAACAAACAACAGACAAAGACAGAAAACAACAAATTCATAACACTAACATACATCAACAAACAAACAGAAAAAAATTGCCCACAAATTCAAAAAAGCAGGATACAGAATCGCTTACAAAACTACTAACAAAACAGAACACACACTATCAAAACGCATGCCCAAGCACAAAACAAATTCGATCTACCCGGTGTATATAAACTAAATTGTTCAAATTGCAGTAAATTCTACATAGGCCAGACAGGACGTAGCTTCAAACAGAAATACATTGAACACACAAAAGCACTCCACACCACTACAGAATCTACCTTCGCAAACCACCTCATTGAAGCAAACCACACATATAAAAACATCGACAATAACATGAACATACTACACGTACACACAAAAGGCCGAAAACTAGACACTCTAGAACAACTAGAAATATACAAACACACAAAAACAAATAAAAACGACATCCTAAACGAACAGACACAATTCAAATCGCACGCATTATTCGAACACATCTCACCACACACACACAGCTTCAATCTTTCGAAACACTTTCTCGTCGCCAACAACAAGACGAGCAGCGCTACTAACGACAGCCTCTGATGAAGCCTTCTATAGGTGAAAGCCGGTTTAGGCTGTAAAGTAAAACTTTACGTTTTTACTTATAAAAAACTTTGTGTTCCGAGTCGTCAATATTATAGTGATATTTAGTAAAATGATAATAAACATAAAAAAAGTTTAGAAAATAAAAATACCAATAAACACATTTAGAACTATATAATAATGTTCACCCTGCTCTATGCGATACAATCATGCAACGTATTAATCAATACATTAAGGATAAGATTAGATTCCAGAAGAATAAACAAACTAATAAAATTGGCCGTCTGATAAGCAATCAAAACAATGATAAATTCAATAATGAAAAACATGCTTTCTACCCTAGACTGATAAACATGACTAACGTGGTGGTTCTCACGAACACAGAGGAAAATCTTATCAATAAGGGGCTGAATTACAATTTTCCACCGAATCTTAAAAATAAAAATAACATAATTAAAGAAATAGTTGAAGCCGAATCTGTAATTAAGTGTGTTCCTGACTTAAATGAACGAAATGAACTACGTATATTAATAAATAATAAATTCAATAAAGCAATTAATAATAATTATCATAAACAAAAGAAATTAAATTATACAACAACAAAACATGAACAACTAACAGCTATACAGCTAAATAAAAAACTCATACAAAATAACATTTACTTAACGAAGGTTGATAAAGGCAATACTATAGCATTGTTAGACTTAGACGAATATAAACAAAAGCTATACAAATTCATTAGTAATAATAACATAACAAAGTTAAATAATGATCCCACCAAAAAATACACATTAGATTTGAATAAAACAATAAATAAATGTACAGATCTATTTGAGAAACATATATGCTATTCACTGAAACCAATAAAAGCTAGTGCACCATGCTTAAAAGGTCTACCCAAAGTACACAAAAAAGACACACCAATTAGACCTTTAGTAAATTATACAACCGCTCCAAGCTATAAAGTAGCAAAAACCTTGGTTAAAATAATCAAAAAACATATAAGCTTAGATAATAACCAGAGTATAAAAGGTTATAAAGATTTTATTGAAAAATTACGTCATATTAATATTAAGCATAGTTACAAGCTAGCTTCCTTTGACATGGTAGATCTGTATACCAATGTCCCAATAGATGAAACTTTAAAAATACTCAAACAAAATTTAATAAATAATAATACCTTAGAAATATAGAAAATTAATCAGCTAATATTACTACTAGAAATAGTACTTAATCAAAAATATTTTTCGTTTGATGGTTCATACTACAAACAAAACGAGGGCCTAGCAATGGGTTCTCCACTCTCAGGTATCCTTGCTGATATTTATTTGAATCATCTAGAAAATACTAAAATTTTAAAAAACAATTATTTTGACAAAAAAATAATATATTATTCAAGATATGTGGATGACACCTTTGTTATTTTCAATGGTAACAATAGACAGCTCGAGTCGTTTAATAATTATTTATATAAAATACATAAGACAATAAAATTCACTATAGAAATTGAAAATAACAAAAATATTAATTTCTTGGATCTAACCATAACGAATAACGGTAATGAATTGACATACAAAATATACAGAAAGCACACTTACACAGATACGGTTATACATGCTAAGTCATTTCATCCTCCGGCCCAAAAAATGGCTGCATTTAACAGCTTTATTGACAGATTACTTAGTGTTCCCCTTAATAACGAAGACTATGATCAAGAAGTAAATATTATAAAACAAATAGCTCTAAATAATGGTTACAAGCCAGTAATAGTCGATAAAATGATAATGAAACATAAAAAACGTTTAGAAAATAAAAATACCAATATTATTAACCAACATAATAAAAACCATAAATAAATTTAAAGTACCGTTTACCAAATGGTAAAAGCTTAAGAGCATGATAATGTCTTTCAGCCGCCAGCTAAACGCAACATTATTATGGTTACTGACTGACTGATTGGTTACATACCTATCTACAGCTATGCAGTGTTGTTTGCTTGTTAGGTCTTTAATCTGCGACGGACGTTAGCACGTTAGCGGTCGCGGTTTTAGTTAACGATTCCCGGCTGGTAAATGATGACGTCATGCAGCGTGATGCGTTACAGAAATTTTCAAATGACCCCCAGCCATAAGACATTATCATGTCAAAAATTCATTTCAGCTAATTATACTGGCTTGTTGCCAAATATTTTAAAATCTGTTTTTAAAAGTAAAGGTTATACTATTTCATTCAAAACCTGTAATAATTTAAAAAATTTTTTCAAAACTAAAATAAATATTCCTTTAAAAAATAAATCAGGTGTCTATAAAATTAAATGCGATAATTGTGCAGCATTCTACATTGGCCAATCCGGCAGAGATTTTTACACAAGATTTTTAGAGCACATTCCAAAAACAAATAATAATAATTCCAGTTATGCACAACATTTAATAGAAAATGATCATAGTTATACTAGTTTCGAAAACAATTTCGTAGCATTGCATACTTGCAAGAAGGGTAAATTAATGGATAGTCTAGAGGAGTTCGAAATATACAAAGCTACAAAAAACGCAATGACCAAAAATAACATATTAAACGATCAAATGAACTTCGGTTCTAATAACCTGTTTGACACTGCTATACGGTTGAGTGATAAGTATAGCCAGTCGTGAGGCAGTCGTAATACAGCGTGCATGCATGCGGACGCTCCGAGCGACAGTTGTTACGTTTTTGTTTATATATATTTTATTTTAAAGATTTTAAATATTTTAAAATTATGACAAACCACAAATTGTGGTATACATTTAAAGTTTGATAATTGTGTATCTGAAGATGGGATTTTATCCCGAAACGCGTCATTAACCGACAGCAGCTAGTGTCACTAAGGTGGACCGAATAAGGTAATTTAATTATATTAACCATATAGTGACTCGGTACGTTAAATATGAATAAATTGAAGATTATTTTTTTAATTATAAGTATGATGAGCACAAATCAGTAATAGAAAATTGCATGACAATTCAACAATATGCTGATGAATTGTCTGCACTAGGTGAAAGCGTTAAAGAAAACTGGATTATGCAAAGGATATTAGGTACCTATACTTCCAACAAGACTGCATCATTTTAGAACGTCTTGGGATAATGTTATTTCCACAGACAAAACGTTGAACAACATGTTAGAGCGTTTGAAACTTGAAGAAGACAGGCAAAAAGAAAGTGAACAGGCCAATAATGAGTGTCAGAGTACTTTCATATCAAAAGGACAGAACAATAATAAAACAAAACAAGTGAACGTACAGGAATGCTTTAAATGTGGACAAAAAGGGCACATAAAGAAGCACTGCAAGAATAAACCTAGTAAAAGTTACATTGAATATTTTAAGAAAAATTATCCGTTTAATAAGTGCAACGAAAAAGGTCACTTTGCCAAAAATTGTACCAAAAATGTAGATAGTAAGTCAGAAAAATCAGACAAATCTACGTCAAAAAGTAAATTGATGATTAATGTTGGATTGTCTGTTACTAATATACAATATATATCAATGAAGAATGACTATCAAGATCTATGGTACCAAGATTGTGGTGCCACTCAGCACATGACTTTAAGGAATGACTGGTTGAAAAATTATACTGTTTTACAAGAACCAGAAAAAGTCATGATTGGAGATTCAACACTTATAGAAGGTGTTGGTGTCGGAGACATAGATTTGTTAGTTTATAATGGTCAAGATTGGTGTAACAAACACTGAAAAATGTTTTGTATACACCAAAGATACCCTTTAACTTATTTTCCATCACTAGTGCCTTGGACAAGGGTTATCGTCAGGAAGCAGACACAAATTGCTCGTATTTTTTTGATTCAGACACTGGTGAATTAACAGCCATGGCAAACAGAGATGGAAGATTGTTTAGAATCATGTTTCGCTATGAAAACTTAGAAAAGTGTATTGTTGCTATGTGGCATGAAAAATTAGCACATCAGAATATTAGTTATGTAAGAGACATTTTGAAGAAAAATAATATAAAGTATGTAGACGATTGGGATGACTATGTGTGTGAAGGATGCGTTTATGGCAAACACCATCGTCTCCCACATCCAAGAAATTTTGAAATGGCAAAAGAGGTACTTGATGTAATTCATGTAGACTTGTGCGAAATGAATATACATTCTTTTGAAGGAGCAAAATATTTTTTTATGCTCAAAGATGATTTCTCTCATTTTCGCACTGTCTATTTCTTAAAAACTAAAAATGAAACTTTTGAGAAATTGAAAATCTTCATGACTTTAGTTGAGAATCAGTTTAGAAAGAAAATAAAAGTTTTAAAGTCTGATAATGGGAAAGAAATTAAAATGGAGATACTAAGAAGTTTTGTGAAGAACTTTGGAGTTTTCCACATTAAGTCGAACCCATACACTGCACCACAAAATGGTCAAATTGCGAGAGAGATGAGAACCATTGTAGAATCTGCTAGATCAGCTATACATGCAAGAAATCTAAATGAAAACTTATGGGCAGAAGCAATTAGTTATGCTACATTTACACTGAATCAGACTGGAACAAGTTCTGTGAAAGGTATGTGGGAAAGGTCCTGTGGATTTATGGTTTGGACGCAGAATTGATGTAAATAAGCTTAGAATCTTTGGATGTGATTGTTATGTTTTCATTCAGGATTTTAAGAGAGCCAAAACACAGATAAATCAGAAAAAGGAATTTTCTTAGGATACAGTTTAGATTCAAGTAGTTACCGAGTTTACTTAAGAGACACTGATGAAGTTGTAACATCAGGAGATGTGATATTTGATGAAAAAGTTGAGAGAGAGAGATGAAGAAACGCACAGAGTTATGCAAAACAAACACAGTCGCAGATTCGTGACGACGACACACATCGTCCCCCAGGATTAGGCAGGCTGTACGTTCCGGCTTTCCATATAACATCCGCTTCGGCTTAACGTGGGTGTATATACTTTTTGTGCTCCGACAAACGACTACAATAATCCCTTGGCGGCGCGCATCAACAACGTTTGAATTATTTATAAACAAAACTCGCCCACGGTGACGCACAATCCTAGTGGCAGTGGAATGAAGTGACAGCTGGCGCGGGTTTGCCACAATAATTAGAGATTAATCAATGTTTAAACAGTACACAATATTACAGCACTGTATGTATAATTTGCTGCAACCTGTATTGCACGATGACAGACATTGTCAACTATTGTCTATTTTATGTATCCTAAAATAAATATATGACTTTTCTTTATATGTGTAAATACTTTAGTAAGTCTAGTTGTACAGAAATTTAAGCTACCTTGTCAAATGAAGAAAAAGAATACATAGTGTCAAGTGAAGAAGAAAAATCTGATAGTGAAAGTGTTTATGAAAGCTCTGTGTCTGACAATAATATGCAAAATTAATGTCAAGAAAATCATTGTGTAAAGTGTTTGGAACGAGATCAAACTGTTTGTATTCAACCAGAGAAAAGAAGTCTTCGAAACAGGGCTACTTTAAGGATGCCAGCAAGGATGGTAGATTATGTAGTTGAAGACAACAGAAACCAAAATGTAAATATGGCCATGATAGGTGAGGTAGAAGATATTTCCATTTTACAAGCACTACAGGATGAAAACTGGAAGAAAGCAATGTTAGAAGAGTATGAATCTTTGATGAAGATGAGACTTGGAAACTAGTAAGTCTACCAAAAGAAGAAAAAGCTTTGACTTGTCGGTGGGTTTTATGCGAAAAACAAGATGGGCGATACAAAGCCAGGCTAGTTGCAAGAGGGTTTGAGCAAGAACAAGGAATCCATTATACTGAGACCTTCAGTCCTGTTGCCAAACACATCCTTTCGACTGATACTCAGCATTTTAGCCGATGGAATGCATCTGATGACTTTTGATGTGAAGACAGCGTTTTTACATGGATCTTTGGATGAGAAGATTTACGTGTATCAACCGGTAGGCTTTGATGTTGGCTCAGGTAGAGTTTGTGAGTTGCTCAAGAGTATATATGGACTTAAACAGTCATCAAAAAATTGGAATGTGAAGTTCACAAACTACCTAAGGAAATTAAATTTTGCTTGTGTTCCTTGTATTAATTTAATTTTGATGATCCTTGTATTTATTTTAATGGTGACAGAAGCATTATAATTGTACTTTTTGTAGATGATGGTGCTATTATAGGAAAAGAAAAACATAAAATGATAGATATACTAGATAAACTTAACAAAGAATTTGAAATTACTTATAATTCTGGGTCAGACAACAAATTAACTTACCTTGGCATGGAAATTGAAATTAGACATAAGGAAATTTTTGTAAGCCAACATCATTACACTGAAAAGATTTTGAAAAGATTTAGAATGGAAGATTCAAATCAAAAGTCAACTCCAATGGAAATAGGTATGTTAACCGAAGAACAACATTTTCATAATGATCAGCCACTCGATAAATCTGTCCCATATCGTGAGGCAATAGGCAGTTTACTTTACTTAGCTACAGTATCTAGGCCAGATATCAGCTTTGCAGTAAACTACCTAAGTAGATATTGAAACAATCCCATGGTACGGCACTGGAATATGGTAAAACATGTATTTCGATACTTGAAAGGCACTGTAAACTTTGGAATAAGTTTCAATGGAGATTCTGAACTCATTGCTTATTCAGATTCAGATTTTGGAGAAGACATTATCTCAAGACAGTCAACTACTGGAGTAATTATTATGAGAGGCGGTCCTATTGTATGGTTCACCCAAAAGCAGGGACTTGTTGCTACATCAACTGCAGAGGCAGAATTTCGAGCTGCTGTTTCATTGCTTGATGAAATTTGCTGGATAAAGAGACTTGGTATCGAACTTAGATATTTCAAGGATATTCCTACAAGGCTCTGTATAGATAATCAATCTGCAATTTTAATGTTACAAAATACTACAGAAGGCAAAATAACAAAAGGAAAGAAGCACATTGACATTCCTAGAAAATTTATACAGCAACACATTGGAAATACTGTTTTTTTGGACAAAGTAAGCAGCGTTGACCAGTTGGCAGATATCTTGACAAAACCATTGTCGAAGAAAGTATTTGAATGACTTAGAAATAAAATTATTATGGAGGAGTGTTAATAAATAATTATTTTATTCTACTTTATTATTTTATTTAATCTACTTTGAATGCAGTTTAAATCATTATGTTTATTACTTGAGTGTGTCGCCATTTATTTCGGTTGCATTGAGTTATGTATCCTAGATACCTACGTTTTATTTACATTACATGTGCGGTTGTCATGAGTGATTTATTATATTGTTTAATGTACTAATAAATATCAATTCATTTAATTAGATCATTGTGTTTTATCAGTAATTGCTTCCTGGTAAATATAATAACACTTTCCATATACTCAATTCTCCACAGCTATAATTTTTATATGGTTTTTTTATAAAATCAGTTATTCTTTTATTTCGTTACCTCCTAGAGAGTAATAAAATTTGTAGATTAAATCTAGACAGGCCTTTGCAGAATCGGACAGAGTTTTAACGTAAAGTCTGCCTATTACTGGGAACATCTATGACATTGCTAGATTTTCCACCAATCAGAAGGTCTAAAAATTATTTGAGTCAGTTGGTTGCAAAGAACATATCGTTCAGTTAGCTCTGAAGTCTTGATACGGAAGGACGTACTCATTGTCGTGAGTTTTTCATGTCAGGACAAGCCTATTTCTACAAGACTTAGTAGTTTTGGTAGACTGTATGAGTTCATCGTAGTCACAGCCATATCTTAGAACTCAAATAAATTTTAAATAGATCTTATTTTAGTGCTTTCTCATGAACAGTGGAAGATTTCCGGTCTAGGGGCAGAAGACTTATCGTGGTATACTGAAATTAACGCGGGAACACTTGAAGAAGCAGGAATTGTGTAAGCCAAATACACATGATCTATTTATACCCAGTGTGATCCCTGAGATTAAAGTTATAAACAACAGTAGTTTGATATCGCAGTGCAAGTTGGGCGAGACGTGAATATTCATCGTAGTGGTCTTCGAACATGCGCAGTGCTGCAGCGAGAGCGGAGCGCCTGGTGTCTATGTAACCAGTGGGATTCTACGCACAAGTAACTTTATATGTAAAACAAACCGATAGACTCATTTATTTAAAGACAATTCAATAATAAACGATTTTATGTTGTAACGTAATAAGACAATAGTAAATTTTAATGTGTTAATTAATCAATTTTCCTACCTCCAGATATAGACTCTGTCGTAGTAATTTCAATTAACCTATCTATGCAGTTATTATTTGTATCGTTGCAATACACACTTACACACACACACACACACACACACACACACACACACACACACACACACACACACACACACACACACACACACATATTGAATGGATTATATACATATTGCAAAATTACAACTCTTCACAGGTAATGTGATTTTACAAGGTCTGTTCAGAAAGTATCCAACTATGTAATATTTTGAGAAAAATAATTCAGGTAGCACAGTGGGGCCTTAGTCCCATTCAAAGTACTCTATTTGGAATTTCGTTCACTTGTCCCAGAAGCTTCCACTTCTCAAAACAGTATGCAAGTCCTTTTGGAATTGCCATCAACTGCCATCACATTCTCCTGAAGCTTATTCACTGTCCAAAATCTCTTCACTTCCCATGGTGATTTTAGCATCAGAAAGAGCCAGAAGTCACAGGGAGCCAAATATGTTTGGTGTTTTGCCAAGGAATCCTGTACCATATATGAGGAATGAGTCAAGTGCATTGTTATGGTGAAGATGTCAGTTACCACTTGCTCACAACTGTTTTTATTTTATTTTCACAGCATCCTTCAACCTGCAAAGAATTTCTATCTACTACTCCTTAGTTATTGTCTGACTTGGAGGAGCATACTCATGATGGACCAGATCTCCATTTTCAAATAAAACACTCAACTTGATGTTGCTTCCAAATTGTGGATTCTTTTCTTTGAATTTTTAGCCACCTTGAAAGTGCCAATACCGTATTTTAATTTTAGCAACTCTCATGGAATCCTTTGCGAAAATCCTGTTAATCATTCAAGTAGATTCTGCGGCATATCCAATGTCCAAATGGATTCAAATTAATATGCAAGTATGAAGCAAAACTTGATGCAGATTCTCTGATCTACTTGTTCAGTCACTGTGAATGTGATGGTCACACAAAACGTAAGCTTACTTAATGGCATCTCACTGCCAATTGAGGGGTCTGATGGAAGTGTTACTTCTCAAACATGTGCAGTAAGATATATTGCGATTGGCTACACAGTTTTGTGAAAGTCATGTGGCACATCATCAAGATATTCAAAATGGTTGGATACTTTCTGGACAGGCCTTAGTATACTGCCTGATGTGAAGATAGTAAAACAGGTTTAAATTTAAGAAAAATACAATTTATTATATGAAAAATGTATTTAAGTCTGTAAATATATCAGTGTTTATTTATATAAGTTTTATTGTTGTTAGTAGTATACAATATTACTGTCCTGGATTATTTTAGTATTCTGCATTAGTAATTTACATTTCCCTTTATTGTGAAGTACTTGCTGCTCCCACGGCTAGTATGGAGTTTCTCTTTCTGTATGAAGTCCAACCACATTCCTAATATCCATCCTGGACCTCTCTGTAGGTGTCTTCTTCTTGGCATACAACTCCTGTACTTCTTACATGTTGTAATTTATTTGTATGACCAGTGGCGATGCGTGATAAAATAATAATTTTAGTAACCATAAATATGCCAGCAAAAGCAACCTCTTACTGACGTCAACTATATAATTTGGCCTAAATATAAACAAAAAGCCGTATAATCATATTGTTATTTGTGTCGTTTGTGAATCTTAATTAGAAAATATTGCTAGGAAAATATAAATTGTATTCACATTTTTTAATGGTAACAAATCTGGATTACTGTTGGCATTACACAAAAGTTTCATATCTTGTAAATGATTTGTACACACCGTGTACCATTTTTTCTTATTTTTAGCTATAGAATTAGCTCCCAAGAGATTGCCCTAAATTTTAAGTTTCTAAGTAATTGCCCTTATTAATAGATTGCTCATTTTCCTTATGACCAATAAAACCTAACTCTTAGCTAACACAATAACAAACAACATCTATTAAACAACCTACTATCCTTCGATTTCTCACCATATTTTCATTGTGCTGTACTACTTGAATTCTATATGATTTGGACAAACAATGTTCAATTCTGTTACATCCTAACATATGAAACATCTCAGAATCTTATGAGTTTTGCTACCAGCATGCTTAGCGGTTTCAGCTTCAAAATTTTTTATAGTTCCTCTCCATTAAACATCATACAATAATAGCAGAGCAGAGTTTTGTTTCGCTTAGAACCAGAGAGCCACTTATACTTACTATACCAAACTTTCTGATTTTTCTGACAACTTTTCCATCTTTTTGTAACAAATCTAAAGACGCTTGAGATATTTTTTACTTTAGCAATACCTTTTGCTCTAAATGTACTGTAATGTACTGATTTTGTATTTTAACAAAAAATCGAGTGAATCAAAGGTGTCAGAGTTTATATCAAATATTTCTGGGGTAGAACTGGTACCATACTAACTGTATTCAGCTTGCTCCTTTAAACCAATCGGTATGCTTAAAGGACGACACTTAAAAATATGTATTATAAATTTAATACATAAATGATTATACACTGCTTAGTCTACACCACCATATACAAAGTTAAAAATAATTTATAAACACAACAAAAACAAATATCAACTACGCGAGCGCAATGAAACAAACACAGGTGGCCAGGTGAGAATTCTGTGCTATGCAGTGTGGGGGAGATATGTCTTCTGATATGATGTACAGGACACGTTTTTATGCTCAGTGCGCAAGTCCTCTCCCGTTGTCGTCCACCGAAGCCCTCCTCACCTCCAGCCATGTTAAAAAGACATAAATAATGTCTACCCTGATACTCCACTCCACATACAATTGCATCGCACAGCAAGGTTCCATGGCTCACACTCGCGTCATGTCGCATGATATTTAACTCCTTCAATTAGTTTTATACCCTTTCTGAGTAACTTACACAACTTAATTCATAAATACAAATTAATTATTTTATGAATAAATTATTTGGGGAGACACTGTCTACCTTATCTCCCCTAACACTTTGCCACTCTGTATGACATACATTTCTTAAACATAGGTCTAAATTATATACACACAAAAAGTTTATTAAATTGAACAGAATTTAGTGTTTTCAAATTAAACACTTTCATATACGAGGGTAGGCTGAAAAGTAATGCACACATGCTTGTAGAACATGAACAAAATTACCTACAGAAGCGCACCTGGTAGCATTCGGGAGTAACATTCCCCCTCCAAACGCATGCACAGTTTGAACGAGTTTTGTACAACAATATGCTTTAAGTAGCAGAAGTATGGAGATGTGTTGTAGTGCTATGTCAACGCGAGTTAAACAGTGTGCGGTTATCGAATTTTTAACTGCTGAAAATGTGATTCCTAATGAGATTCATCGTCGTTTAAAGGCTGTTTATGGTGACGATGCTGTTGATAGGTCTACTGTGAATCGATGGGTAATAAAATTTCGTAGTTGCGAATCTGGAAAAGCCGTAATTGATGACGAAAAACGCAGCGGACATCCGATCACTGCCACAGACGATGAACATCGCAAACTTGTCGACGATTTGATTCAAAATGACCGGCGAATCACTCAAAAGCGTATTGCAAACCATGTTGGAATATCAAAGGAACATGTCGGCTTCATTATTGAACAATTGAGATACCGTAAAATCTGTGCACAATGGGTACCCAAGAGGCTCTGCGAAACCTGAAGTGTGAACCGATTCCACACCCTCCCTACTCCCCTGATCTCGCACCTTGCGATTTCTATTTTTTTCCTCTACTCAAGAGAGACTTCAAGGGTAATCATTGCACCTCGGACGATGAGGTGAAAGCAGCTGTCGCGTCATGGATTCGAGAAAAGTCGGAAGATTATTTCAGTGACGGGATAAAAAAACTTGTTACGCGTTGGGAGAAATGTGTTAGACTTAACGGCGACTATGTTGAAAAATAAATATATAATTTTGAAGCTAAGAAAATGTACTTTTATTTACTTTTTGCCCCATCTTGCTATTTCTTTTCATTCGTGTTCTACAAGCATGTGTGCATTACTTTTCAGCCTACCCTCGTAATACCATTTGTGCATTAAAATCACAAGGTAAGCCTTGAACAAAGCAACATCTTTATACTCTCGAATAACACTTTATGTACAATATATGTTTATTACTTTAAGTTCTTTGTTAACTATGCTGTTAGTAATGATGCTGTCAGAGCTTACTGAATTTAGAATGCTAAAAATTGAATGTTACTATGTCCTCTCAAAGAATGCTAAATTAAATTACTGTTTATACCCTACATACAAGCTGCTAGTAAAATTAACATGTTTGAAACAATATGTACCTACCAAAGCCTAAATTTAAATATTATTTAAAATTGAAAATTACATATTACTGCAGTCTCAATATTTCCTTCTTTGTTCACACTTCTAAAAAAATAATCATAACTTCTCCCTTAACTATTTGGGTTGTTGCAATACACACACACACACACACACACACACACACACACACACACACACACACACACACACACACACACACACACACATATTTAGTGTTAGTTTTTTGTATTGACTGTGTACTCATTCTTCATTCAGAACACCTGCTCTGATACCTTCCTCAGAAAGTGTGTTTGTATTCTGTTGTGTCTGCTGTCATAGGTTGTAGTAGTGACTCACAACTGAGTTGCTATGAATATTGTTCACAGTGGTTAGGTCTTGATGTATACTATTGTCATGCTAGTGTTGCCTGAAAAAGCATTTTCTCCAAAAGTGTTGGCTTGCATTGCATTCAAGATTCTTACTCGTTCCCTCGTTGTTGCAACAATTCAGTAATTTATAAATTTTTATAGATTCCTAGACTATTCTTTCAGACTTATTAACGATGTATGTTCAAATTCAGTACTGTGCCCGATAGTGTTATGACAGGATAGACATCTCCCCTCTTCACCAAATTCACATGTTCTTATGATGCTCCTGGATCCCTCCTTTTGGATTGTCTGATGTATTTCCTATTGAAGTTAATGCAAGGAATTTTATAGATGCTTGTGGTTTCATAGAGCTTGGGATAAATAGCGTTCAGTACTTCTGCGACTGCACCACACATTAAAGTAATCAGAAACATGATTTCTAGAGATGTTAAAGTTTCTATGTTCCTTTGTTAAAACACTCAGTGAAGAATGAAGCAGAAGGACACAGTCATATCTAAAAACCTTTACCGAAATTCTGAAATTACAACGGGCTGTGAAATTACATAGGCTGTGAGTGTATTCACTCACAAACATATACATATGTATTGTAGGTGAATTGGAGAATCCAGCTTACTAAAAATGGATACTATGATTTTATAATGTGCCAGATAAATTAGAAATATGTCTTCATTTCTCTAATTAACCTGATATTTTTTACTTTTATAATCTTACTGCATTGATTCCTATAGCTTTAGCCAATTAAGAAATATACACTAGTTCACTCAATAAGTATAGTTTTAAGAATGCCACAGGCATTTGCATTTGCCTGAAATAGTAAAGGCAAATTGAAAAGTATGTGTAACAAGATACTTATCTTTCAAAACGTAGGTACTTAAGTAGTGAACTGATTGTAAAACAGGTAGTTAGGAGGTAGGAATTCCTAGGGACAGTCCTGTCAGGGAAAATAAGACATTCACTGCCTATCACAGATTTCAGGGACTTCTGACCTGAGAAGTTAGCACCCTTTACCAGCGTTACTGATTTAGTCCACAATGGCTGCGATGGCAGAGATGAAGAACATCAATATGGGAAAACTGGCATAGATGACAACCCAGCTTTTAGGGGAGAATATAAAAACAAAGAAGGAGATGGAACTCTAGTTGCAGCAAAACCAACCCATCTAAGTGAAGAACACCCTGAAATCAAAGTTCTAAGTCCTCCATGGTATGGGTTGGAGGTAAAGTCAGTAACCCTGTGTCTGTTGCGTCTGTAACAATCATTTACCATTAAAAATACTAGTAAAAAGTATCAGTCGGACAAATTTAATTGTTTATGATTTAGCAAACAAAATGAGACTCTAAATATTAGTACCTGGAACATAAAAGGTTTATGCACCAAGCAAAATACATCCAAGATGAAATACAATGCTTCAAAATGGATATAGTGACTATCACTCAGACCAAAAAGAAAGGTAAAGGTAGTGAGTAAATACAAGTTTGTATACATATCTACAGTGGCATTGACAAAGCCTGCAGAGGTAAAGCAGGTATCTCCCATTTTATAAGAAAAGCGTTGGTAAAAAATGTAAGGATTGGGATGCTATTAATGATAGAATAATAAAAATTGACCTTAAATTAAAAGGAAATGATTTGGTGATAACTGGAGTTTACAACCCTTCAAATGATGATACAGTTGATGTCAAAGATGAGCGTAATGGCAAACTAAGTCAACTTTTAGATACAGCTAGAAACAGGAAAGAAATAGTTATGTTGTGTGATTTTAATGCACTTATGGGAACAAGAAAAAATGACACCATTGTAGGATTGTAGGTCCTTAGGAGATAATAATGTTAATGACAATGGAGAGAGGTCAACAGAAATATGCCAGCAACATTCACTCAAAATTATAAATGATTTTTTTTTTAAATCAAAGATATACTTATATACTTATGTACAATCATTGTCCAAATAAAATCAATAGTTGACTTTTTTGTTAGTTAACAACACACCCATTTACAATATAATGACATTAAGTTTCATAGATTGGTAGAATGTGGCACTGACCACTATCTTGTAAGAGCACAGATATTTTTTCCATGGAAAACAGATGATTTAGTACCCCTTTCCTCATTTTCCAAGCTCTGCCATTTTACCAAAGAAGTCCATGAATGGATGCATATCTGTTTAACAAATGTCTTTCTGATAAATTTATTCCTGCAGTAAAGCCTTACCATAAACAAAAAAATTGGAATAATAATCCATTTTATTAATAAATAACGCCCCTTCTAATCCTCTTCGCAAGGAGCTGGAAACAGAAACATTTAAAGTCATATTTCTGCTGCCAATCATCACTTCACTTGTTCAGCCCCTTGATCAAGTGGTAATCAAAACATGCAAGCAATAGTACCGCTGAATCCCCTTATTGTCTGTTTTACGAAACAGTGATAGGGGTTACAGACTCACGTTGCCAAATAAATTTTAATGATATGATATACTAGTCAGCCAATGCATGGAACATTGTTTCTTCCAAAATCTTGCAAGATTTGTTGAACAAACGTCTTGAAACAAATGAACAATTAAATTTAGCACAAAATGACGATAGTGAGGAAGATTGTACCAATGATATCAAACACAAAATAATCCACAGAATTCCTGGGTGTGAAGATGTCACAAAAAGAGATATTGAAGAATGGGTTAATAATAAAGGAAGATACATATTTAGTTACGAAGAAATTGTTAGAGCAATTTTGGAAAAAAATTCAAATACCAAAACTGAATATTCGCCTGATGAATAAAATTCAACTCCATGCATTTCACTTGCAGACGGATTGGATGCCTTGTATTGGCATTATAATGTGTAGAACAGCAACTGGAAGCTCAAGCACCTGACTTAAATTTATTCAAGAAATGGAAAGACATCTCAACAAGAATAAGAACAAACACTACTCTGAAGCAGACAACCATCCCGACTTTAAAATAAGACCAAGTTTTCAATCAATTTTGTACTGTATACATAATTAAATTCTATCTATTATGTAGGCTATCACAGGCACAGTATGTGATAGATTAGTATTTATATCTATTTTTAGATTATTTCTATTATTAGATTCAATAGAAACCAGGCTGTTAGGCTGTGGTCAATTGCTTAAATTATTATTATTTCTAAATGCTTCGGTCACACCTCCAGAGTCATCTTCAGTAGACTACAGAATTGAAAAGGATGTCAAGCCAAACGTTCCTCATTGTTGAGGAGTGTTCAGCTCGACATCACTTTGATCACTTTAGTTTGTTGAAGATGGGCTCCAGCTGTGTGGCCAGACCGTTTAGAAATTATAATAATTTAAGCAATTGACCATGGCCCAACAGCCTGGTTTCCATTGATTCTAAAAATAATTAAAAATTCTTTTTCTTAGTTTCCTTTTTTTATTCTACTGTATTTATTTTAAACTATAGATCTACTATTTTACAAAATGTTTAATATAAACATTTTCCTGACTACTTGAGTTTTTGATATCCAAGGTAGTTGTGGTCCACATTAACTAGGATAATTGAGACTCCACTGTATCTATTTTACATTTAAGACATTCTCTGCTGTGTCAGTCATAATGACCGAAATTGGGTCCACGCTATCACGCCGCATCGTCATAATGACCGAAGAATCGGCTTACTGTTTTATGCCGTGTATCACGCCGTCAGTCACGCATATAACGTTATTGCTCATAATGCATGACATGGTTATTAACCATACAAGGCATGTATGGATGGTTAATGCACATAAGAACTTTTTAATTTATTTTTTATTTTTAATTTTTTTATTTTATTTATTTTTTCTATATTTTGTTTTTTTTTATATTCCTGTTGGAGATACAAATTTAATTTCAAAAATAATACAAACTAGTTAAACATAAAACAAAGTAGTAAACTATAGTTATAATAATACAAAACTTTTCAAAAAGTTACAAATATTTAAATTATTGTATGTAAAACATGTTAAACAAAGGAAAGGCTCTTTTTGACACCCTGAGCAAAAGTAACTTTTTCATTTTTCTTCTTTCTTGTGGCTCTTTTCCTTCTTGTACAGCTTTTTCATAACATCCTTTACAATGAGTCCTCATATCCACTGCTCTTCCTTTTATTTTGAACAACTCATGGACCAGTGGCATACGCAGAATTTTGTTAAAGGGGGGGGGTCATTATTAAAATTGTTTACAATTGACATTATCGGTATTTAAAATTTTGTGTATTATTATTATTATATCATGTTACAGTATATTTGTTATACTATGTTCGAATAGAACATATTCATAAATACCTTAATAAAATCTTCGAAACGTATTTTTTTCACAGCCTTAGGCTACAGTTTTTTAACAAATTTTAACATCTGTTTCATTTTGTATAATAAAAATGTTTGTGCCAGTGCCACATGTCATTATTACACTTAGGCTACACAATAATCATATATTTTAGTCAACGGTTATTTGTATACGATAGGTAAGACACTTTACATAACAGGAAAATCCATGGAAGCAATCAAATATATTGAAATAAATTTAATTAAACACAATATGTCAATATGGAACTCACCAAGGTTGAAGAATGAAACTGATGAATCCACACTCTATGAAGGAATTTGAATAAAAAATTGAATGCAGTTGTCTCAAATGTTCAAATCAATATTCTACTGTAGTCTATTATTGTTTTGAAAAATCATTGTTTAAAATGAGTACCAGTAATTAAATTAATATACATAGTATATATAATGTACGTAGCCAACAGTATATAATGTCACTACACTTCGGAAATTTCAGCATTCACAATACAATGTTCAAACGACGTTTTTTTTTCATTAGTTCATTTAACACATCTTCTGCAGTTGGAGTGTAATTTCTATGTATGTTGAGGATTGCTAATCCATTCAAACGTGTATTTCCAGTAGAATTATGCAAATATGTTTTTAGACGGCATAATGTTGAGAAACATTGTTCATTTGTACATGTGGACACTGGGAGCGCAGCTAGTATTTCTAGCAAAGTAAATATATTTGGCATTATGTTGGGATTGCACATAGTTAACCCCTCTACGGCCGTTTTCGGTTGGTCTCCCTTCTCAAGACATGCAATTTTTCTGAACCATAATTTTAATTAATTATTCAGGTCTTCTTGGCAACCGCTTCTTGTCACTGGCATAGAACTCTGTGAGGGAAGTGAAAGCAGAAACTTGAGACGGCAGGGGCAGAAGGACTGGGTTCGTAGGTAAAAGGCACTGAAAGTGTTTCAATATTTCCTTGTGTTTCAAGAAACGCGAATCTAGTTGGGACATGAAGGTATTCAGAAATGGAATAAAAGTAGAGACACGAAAGTAAAGTTCTGGCATCACTGATGATAAGTCCAAGTTCACACGGTTTATTTTGTCGCGCTGCCATACGAGGGATTTGAATGGAGGACCCCAACCTATTCAAGACTTCAGAAGCACAAATGAAAATTTTAGAAAATTCTTCATCAACATTTTCGCGTATAGATCTCATTTCACTGTTAACATCTTCAGCAAGGTTTACTGCTTTTACGAGATCAATAGTTGAATTCTGCAGGAATTTACACAATGGGAGACTTTAAGAAAACAGTCTCTGAATACAAAACAGCGATATCACAAATTGACAGTCAGTCAGAGCACATAAAAGTGAATTTGCTTGTGAGGATGAGTCTTTCCATTCTGATATGCTTTGAAGGGTTGCAATAATAGGGTCATACAATTCCACCACCGCGGCCACAGAGTTATACCTTTCCAACCAACGTGTTGCACAAAGTTCAACAAGTTTTTTACGGCGTGAAGTTGTAGTTTCCATTTCACTTATCGCCGATTTTAAAACATGTTGCCTTTTAGGTGTATTAAGAAATTCGTACAGACTCGATATTATACCCATGCAGTTTCTAATGGCAGCTACTTCACAGGCACTGGATACAGCTAAGTTGAGGCTGTGTGCTGAGCAGTGGACATATAAAGCTGATGGAATTATTTCCTTTACATGTGCCTGGACTCTGTTTACTTTTCCTGACATAGACATAGCTCTGTCATACCCTTGACCACGAATCTTATTTATGTCTATATTTAATGAACGCAACTTGTCCAATATCGCCGTTGCGATTCCTTTTCTGGTCACATCATATAAGGTACAAATTGTAGAAAGTTTTCCTTCACAGTAAAATTTTCTCTATCAACATGACGAACACACAGTGATAATTGTTCTAAGCCTGACATGTCTGACGTCTCATCACTGAGAATAGAGAAGCAACTGGAGGCATTAAGTTCTTTCACGAGATTTCGAACAATCAGCACACTTCAATTATTTCATTCTGTATCCTAGGACTGGTGTACTGCACATTTCCAACACTACACGTCAACATATTTTTTAATACAGAATCAGTCTTATTTCAAAAGCGAAGAAGTGCCCTGAAATTGCCATCATTTTCTTCTGGTTCTTGGTCGACCTCTATTCATCCTGAATCCCTGTGGCCTCGCAGTGCGATACATTGTTTCCCGCAGAACCAAACACTTTCAATAATAGGAATAAGATTTTTCCTGTTCTCCAGTTTCTTTTGCATTGTTGCAGTATCTATTAACCCTATTAGCACATCGACTTTTTTTCCCCACATGAAATATCGGCCAAAGTACCGGCTACCTCCAAACTTTGTTTGTGATACAGACACTTCTCATGTTCTGAAAATTGCTCGACGGCATCCTTCCAGTTGTCAAATTTCACACTACAAAGTTGACCTAAGGGTTGCTTGCCAGATCCAACACCATCACTTGGAGCAAAAAGTGCACAAAATTTACAAAAACTCTCTCCCTTAAATTCGGAATATGCAAGCCACTTCCAGTGGTAAAGTCATTTAAAATTTCTCTTTCCTTTTGTTGGAAAAACAAACCCTGGATTTGGTTCCCAGACATTGTTCAAGACATCCAGTTTCTTTTCATTAGACAAGTCTTTTCCTATGTAAACTCCAATATCATAAGCATGTGGTTCACTGGAACTTGAAGATGTTGATGCTTCTGGAATCAGAACAATACACTTATCACTTCTAAATTATTCAGCAGGCACATCAACATTATTGAGTGATGTCGATGTACATTCAATATGAGCCGAGTTTTCACAGGGGGATGTGAAACTAGTTTCAGGAAGAACGTTTGTGACAACATCATCATGTGAAGAAACATTTGGCAATGTGAAATTTTCACTAACCTCATGAGAATCACTACCGGTACGCGACTTTTTGCTAAAAAATTGTAAAATTGAGCTTTGTGGTCGCTTAGACATATCAAAGAACCTGGAACGATAATGTGAAGTTTCTATTTAAAAATATGAACTGCCAAATGCACAAAACGTTAAACGAACATTCCACAACAAAATCTGAACTCAGACTAATGGGGGAATACTGCTCGACAATGTACAATATTTCACATCTACACTGCAGAACTGTCAAAACAATATGTTTCACAAAGAGTAAGTTTATATGGTGTCAGCCTTATTTTATTACAAGGTCGGTATTATTATTGTACCTTCTTAACAAGCGGCTCGGCTTTAATGCTCCTTTCTCTCTTTCAGTAGACGAGGGGGGTATATGCTTTGACACTCACCGCGCCAGTGAGAGCACTGCCACGTTCTCAGAATGCTGAATGACAGCTACTTGTGTCCCACGTGGAGTGATGTTCTGTACGTGCTGGAGCACCAAGCACAGGGATTATATTACTGAAGAAGGGGAGGGTGGACTGTACCTTATGTCGATAGATTTTGTTACTCTGACAGTGAGAAATTAGAGGAAAGAAAACGATTATAGATTTTTAAAAAGATACTCAAATATAAATATGTCAAGTTTTATTTTTATTTAAAAAATATTTTTATTTTTATATAATATTAAAAAAGTGGTTAAATGTTCAAAGGGGGGTTCAAACCCGGTAACCCCCCCTTGCGCACGCCTCTGTCATGGGCTTTTCCTTCGTCTTTCTTTTGATATTGTGGCTACTTATTCTTCCCTGTTTTCTTCCTTGCCTGAAGTCAAATATCAGATAATGTCTTTCCAAAAGTCGATTAAGCCAGTTTTCCAGTACATTCTTTATACAGAATGTGGGCGTTGACCTTGGATGTTGACGTAAGTAACTGTACAGCCAATTTCCTCTACTCTTTAACAATTTTCCTGAGGGGTGACTAATATGATGCCATTTTGTCAGAAAGGTGTACTGAAGATTTTCCTTTGATGTAGGCAAAAACAACTTCAGTTTTTGTGGTACTTAGTACTTTTTTTTGCTTAATTTCTCTTGTTTCATGAGAGCATTTAGTTGATAACATTATGATACTCTGTAATAGTGATGACCGTAAGCTTGACCGATGTGGCATGGGATGACAAAAATAACCACACCATGCCGCATCGGTCACATTGACCAAAAGCTATTAAGATCAAAACTCTTGCGTTGTGGGTATGGTAATAACAACCAACCTTAATTTAGTAGCCTAAAGACACAAAAATGATAAATAACATTTTTGCCCAAGGGGACAGGTAGGCTAAATACACCGACAGATGTTAAGTAGATAAAAATGTAAAAATTTACTTTTTTATAATTAACAATGTACATAGAATGTTTTCACCAGTGAAGAATGTAGAGAAGTTTATTATTTTAATTTTCTGTGACACAAACATTTTTTTAATATTTTTGTTATAATTTTTTATTTACTGCAGTTCTGAAATATCACAATACATACTAATTTGGCATAAATTAGACGAGCACTTTGAACAATATAAACTATGTACTAAATGAAAGATTACAGTTTTGAAAGTTCTATAGTCCATAATAAAATTTAGTTAGGTTTACCATAATCATCAACATCATGAACATGATAACACCAGAGCATAATCAGCTCAGTTATTTCCAGAACTCACTCACTTCTCACAACGAATAATAATCTCCTTTTATTTTAATAATAAAATAAAATGGAATAAATTAAGATACTCAGAAAATATATATTCTTTCATATTTTAAGAGTATATAATATAAATGATATATAAAATAAATGTATATAAATGATTAATTACAAATATGCCCTTTAAAGACTATTATATTTTCCTGTACTTTATAAAGTATTGTTTTCCACAGTTTTGGTGAAATCTCTGCAGTTTTAATACCATTTGATGGAGATGACATGAAAAGCATAAAGACTCGAATTCCAACACCCATTGTAAGTGAAGCGTGTTTTTTTTTTTAATAACATAAGATGATTACCAGCATCATACAGGCACTTTAGAGTTAATACTTAAACACACACACACAGCATCATCATCATCAGCCAAATCAGCCCTTCTGAAACATATCTTTGCAAATGATATGTTTTTTATGATAACATTGTGCGAAAATATCAAAATCCTTTTTTACTTCCATGTTCCATAAGGAAATGGAAGTATGGTGATGGCAAAAAAATCGAGTTCGAAATAATTGCAGATTCTGATTGTACTACCCTCAAAAAATGAAAAAGTAATTTTTCAAAAAGTGTCTGTATGTGTGTCTGTCTGTGTCTATAGATTTTTTTCTATTGCAAACGATAAAAGCCACAAATTAAAACAAAATCAAATAATTTTTGCATACAGCTCTGAATTGTAGAGTACTCAAGACGTGTTGTTTTTGGTGTAAATCGGTTAAGGGAAAGGGGTAGTTTACCAGCAACGTTTTATGTTTTAACAAGGGTTATTTTTTCTTATGGCAAACGATAACAGCAGCAAATTCAAACAGAATCAAATAATGTTTCGCTTACAGCCCTGAATTGTAGAGTTCTCAAGACCTATTGTTTTTGGTGAAGATAGGTTAAGGGAAAGGGGTAGTTTACCTGCAACATTTTATGTTTTAACAAGGGTAATTTTTTTATGGCAAACGATAACAGCCGCAAATTCAAACAGAATGAAATAATGTTTCGCATACCGTCATAAATTGTAGAGTTCTCAAGACTTATTGTTTTTGGTGAAGATCGGTTAAGGGAAAGGGGTAGTTTACCTGCAACATTTTATGTTTTAACAAGGGTAATTTTTTCTATGACGAACGATAACTGCCGTAGAATCAAATACTTTTTTGCATACCTTCCTGAATTATACAAAGCTCAAGGTCTGTTGATTTTGGTGAAGATCGGTTAGGAGAAAAGGTTAGTTTACCTGCAACGTTTTATGTTTTAACAAGGGTAATTTTTCTTATGATGAATGATAACTGCCGCACATTCAAACAGAATCAAATATTTTTTGTGTACATTCCTGATTTGTAGAAAACTCAAGGCCTATTGATTTTGGTGAAGATCAGTTACGGGAAAAGGATAATTTATATGTAACATTTTATGTTTTAGCAAGAGTAAAGTACTTAATTTTGATAAATAAAGTATCCTGATAAGAAGATCATAATAATCCACTGTCATATAATTTTTTTATGACGAATGATAACTGCTGCATATTCAAAGAGAATCAAATAATTTTTTGCATACTCATACACTCCTGAATTTTTAAGTACTCAAGGTCTGTTGATTTTGGTGAAGATCGGTTAAGGGAAAGGGGTAGTTTACCAGCAACATTTTATGTTTAAACAACGGTAATTTTTTTCTATGACGAACGATAACTGCCGCACATTCAAACAGAATCAAATAATTCTAGTACGTAGGCTTTCACGGCCGGTGTCACTATAATTACTTAACGCTTCCGGGCTGAAAGGCCGTGGTCGAATGCTTGTTGTTACAGTGCTAGACGTTTTGGCTACACCACCAGTGGCCATCTTCAGTAGCAAAGAAAAGTTCGTGAAAGATGGAATGCCAAACAATTCGCCCAGTGAAAAGGGGACAAGTAATAGTAAGAGATGGCTACGCTGGTTCTATTTATAACTTTTTGGCCGCTTCAGGTAATTCACACGAACCAATCAGAAGCCAGCTAATCATTCTCCACTCTGATTGGCCGTGGAAAATAAACCATGCCAGACACTATTTAAGGAGATGCTTTCACCTTCTCGAGCTGAACGCCCGACGATCACACTTCCTTCTAAACCGTCTCCTGACTCTTATAGATGAACCCCCGCCCAGGATACTACGTAGAAAACCATGCAACAGAAGGGTCCCTGGACCCGTCTAGGGTCCTCCTCTATCGTAATAGAAAACTTAAAAATAATATAAAAAACAGAAAATAAACAATAAAAATAATATAAAAAAATTAAAAAATCCTAAATCAACCTGTCCTCCTGTTTCTTCCTAAAAAAAAAAAAAAAAAAAAAACAGCATTTCATCTCCCTACATCTTCAACGTCGTCGCTACCCTTAAATAAATAAAAACAAAACCCTCCATTGGTAGCCCAATTAAAACCCAACAACCTGTTCCTTAACCCGCCCATGCCCTTGACATCACTTCGATGCTTCTCACTAACTTTAGCGTCAATTGCTGCAAACGACACTGGTATTACAGTCCGTAAGTTTGGCACTTATTACCCCACCACCCCCTCTCCTTGAGGCTACAAACACGTGTACCACCTTCTCATCGCCCGGTCATTGCTGGCGTCCGCTACCTACCCACATTTCCATTTCCACATGGCTGAAGGGAGATTGCTCCAAAACAGCCGGAGAGGACCAGTTTGGTCCTCTCAAATAAAACACAAAAAAAAAAATTCTTGAGCATCACCGAGTCGTCTTGCCTGCAATGACTCACCTCGAAGGCACCGCTGTGGAGATATTAAACACTCTAGGCGGTGTACTGATGGTCGCGGCGTATAAACCGCCGCAAAAAGAGCTCCTTCACCCCGATCTAGCTGTCGCGTTCGATGCACACAGGAGGGTCATGGCCGGCGACCTGAACTGTAAACATCGCGATTGGAACAGTCGCTTGACTGTCCCAAACGGGAAGCATTTACGCAGGTTTGCTGATTCACGCAGGGTAACAGTGATTGGGCCTACCCAACCTACGTTCTACCCCTCACAACTCCGCGCGCCTCCCGACGTCTTGGACATAGCGGTGATCCAAGGAATTGACTGTCCGGTTCACGTGTCCGCACTAACGGAACTATCGTCCGATCATCTCCCCATCTTGATACACGTCGCTACCCAGCCACGTCGTACGCAGAGATGTCAGGAAGGTGGTAGAATGGGACCGCTATGGCCCGGCGTTAAGTCGCCGATTGCCAGAGGCGGGACTACTCGAAACCGTCCGCCAAGTCGACGAGGCAGTTGCCGCGTTTGACGAGGCTGTCGTATCTGCGATCGACGCGTCTTCCAGGATGAAGCCTGGCGTCACGCCCCACTGGCAGCGGATCCCAGAGGAGACGCTGGCAGCGGACCCGTGATCCGGCCGACAAGGCAGCGTACAACCGGGCGTCCTGCATTTTACGTCGTGAAATGCAGGCCTACCGGAGACGCTGTTGGGAACTCGCCGTGGCCCAAGCAGGGGACGGATCGGACGAAAGTAGCCCTTATCGGATACATTTGGCGTTGGTAGGGAAAAGGCGCCGACCTCGTATCCCAGCCATTGCTGGACCTTTCGGTCAAATCCTGGCTCGCCCGGAGGCGAAGGCCGAGTACTTGGGCTTGTGTTTCGAGCAACAGTTCGCTCCTAACCCGCCCATGGACTGGGACTTCGATGAAGAAGTCGAGAACGAAGTGGAAGACTTTCTGTCTCTTCCGATCACGGCGGAGCCCGAACCCATCTCTTTGGAAGAGGTCTCAGATCGGCTCGCTGAAATTCAGCCAAGAAAAGCTCCAGGCCCGGACGGTGTTACGAACACCGCTCTACGACTTCTTCCCGAGCCTGGATTTCAATTCTTGACTGATTTGTTCAACGCGTGTCTCAGACTGGCCTACTTTCCCAAGAAATGGCGAAAGGCGACGGTCACCGTGATCCCGAAGCAGGGAAAGGACGCTTCCCGCCCCGATAACCTCCGGCGTATCAGCCTACTCTCCGCTACGACCAAGGTTTTTTTTGAGCGCCTCGTGCAGCGTCGTGTACGAGAACATCTAATCAACTTTGACGTGCTGGTCCCCGAACAGTTCGGCATTTGTGTGGGGTATTCGACCACTCATCAACTGATGAGAATGGTGGAATGCGTCACGGAAGCCGGGTGTCGGAGAGAACGGACCGTTGGCTGTTTCTTAGATGTCGAAAATGCCTTCGACAGCGTACGGCATGATGGCCTATTATTCAAGCTTAGGGAAGTCCAGCTCCCGGACTGCTACCTCCATCTGGTTGCTAGCTTTCTGACGGAGAGGACCTTCTGCGTGAGAGTTGGAGATTCAGTCTCTTCCGAGAGACGAATCACAGCCGGCGTCCCTCAAAGTAGTGTTCTTGGCCCCCTTCTGTTCTCGCTCTACGTCAACGACGTGCCGAGAGAGCCTGGAGTCCAGGTGGCCCTCTTTGCGGACGACACGGCCGTATTTACGGCCGATCGTCACGTAGAAAGAGCCGTCTTACGACTGCAGCGCCAGCTCGACACGCTCGGGGACTGGACTGAGAATTGGAGAGTGCAACTCAACGCTACCAAGAGTGTAGCCGTCGAATTCTCGAAGCGACGGAAGAACCCTGTTAGGCAGTTACGTATCGGCAGAACGTACTTGCGCTGGTCCAAAGAGGTCAAGTACCTCGGATTACACCTCCACCGTCGGCTCACCTGGCGTACCCACGCTCAGACAGTTCATAAGCTTGCATCCGCTCGTCTGAGCTTACTGTTTCCACTCCTGATCAGCTCAGCCATGACCAGGAAATTGGGCAGGATGATCGTCGGCGCGTATCTGCTGCCGGTCATTACCTACGCCTGCCCGGTCTGGGGTTACCTCGCCGCAATGCATAAAAAGAAGTTGCAGAGCGTCCTCGACAGGGGTCTTCGGCTAGCGGCCAAAGTCCCCCGTCGCTTCTCATCACGCCTTCTAAGGAGAGGACTTGGCGTCCGCTCCTTAGACGAAACTTTCAGGCGGCTTGCACGCAAATTTTATGCACGTGCGGCGAGGTTCCCAGACAATCGTCTAGTGGCTGGGCTGGGAAGGTACCGTATACGTCCAGGTGATTCGTGGAAACGCCCCTCGGTGTATACTGCGCTAGTGTAGGCTAGCACAACAGCCGAGAATCGGCCTGCTATAGAGCACACGCCCTAATTGGGCAGGGCCACGAGGCAGGAGCTCCAGAAGGTAGCTCGGAACTCAGATACCGAGCGGTTCGTCTCTGCGACGTACAACCGCACAGCCCAGAGCGGAAAACCCAGTGGCAGGAGTCCTTTCTGAGACTCGGGACACTTCACTACTCGCGACCCGCGCTAAGCGCGGGCCCGCAACCCCCAACCCCCAATCGTGTCTCTTACTAGTGCTTGTCCCTTTTCACTGGGCGAATGATTGTAACGCCCCCTTAGTCCCAGAATATTTTTTACACCCTTTTTCTAATCTCCAAATTTTTTTTTTTTCTTGGAAGGCGTAACTTAATATTTAAGACTAGGTATGTGGCCTAGATGGAAATAAAATGTGCTGAGCGCATAGTGACAGGTCTTGCAAGAAAACAGCTGATCAACAATAAGAAGATTTTATTTATGTTTTTTTGAACAATTGGTTTTACAATCATTTTTGTTTGAGTTTTTCTTAATTCTTGACATCCATTCATATCTCTCTTTAAAGTCACATGGTGGTTTAATTACAACAAGAATATATCAAAGTATTTCCAACAATTGAATAACGGCATGCCAACCTACTGAATTTATTATCTTTATTATAAACTTGTACTTCTTGTATTTTACTTTCAAAAGAATTGTTTGTATTGCATTAGTAATGCAGGAACCATTCATTAACATATGATAATTATAAGTATGTGGAGCAGACAATCCATGGTCATTAGATAATATGATAATAATTAAATTAATAATTAAATTCAAGAAAACTAATTCCTTAAGTGTGTAGCAGTACTTTCATCTACCCATTCCTCATCGCTAGGATTAATCGCATTAAATTGAAACCAGTGATCACAGTAAACCAAGGTTTAAGTTGGTTACTTAATATGATATATGTAGTAAATTAGTTGTTAATTAAATATTAAAATATGTCGCTTCTTTTTGTTAAGTTAATTAAATACAGGAATATTATAGAACTATGATAAACTGAATAGTTAAGCTGAACAAAAAAAAAAATAACTAAAACAATGGACCTTTAAATTTAGAATAAGAGAAAGAATTGGAATGTGCAGGATCACAAGTCATATGACAGGCAGATGCAAGTACTCCCAGAGTGTTACATTTTCTTTAGGTCTGGATTTTGTCAAAAAAAGAATTTTAAATTCGGTTTTCTCTTTTGCAGTAATAGAATTAAATATTTAGATAATACAAAGGTAACCCTTGACTCTATGCAAATTCAAAACACAAATACTTATAAGTTATTCATAACACAGTCAGCAGTGTCCACACATTAGCATGTCTTCACCAAACATGTTCAGTAATGTTAACTCTGAAACATGAGTCTAATTTCTAGCAATAGGTTTTAGCGTGTGTGTTACCCAATAACTTGCGGAGCACTTCGTGTGTGAAGTTTATAAAATAAAGGAAAGTTCCCACCTGATCTTTCGGATGGCACTAAATATGTTCCTGCATTTTCAGTGGTGTGTGAAGAGCGATGTCGGATGGCATGACGGCGTTGGGGCTTCTTATGCAGGCTCTGCGGATGGGCGAAGATGTAGAGTGCCCATCACGTGGACCCCTTTCCTCCCGACTAAAGCGGGGAAACCTGAAGCTCTTTATTAAATTATCTAGGCATAGTGGTATCACACGTTACGCCGTCACAATCCAAGCCGCACCAAAGTTGAAAGAGAAAAGAGGCCGATGAACGCATTGCGCTAACTTATAAAAACTCAAACATTGCTGTCTAAATTTCGTTGACAAGCGGATGCCACAGCCAGCCAAATGACGTCACCACTCAAGGTCGCCGCGAACGACTGAATCTCGATATCAAAGCGGGCATCGTAACATGCAGCAATAGTGCACCGAACGCACGGAAAATACAATTAAACTGGCCGTAGTGTTTACCTTTCAATATAACCACAGCACACCCTCACCCCACAATGGCAACTTGGTTGCCAACAAAACTCAAGGCTGTAGCCACAGTCTAGGACCCCAGGTCTCTAGACCTTTACTTCCCCATCACCTACTTGGCATTGCCGGAAATCTCAGATACTTATCCGCACTTAGGAGAACAGAGGCTCGGAGTGAAAGCGAAACGAGAGGAAGTAAGAAATGGAGTACTTATGTGTGCCTGAAAAGGTGTATGTGTATGAGTGTGCAGAACTGCATGCTGACCTGGCCAGAGCCAGCACACAGCAACCAGAGACAAAACACTGGTGGTAATAGTTTTTCAGTCTGTCATATTTGTACCATTTATTACTTTGTGACTCTAGAAGACAGTTCGTTGATATGGTAATCCAGAAGTGGAAGGTCAGTTATACACACTCCTATTTATAATTGTTTTACAGAATGTGATTGCATATTGCATATTTGTAATACTGCTATTTTTGGCTTTTTTATTTCTGCTCCCATTTCATATGGAAAATCTTCAGACTATTTGTACATTTGTCTGTAGTGTTCAATATTGTCCTCAAGCGGTTATTTACTGTTAACAAGTAAATTTTGTATTATTTGTTGGAATTTAAGTATTGAAAGATAGATACTTATTTAATAAACATAAGGTTGGATACAAAAAATTTATATTTAAAATCATTTAAATATTAATTAAATAAGTGGATGGTTGAGTAGTGAAGAAATTACGTATCAGATAAAATGGTACCACCATGTCAGGTGGATTAAGACTATCCTCAACCTTCGTGAGGAAGAACTGTACTTTTGGATAAAATGTCTTTAGGTCGAATGAAGAGCTAGCTAAATGTAGCTGCGATCTGATTCCTGTAATGAAATTGGACTCGCTGCGAGGGGCCAAGGGATGTCTATAGTGTTATGAAAGTCTTTCCTGTCAATACTATACTAGTCATTTTTCTTTTTTAAAATCGAGTCTTGATTTCTTTCATTTCATTTATCTTCTGATTTCCTGAACGACTATTCTGTTCACCCGTATAATTACAAATTTCTCAGCAAAACATTCCTTCCTTAGTACATTTGTGTCTCCTGTTTAACACCCCCCATTCTGATCCGTGTCATAACACTATATTCCACGCAGGCTAGTAAATAACTAACCATCAGGGAGGTCAAAATATTTTCAAGGGAGAGCAAACAATTTTCCAAAGGAGAAAAATATTTATATATTTTTCATACATACACACATGCACATATTAGTTTATAATTCTCATATCATAATAGAAATAAGTACACAGATTATATTAATTGCTTTAATACAACAACACTGCCCAGCGATCCACAGGAAGCAAATCGATGTCCATCTTTTCGGCTTGCACACGTTGTGTTGGTGTGGGTTTCGGCACTTTACATTTAAAAAGCATGCAAACATAAGAAAATAAACATGAGTGAGGCCAGAAATAATGCGAATTTTGTGTGTGTGTGTCCTGCCGGCCTTTTTATTGCGGTAATCACAATAATAAAATTTTGGAAAAGTAAACATTACATAATTGAGATATGCTTGCCTGCCAGGAACGATATATTTTCACTTATACGTGATTTAAATTAAAATGAAAAATATAGAATTTTGTTAAAGTGAAATGAAATGTTTTGATAGAAACTACTTCTTTGTTGTCAATAATGTAGTATACATATAAAACTTATAAAAATTTACCTCCTCCATCATCAACTACGGTACCATTTTAATTTATAAAAAAATTACCCCCTCCCCACTTCAACTACCCTTTTCATTTATAGATATTTCATCAACCTTTCTACAGTGGATTATTATGACCTTCTTTTCAGGATACCATACTTTATTTATCAAAATTAAGCACTTTACTCTTGTTAAAACGTAAAACGTTGAGGTAAAATACCCATTTCCCTTAACCGATCTTCACCAAAAACAATAGGCCTTGAGTCCTCTACAATTCAGGGCTGTATGCAAAAAATTATTTGATTCTGTTTGAATTTGCTGCTGTTATCATTTGCCATAGAAAAAATTCTACACACACACACACACACACACACACACACACACACACACACACACACACACACACACACACACACACACACACACACACACACACTTTTGAAAAATGACTTTTTTTCATGTTTTGATGGTAGTACAATCAGAATCTGCCATTATCTCGAACACAATTTTTTTTGCCATGACCATACTTCCATTTCCTTATGGAACATGGAAGTAAAATATCGGTATGGAGAACCTTACATGACTTCCTTGTTCTAAGATTTATATTTAAAACCATTTTCAAAATGAAATATTTCGATAGAAACTACTTCTTTCTTCAGCCTTAACCACAGTACTGTGGTCACTAACGTATACCACCTCACGTTAGCGCACTCAATTTTCACTGATGATGTCAGTCGCTAGCACTGCCGAAACATCTGGTTTTGTACAAAACATTGGACCACGGCCAAACAGCCCAGGAAGGAATTTTAACAACAAACTACTTTTTTGTTGTGGATAAGGTAGTACACATGACATATAAATAAAAATTATCCCCTCCCACTTCAACTATCATTTTAATTTATAGAAAATTACCCCACCCCCTTCAACTAGCCTCTCCATTTATAGATATTCCATCGACGTTTCTACAGTGGATTATTATGATCTTCTTATCAGGATACTTTATTTATCAAAATTAAGTACTTTACTCTTGCTAAAACATAAAATGTTACATATAAATTATCCTTTTCCCGTAACTGATCTTCACCAAAATCAATAGGCCTTGAGTTTTCTACAAATCAGGAATGTACACAAACAAATATTTAATTCTGTTTGAATGTGCGGCAGTTATCATTCATCATAAGAAAAATTACCCTTGTTAAAACATAAAATGTTGCAGGTAAACTACCCCTTTCCCTTAACCGATCTTCACCAAAAACAACAGGTTTTGAGTACTCTACAATTCAGGGCTGTATGCAAAAAATTATCGATTCTGTTTGATGTGCGGCAGTTATCGATCGTCATAGAAACAATTACTCTTGTTAAAACATTAAAGGTGGCAGGTAAACTACCGTTTCCCTTAACCTATCTTCACCAAAATCAATAGGCCTTCGGCTCTTTACAAAAAAATCTACAGACAGACACACAGACACTTTTTGAAAAATGGCTTTTACTTCCATGTTCCATAAGGAAATGGAAGTATGGTTATGACAAAAAAAATCGTGTTTGAGATAATTGCAGATTCTGATTGTACTACACTCAAAACATGAAAACAAGGCATTTTTCAAAAAGTGAGTGTGTGTGTGTAGACTTTTTCTATGGCAAACGATAACAGCCGCAACTTCGAATCAAATAATGTTTCGCATACAGCCCTGAATTGTAGAGTTCTCAAGACCTATTGTTTTTGGTGAAGATTGGTTAAGAGAAAGGGGTAGTTTCCCTGCAACGTTTTATGTTTTAACAACGGTAATTTTTTCTATGACGAACGATAACTGCCGTAAATTCAAACAGAATCAAATATTTTTTTGCACACCTTCTTGAATTAAGAGTACTCAAGGTCTGTTGATTTTGGTGAAGATCTTTTAAGGGAAAGGGGTAGTTTACCAGCAACATTTTAAGTTTTAACAAGGGTAATTTTTTCTATGATGAACGATGACTGAAGTAAATTCAAAGAAAATCAAATACTTTTTTGCATACGTTCCTGAACTGTAAAGAACTGAAGGCCTACTGATTTTGGTGAAGATCGGTTAAGGGAAAGGGATAGTTTACCTGCCACCTTTAATGTTTTAACAAGAGTAATTGTTTCTATTACGATCGATAACTGCCGCACATTCAAACAGAATCAAATAATGTTTCGCATACAGCCGTGAATTGTACAGTTCTCAAGACCTATTTTTTTTTGTGAAGATCGGTTAAGGGAAAGGGGTAGTTTCTGTGCAACATTGTATGTTTTAACAAGGGTAATTTTTTCTATGATGAATGATAACTGCCGTAAATTCAAACATAATCAAATAATTTTTTGCATAAGTTCCTGAATTGTAAAGATCTGAAGGCCTATTGATTTTGGTGAAGATTGGTTCAGGGAAAGGGATAGTTTACCTGCCACCTTTAATGTTTTAACAAGCGTAATTGTTTCTATGACGAACGATAACTGCCGCACATTCAAGCAGAATTAAATAATGTTTTGCATGCGTCCCTGAATTTTAGAGGACTCAAGACCTATTGATTTTGGTGAAGATCAGTTAAGAGAAAGGGGTAGTTTACCAGCAACATTTTATGTGATAACAAGGTTAATTTTTTCTATGACGAGTGATAACTGCCGTAAATTCAAACATAATCAAATACGCTTTTGCATACATCCCTAAATTGTAGAAGACTCAAGGCCTATTGATTGTGGTGAAGATCGGTTACGGGGAAAGGGCAGTTTACTTGCAACATTTTATGTTTTAGCAAGAGTAAAGTACTTAATTTTGATAAATAAAGTATCCTGATAAGAAGATCATAATAATCCACTGTAGAAACGTAGATGAAATATCTATAAATAAAGAGGCTAGTTGAACGGGGTGGGGGTAATTTTCTATAATTGAAAATTATAGTTGAAAGGGGAGGGGATAATTTTTGTGTGTACTACGTTATCGGCAACATAGTAGTAGTTTGTTGTTAAAATTCCTTCCCGGGCTGTTTGGCTGTAGTCCAATGTTTTCTGCAAAACGAGACGTTTCAGCAGTGCTGTCGACTGCCATCATCAGTGAAAATCGAGTGCGATAACGTGTGGTGGTATACGTTAGTGACCACAGTACTGTGATTAAGGCTGAAGCAATAAGTGGAAAGAAGTAGTTTCTATGGAAACAATTCATTTCGTAAATGATTTTAAATATAAATCTTAGAACATGGAAGTCATATATGGTTCTCCATATAGATATTTTTTCATGTTTTGATGGTAGTACAATCAGAATCTGCAATTATCTCAAACACGTTTTTTTGCCATAACCATACTTCTATTTCCTTATGGAACATGGAAGTAAAAGCCATTTTTCAAAAAGTGTCTGTGTGTCTGTCTGTAGATTTTTTGTAAAGAGCCGAAGGCCTATTGATTTGGTGAAGATAGGTTAAGGGAAACGGTAGTTTACCTGCCACCTTTAATGTTTTAGCAGGAATAATTGTTACTATGACGATCGATAACTGCCGCACATCAAACAGAATCGAATACTTTTTTGCATACAGCCCTGAATTGTAGAGTACTCAAAACCTGTTGTTTTTGGTGAAGATCGGTTAAGGGAAAGGGGTAGTTTACCTGCAACATTTTACGTTTTAACAAGGGTAATTTTTCTTATGACGAATGATAACTGCCGCACATTCAAACAGAATCAAATATTTTTTGCATACCTTCCTGAATTGTTAAGTACTCAAGATCTGTTCATTTTGGTGAAGATCGGTTAAAGGAAGGGGTAGTTTACCAGCAACACTTTATGTTTTAACAATGGTAATTTTTTCTGTGACGAATGATAACTGCCACACATTCAAACAGAATCAAATATTTTTTTGTGGACATTCCTGATTTGTAGAAAACTCAAGGCCTATTGATTTTGGTGAAGACCGGTTACGGGGAAAGGTTAGTTTACTTGCAACATTTTATGTTTTAGCAAGAGTAAAGTACTTAATTTTGATAAATAAAGTATCCTGATAAGAAGATCATAATAATCCACTGTAGAAACGTCGATGGAATATCTATAAATGAAGAGGCTAGTTGAAGGGGGTGGGGTAATTTTCTATAAATTTAAAATGATAGTTGAAGTGGGAGGGGATAATTTTTATTTATATGTCATGTGTACTACCTTATCCACAACAAAGAAGTAGTTTGTTGTTAAAATTCTTTCCCGGGTTGTTTGGCTATGGTCCAATGTTTTGTACAAAACCAGATGTTTTGGCAGTGCTATCGACTGCCATCATCAGTGAAAATTGAGTGCGCTAACGTGAGGTGGTATACGTTAGTGACCACAGTACTGTGGTTAAGGCTGAAGAAAGAAGTAGTTTCTATCGAAATATTTCATTTTGAAAATGGTTTTAAATATAAATCTTAGAACAAGGAAGTCACGTAAGGTTCTCCATACTGATATTTTACTTCCATGTTCCATAAGGAAATGGAAGTATGGTCATGGCAAAAAAATTATGTTTGAGATAATGGCAGATTCTGATTGTACTACCATCAAAACATGAAAAAAAATCATTTTTCAAAAAGTGTGTGTGTGTGTGTGTGTGTGTGTGTGTGTGTGTGTAGAATTTCTTCTATGGCAAATGATAACAGCAGCAAATTCAAACAGAATCAAATAATTTTTTGCATACAGCCCTGAATTGTAGAGGACTCAAGGCCTATTGTTTTTGGTGAAGATCGGTTAAGGGAAATGGGTATTTTACCACAACGTTTTACGTTTTAACAAGAGTAAAGTGCTTAATTTTGATAAATAAAGTATGGTATCCTGAAAAGAAGGTCATAATAATCCACTGTAGAAAGGTTGATGAAATATCTATAAATGAAAAGGGTAGTTGAAGTGGGGAGGGGGTAATTTTTTTATAAATTAAAATGGTACCGTAGTTGATGATGGAGGAGGTAAATTTTTATAAGTTTTTGTCAATATACTACGTTATTGACAACAAAGAAGTAGTTTCTATGGAAACATTTCATTTCACTTTAACAAAATTCTGTATTTTTCATTTAAATTTAAATCACGCATGAGTGAAAATATTTCGTTCCTGGCAGGCAAGCATATCTCAATTATGTAATGTTTACTTTTCCAAAGTTTTATTATTGTGATTACCGCAATAAAAAGGCCGGCAGGACACACACACACACACACACACAAAATTCACATTATTTCTGGCCTCACTCATGTTTATTTTCTTATGTTTGCAAGCTTTTTAAATGTAAAGTGCCGAAACCCACACCAACACAACGTGTGCAAGCCGAAAAGATGGACATCGATTTGCTTCCTGTGGATCGCTGGGCAGTGTTGTTGTATTAAAGCAATTAATATAATCTGTGTACTTATTTCTATTATGATATGAGAATTATAAACTAATATGTGCATGTGTGTATGTATGAAAAATATATAAATATTTTTCTCCTTTGGAAAATTGTTTGCTCTTCCTTGAAAATATTTTGACCTCCCTGATGGTTAGTTATTTACTAGCCTGTGTGGAATATAGTGTTATGACATGGATCAGAATGGTGGGTGTTAAACAGGAGACATAAACGTATTAAGGAAGAAATGTTTTGCTGAGAAATTTATAATTATACGGGTGAACAGAATAGTTGTTCAGGAAATCAGAAGACAAATGGAAAGAAAGAAATCAAGACTCGATTTTAAAAAAGAAAAATGACTAGTATAGTATTGACAGGAAAGACTTTCATAACACTATAGACATCCCTTGGCCCCTTGCAGCGAGTCCAATTTCATTACAGGAATCAGATCGCAGCTACATTTAGCTAGTTCTTCATTCGACCTAAAGACATTTTATCCAAAAGTACAGTTCTTCCTCACGAAGGTTGAGGATAGTCCTAATCCACCTGACATAGTGGTAACATTTTATATGATACGTAATTTCTTCACTACTCAACCATCCACTTATTTAATTAATATTTAAATGATTTTAAATATAAATTTTAGGACATAGAAGTCATGTATGGTTCTCCATACCGATTTTTTTTTTGTATCCAACCTTATGTTTATTAAATAAGTATCTATCTTTCAATACTTAAATTCCAACAAATAATACAAAATTTACTTGTTAACAGTAAATAACCGCTTGAGGACAATATTGAACACTACAGACAAATGTACAAATAGTCTGAAGATTTTCCATATGAAATGGGAGCAGAAATAAAAAAGCCAAAAATAGCAGTATTACAAATATACAATATGCAATCACATTCTGTAAAACAATTATAAATAGGAGTGTGTATAACTGACCTTCCACTTCTGGATTACCATATCAACGAACTGTCTTCTAGAGTCACAAAGTAATAAATGGTACAAATATGACAGACTCAAAAACTATTACCACCAGTGTTTTGTAAATGTCATGAAGAATCTATTTTGCAGCAGGATAAATTGAATCTTCATGACATGCTGCTGCTCTGAAAGAAGAACCCAAAACAGCATTTTACAGTTTATTCCTAACTTACTAATGTAACTTTTGTTATATTAGTTTCCAGTTAATATTATATTATTTCAGCCAAGAAAATTCAGATAAAATTATCAATATGGTATATAAATTATGTATATCATTAAACATCAGTTAATTTGTTACATCATCGACCATTTTCCAATTTTTTTTACCAGAAGTATGTGAAGGGATAAATAATAATCTTTACTTTTTTCATTAAAAGTAAAAATCATAACATTTATTTAAAAAATACAGCTAAAACTGCTTCTGTTCCACTGTGTTTTTGGATGTGTCAATGCGATGTCGATGTGTCACAAAGATCTTCAAAACTAAAATGTCAGACCCCCTCCCAAAACGTATCTGGAATATCTCCTGACGTGTATTAAAGAAGAAAGTTTTTTTTCAATATTAAAAAGAGTTACCATAATTTCCCTTGGAGGACAAGGGACATTCATTCATCTTACTACAATAGATCTATGACCCTTCCTCTGAGTTGTGCCTTACAGTAACATCATAGTTACTTAGCTTTTAACATCTTCGTAGGAAAGAAAAGAAGTATGATTTACTCTTACCTACAAAAGAAATTTGAAGAGATGCTCCAGAGGCAAACGTTATTCTGCAGAAATAATAGGAGTATTGGCAAATTTTACATGTCTCTTGACTATATATGTGAAGGCATATTACATACCATATTCTAAATTTTATGTACAAAATAATATCACAAATGCCAGTTAATTTACCAGGCAGTAGAAATTTTATTACAAACATGCAATAACAAGTTATTTTGAACTGTTACTAAAATATATTTACGTTTTCTCAGAACAATTAAGTGATATATGTTAGAAAGGGCACATGAGCAAAAAATCTATTTTGAGAAAAACCTGAATGAACATTGCTGCCTGCATTTACTTAATTTTCTTATTTGTTCAACTCGTCAATTTTGTTCTGAAGGAGACGGTAGATATAGAAGATATGGAAGACAGGAATAATATAATTAACTTGTTAAAAAAATTAAAATTTTCAAGGTAACAAATTTTTTTGTTTTTATGAAAAACTAAAGGCAACAAAAGGCAATACACAAATCTTGATTAAGTATTTAATACAAATGTTTGTAACAGATGAGTGGATAATATGAAGAAAAAATTGAATTATTGGTCACAGTTAGCATGTAAGGAAAATAATATTATTTAAATGATTCTCAGTTTATCCATACTACCAATAAAGTTGTTATCTTCTGTAGTCAAAAAATGATATGGACTGCAACAATAAAAATGTAATTAAATACAACTATTATATTAACGACTCGGAACACAAAGTTTTTTATAAGTAAAAACATAAAGTTTTACCTTACAACTTGAACCGGTTTTCACCTTTAAAAGGCTTCTTCAGAGGTTGCCGCTGGTAGCGCTGTCCGTCCTGTTGTGGGCGAGGGAATCGAATTTTGAAAGATCGATGTTGTGTGTGTGGGGTGAGATGTGTTCGAATAATGTGTGCGATTTGAATTGTGTCTGTTCGTTTAGGATGTCGTTTTTATTTGTTTTCATGTGTTTGTATATTTCCAATTGTTCTAGAGTGTCTAGTTTTCGGCCTTTTGTGTGTACGTGTAGAATGTTCATGTTATTGTCGATGTTTTTGTATGTGTGGTTTGCTTCGATGGGGTGGTTTGCAAAGGTGGATTCTGTAGTGGAGTGGAGTGCCTTTGTGTGTTCAATGTATCTCTGTTTGAAGCTACGTCCTGTCTGGCCTATGTAGAATTTGTTGCAATTTGAGCAATTTAGTTTGTAAACACTGGGTAGATCGAATTTGTTTTGTGTTTTGTGTGTGTGTTTTGATAGTGTGTGTTCTGTTTTGTTAGTAGTTTTGTAAGTGATTCTGTATCCTGCTTTTTTGAATTTGTGGGCTATTTTTTCAGTATATACTGAATTTGTGCCTGTGTTCAAGTTTTGTGATGGAGACGTCTAAGAAGTTTATGGTATTGTTGTGTTCGTATTCGGCAGTAAAGGTTATGTTTTTATGTATTTTGTTTATGTGCGTTAGTAACTGTTCACATTGTCTTTTGTTTCCCCTGTATAGTATTAGAATGTCATCAACATATCTGTGCCAATATAGTATTTTATGTGAGTGTCTGTCATTGTTTGTGAGTATTTTTGTTTTTTCTAAGTGTTGGAGGAAGACTTCTGCTAGAATGCTGGATATGGGGGAGCCAATGGGTAGACCATCATTCTGTGTGTAATATTTATTGTTATAAGTAAAGTAGTTTTGTTTTGTAATAATGTTCAGAGTTTCTGTCATTTCGTTGATAAGTTCGTGTGGTGTGTTGTTCTGTTTGAGTTTGTTTTGTAGGATGGTGATTGTTTCAGAGATGGGGATGATTGTGTACAGGTTTTTAATGGCAAAGGAGGCTAATGTGGCATTATGGGGGATGTGTATGTCTTTTATTTTTGTTACTAGGTCAGTGTTGTTTTTTACTGCAATGTTGTTGTCTATTTGTGTGTGTTGTCTAATAATTTTGTCTAGATATTTTGCCAGTTTGTGTGCAGGGGCATTACGGTAGTTGATAATGGGGCGGATCGGAATCAACCATTAATTGGGAATAATTACTAACTTTTATTTTCATGAATTCAGTTTAATGACTCTAAGGTCGAAGTTGTTAATTGCCCGTATCGACTCTTCTTCTCAATTCGATTTCTTTCTTACCTTTATTCGATTTATTTCTTATCTTTATTTATTATATTAATCTTTTGGGTTCTTTAGACTGCTATTGAAAAGTTCGAAAATGCCCACAAGAAATACAATACATTTCAATTATTTAAATCTTATTGACTAATACAAACAAATTTAATTTTATTAAAGTGTGACAAAATAATAATTCAATTCAATTGCCGATGCAATGCATTATGGTTCTACCCAGCATTCAAAGTAACATTTCAAGATGGCGGCTTGTTGTCCAATTAATGCTAGAATGCTGGATATGGGGGAGCCCATGGGTAGGCCTTCGTTCTGTGTGTAGTATTTATTGTTATAAGTAAAGTAGTTTTGTGTTGTGATAATGTTCAGAGTTTCTGTTATTTCGTTGATAAGTTCGTGTGGTGTGTTGTTCTGTTTGAGTTTGTTTTGTAGGATGGTTATTGTTTCAGAGATTGGGATGTTTGTGTACAGGTTTTTAATGTCAAAGGAGGCTAATGTGGCATTATGGGGGATGTGTATGTCTTTTATTTTTGTTACTAGGTCTGTGTTGTTTTTTACTGCAATGTTGTTGTTTAGTTGTGTGTGTTGTCTGTGTTTTGCGAGTTTGTGTGCAGGGGCATTACGGTAGTTGATAATGGGGCGGATCAGAATATCTTCTTTATGGATTTTGGGAAGCGCTTGGAGGGTAAGGGCTGATGAAATCCAAGAAAAATGTAATGTAGAATAAACTAAGATGAATATGTAAAAATATAATAACCAAAAATTGTGAACAATTTTAATAGACTCCATGTAATTTGAACAGCAATCTTAGACAGGTGTGTGTCACCTGATATGTCATGAGGGGAGACAACTGTGTGTATTGTGTATTTGTTTGTACACTGACAGCAAATTTAATACACACAAAAATTAGTTTATATAGTTATTAGTTATATATATTATAACGTGACCAAATCTCATTGATTTGGAGTTATATGTTAAGAGTTTACTATATCAATGTTTAAACAAATTTAAAACATTGAAACTCAACTCTTATGATGTAGCGTGCATCTTAACGCATTGTACAGGGTCACATGGCAACGTCAACTGCCGTTACGTAACCATACACATTATAACGAATTAGGGACACGCCCAAATTTTCAATTATCAATATTTCGGAAACCGGTAAATTTAGGAAAAATCCAAAATAGCCAAAATGTTTGCCGAAATATTAATAATAGGGTGTGCGAATTTTATTTAATATAATTAAATATTAACAGAGATAATTGATTTGATGTTAATAACTTCCTTAGTAATTGAGCTACACAGAAGAGCTTTTAATATGTAATAGTCATAAGAACTAAAAACCAAATGTATATTTTAGAATTAGCATAACTTGGCTTGTGGCCAAGATAATCGCAATATAAATTGCGACCGGACATCCGCACCGACAATTAAAATCCGGTGTGTTAAGAATATTAAAAATAATATTAATTCTCAGACTGTGGGAATTAGTTTCGTTCTCACGGAATGAGGTGACCACAAAATTCAAGTAGAAGGGAGAGTGTGTCAGCCAATCAAATCATTCAAAGAAATTGGAACTAACGCAAAGTTTTCGGCTGATAGAACACTCGACTGCCAGTACTCAAGAGGAACACACGTACATCTTCAATCGTCTTAGTAACACACATTTGTGAAGATACATCTGTGAAGACTCGAGGTGTCAACACGCATTATTACAATCGTCTTGTTCAACAGATCAACTGTAACGACTCGTAATAATATCGTCTATTCAAGATACTCTTACTTATCAACAAATAAGCGTCAAATTCTTGGATTTCGTTGTCCATGACGTGTCCGTTACTTAACTAAATATCACTATAGTATTGACGACTCGGAACACTAAGTTTTTTATATGTTAGAACGTAAAGTTTTACCTTACAGCCTAAACCGGCTTTCACCTTTAGAAGGCTTCATCAGAGGCTGCCATAGGTAGCGTTGTCCGAAAAACTATCCCGTCACCAACAACAAGATGGACAACGCTACCTATGGCAGCCTCTGATGAAGCCTTCTAAAGGTGAAAGCCGGTATAGGCTGTAAGGTAAAACTTTACGTTTTTACTTATAAAAAACTTAGTGTTCCGAGTCGTCAATACTATAGTGATATTTAAATAAGCGTATCGCGCAATACATTAACTGTTTGCGTACGCACGCAAGAGATCAACTATATACTACAAGAAATCACTTCAAGAGTACGACAGAAGAGGCTGTCTATAACCAAGGTACGAGCTGAAGAACTGACGAGCAGAGCGACAACCCGTAACGAGACACACACGCTGAAGTGAAACGTGAATCGAACGAGGAGCCTGACGCAGCTGTAGCAGCTAAAACTACAGACGTAAAACCATCACCAGTTGCAGAAGGAGCAGAGTGTTGCTGATTCCCGAACTCATCGCCAAAATCCAGGACGCTCAGTAGATCATCGTCTCTAGCAGATTGGATCAGGACAGCGAGGGATCTCCAGAGCATCTCTACATCATCTTCTGAACCAGGGAAGTCAAAATCAAATTATTCACTTCTCAAAAGATCAATTTTTCCTTTATTTTTTTTAAATCATTGTAAAAGAAATAATTTAGATGCCGATAAATTGGAGACTCTAAATTAATAAGAAATATTCAATTGTGATAATCTGTATAGCATGTATGAGTAACTAATAAGCCCTAGCTAAGAATTAGATATAGATAAAAAGAAAAGCGCTATACAAATCTTATTAGAGAATTAATTAATTACTTATACTGCAGTATACGTGAGTCAAATCACTAGTGAATAAAGGTACGCTGAACTAGATTCACGGCTAGTTTATTTCAGAATATTTACAAGCATTTTAGAGTAATTAAAAGCATAGCAAATTAAATTAAATTAATTAATTACATTATTTAAAACTAACTTCTTTGAAATCAAGAAAAATACAATTAATATAATTTGAAATAACAAGCTCATTTTCTGAATAATAGTAACCATTCAGAAAACATCATACCAGTTTTTATTTACTGTTTTAGTTAGTAAGAATTGTTGTAACTATAAGTTTTTTCATTCTTATGTGTGATTAGTATAATAAACCCCGATTTTATTACCCCACACTGTATTTTTATTGCTGTACTACGGAGCCTACCAACCTCACAAAACTCTTCACAATAATTATAACAAGATTAGTGTTTTGTTGTTGTACACTTGAGTTAACCTACTTGCGAATTCAAATCACAAATCCACACGCCCATAGTCGGAAGAAGCCGCAAGAACGGACAGCAGGTAGGTGCTCATTAAACACAGAAAACATTACATTGCAAAAACAACACGTCACACATTTATCGGTGTTATAATATATACATTGTAACGGAACTAGTTACCTCCCTTTTGTTCGTAGGGTAATTATGTTTAAATGATTGTTTAATTGTTTGGTGAAAATTAATATTCGATTATTATTATTATTTGTTGTTGAGACGAATCGGCTAAGTTGACCCTGCCATTGACACCTGTTGATTTTGTCAGCCATCGTAATTTTGGTTAACAGTTTATAAGTTGACTTCTCACTGAAATTAGATTTTATTTATTAATTCAGCACTTACTTTAATACTGTTAATTACTGCCACAGTGGAGGTCTCACTTTTTAATCGTTCTGTTAACAAGTGCAACAATAATTGCAGAATAAAAATTGTTTAATTTAAATTTATAAATAGTTTATATAATAGGCCTACTTAAAAAAACGATGAAATTTGATTGTATATAAAATTGTAATTTTGAGTAAAACTGCTAAGAGTTTAAATATTTCTATGGGTGCACGTTGTTTTAATCAAGATGAGGTTTTAATTTGCAAAATGTTATATTATGATTATTTAAGTTATTTGGTTTATTATCTTTTTATCAGTCACCCAGTATACAATAATTTTGAATTTTATTATGTATTAATATGATGTCCACATACTCGGGGGTTTCATTTACACCATCAATCATGGAAATCTGTTCAGTGGTTATTGCACAATTTATATTTATTGAATTGAACATGATACTTGCAGAGGAAAAATTTTATTTTTACACAAGGTCTGGATCTGGATTATGATCTCTGAGCTACCTTCCAAGATCGTATGATGTATCGGACTCCTACAATTTTGTGTTCCTTACAGGAATATTTTATATATATATAAAATTTCATTTCATGATAATTCTCTCCTCTCTGAAACATCCATTTGTATGTGATATAGTGTTAGAATGTAATCCAAATAAACTCAAATCCCTGGTTGTGTACATAAATCATAAATGTATTCACACACACACACACACACACACACACACGAGTATAATGTTACAATGTGAAATGTTCATATCTCCTATGCATACAGATTTTCATCTGGTTGAGGAGATTGATCACATTAACATTACCTATTTTTTCAACAGCAGTTTCTTAACACAAGACACTTCAATGTTTTCAATATAGTTCCAAGAACATAAGAAAGCAATACTATTCACATCTTCGATGGTCACATATTTCATGACTCAAAATAAGTTCTGAATTTAGATTCAGGCTTGTATAAAAAAAGTACCAAAAATTTTCCTGTTCTTGCACACATCTGAATCTACAGTAGTCTCAAATGGTGAAGGATTCTTACAATGAGTTACCATTCCTGTGTGCTAAGTTTAGGATTCCCTATTATTTCACCTTCCGTATCAGTCTATTCAAATATAATATAATTATATATAATAAAAGTTAAAATATTAATATTAATGTTGTTTCAGCCATCAATCACAACACTGACTACTGCAATTTTTGATCAGTCAGACACTGATTTAACTAAAAGTGAGTTTAAAACTGTATTTGTTGAGCAACAAAAGCTTTTGGAATCAATTCAGCAAGTCTCTAAGAATGCAGACAAGATGATAGACAAGCGTTTGGAGAAACTTATGAACAGGAACTACAAATTTCAGCGTGACAGCAAATATAAAAATAGTAAGCGTATTATTTCTTTTTTAAATATTTATAAGCAATTAAACGCTACTGAGGTAACCATTAAGTCTATTTTTTATATTATTCTCATCATATTTTCCTTGTGATTTTTAGAAATCATTATATTTCATTCACATTGAATATATATATTTTGTTACTGAAAAATTATTTATGGTTATGAAATACAATTAAATTGTAAATAGATATTTCATTATTTGATAAATAACATTATTAAATTATTATAATTTATTCAGTAACTGTTACAAAATAATATCAATATGAATTTTATTAATTATATCAGTTGCACACAATAGAACCTCCCATAATTAGACTTCTAGGGGAACACATACACACACAACAATAACTTTGCCACAGTAACATAAAGTTTTGAAAGCAGGTGAAAAATGAACAACTATTTTTTATTAAAAAAAGACAGTAAATAAACTAAATATAATTAAATCACTACCGACTCAGAACACAAAGCTTTTTATGGGTAAAAATGTAAAAGTTTTAACTTATAGCCTGAACCAGTTTTCGCTTTTAAAAAGCTTCTTCAAAGCAAAAGAAGCTTTTTAAAAGCGAAAACTGGTTCAGGCTATAAGGTAAAACTTTTAAGTTTTTACCCATAAAAAACTTTGTGTTCCAAGTCGGTAGTGATTTAATTATATTTAGTTGATTAACAGACACGTCATGGACAACGAAATCCAAGACAGTAAATAAACTGAAACATGGTATAAATAAAGAAAAAATTGAATACATGATTGTATATAATGTTTAAGAATTAAATATATATATATATATCAATTAATTATATTAATAATATATTCTTGGATTTCGTTGTCCATGACATGTCTGTTACTTCACTAAATATATATTTAAATTCTTGGATTTTGTTGTCCACGACATGTCTGTTGATTAACTAGTTATAAGTATAATACTACTGACTCGGAACACAAAGTTTTTTCTAGGTAAAAATGTAAAATTTTTACCTTGTAGCCTGAACCAGTTTTCGCTTATTATAAGCTTTGTCAGAGGCTGCCACTAGCAGCAAGATGGACAGTTTGTATTTCTGTGCCTCTTCACCCTAAGCAAGGTTTAGGGTGTAGGGCTGATGACACCCTGATGACACCCTAAAATTAATTAAATATTATTTGAGAAACTCAATGAATGACAAAGGCTTTCAAATCTGAGCACTTTCTTTAAAGAAAATTAAAATTGTCATGTGAATTTCTACAGATCCAGCCATTTTGGAATGATTGATAGACATATTTGCTCAGAAGAAAAATCACCAGATTAAGTTAATTTACAAAACAATATAGTTTAATTTTAAGGTACATGTTAATTTATAATTTATGTAAGCAGTTTAGGTTGTTATTTTGACAAGCAAAATAAGAGCTACCATACACTTGACATACCTACATTATAATACATCATGACTTTACCAATCCACAAATACTTAAATGAGTATTTACAACCTAGAATTCAGATATTACGAGGATTGTTCAATAGAAACATGTTTAGAGGCTGTATAGCATTTTGTATTCATTAATTTTAAAAGAAGTCTATTAACATTAAGGCATGAGTCCTACTGTTGCACTAATCTGTAGATTCCCAGCTGGTAAAATTCTTGCAGCTGTTTGCAGAACCATTTGCTAACAGCAAACTCTATCTCAGCATCCGATTTGAACCGCTGACCTTTTAGTGATTTATTTAATAGGCCAAAAACATGATAATCGCATGGGAACAAGTCAGGACTGTAAGGTGGATGTTGTAAGATTTCCAACTTCATACGACCAAGCAGACCTTGAGTCGTCTGGGCCACATGGGGTTGAGCATTATCATGCAGAAGAATTACACCATTTGTGAGCTTCCCGGGACATTTATTCTTGATGCTGACCCGTAAGCATTTTAAGCTGTCTGGATATTGCTCAGCATTGATGTTGACACCAGGTTCTTTAAAATCTAAGAGCAGCGCACCCTGATAATAAAAAAATACATCACCATTACTTTTCCTGCCGAAGGTTGGGACCGACATTTTTCGCCTTCAGAGATTGTGCATGCTTCAACTGCATATTCTGACGTTTGGATTCTGGTTCGTAGTGATAACACCAAGACTTATCACCAGCAACAATTTGGTGTAGAAAGGCATTACCGTGTTGTTGATAATGCATCAAATGCTATAATGATAAGGCCGAATGCAAATTTTTCTGCTCAACAGTAAGCAGTCGTGGAATCCACTGAGCAGCAACTTTGTGATAGCCAAGATTATGAATGATGGATTGAACAGTTCCCACGCTGGTGCTCAACATTTGTGAAAGTTCTCTAACTTTGATGCGTCTATTTGCGCGTAAAGCAGTTTCCAGCTGTCTCACATTTTCATCTGATGCTGCAACATGTGCAGGTACAGGATGGGCCAAATTTTTAGTGGATTCTCTTCCTTATCGAAATTTATTGCACCATTCAACCACTGCCAAATGAGAATAACTATAGTCACCATATACAGCTTTCATTCTTGTATAAATTTCAATTGGCTGATGCCCCTCAGCGGCCAAAAACTGAATAACGGCACACAGATTATCTTTTGATGGATTTTCTATCATAGATGCCATTTTCAACCCAGTCACAATGCTTAGAAAAGAGCAAACTGCAAATATTTTTGACAGACATGTCACTAGTACTTAAACAGACACTATAAACAAATGAATTCCTTTGCCACGTTTGATCTGTGCACCTCAGGCTGCACAGATCAAACGTGTTTCTATTGAAAAATCCTCGTATTAGGCATTTGGACATCATTGAACTACTATCTTTAATTTCTGAAAGTGTGCTATGTCTACATTATTTTGACATATGCTGAGTAATCTAAACTGATGTCCAGACGGAATTTACATCTTAGACTATACATTATACTTATATGCATTATTTCCTATGTATGAGCAATCTCTACAATTTAGAAACTTTCTATAAATAACATAACAGTTACTCAAGATAGAAATCTGGTATCTACTCCTTAAAACATCTATACTTTTTACTGGCTGAAAATTTGAGAGTATTATTACATAATAATAATGGTGGAATCCCACACTTCATCCATCATGAACGAATTACTTCAGTAATGGTTGTTATTAGAATAACAATTTTTCTGTAATTACAAAACATTTTCTGAATCCCTAAAAATGTTTTAACAATCATCTGAGAAATCTGATATTTATTGTGAAATTTCATTAGAAATGGTTAAGTACAAATCTGGTTTAGTAATTAAGTAATGGTTTAGTAATCTTAAGTATGATAGATTTTAGTTAATATACCAGATAAATAAAAAACAATAAGCATGTCTTTTATTAATTTCTTTTAATGTAGTTTTTAAACTGAGAATCTCAATTCAGGAAAAAAAGAAAATGTCATAGAAATCGTAGTAAGATCTTAATCTATATAAACATAAGTACGCTATTATTAGACTTTTTAAACTTCAAGGATTGATCAAAAAGTTTATTTGAAAAATTGTGTCTTAATTTGTTTACATTTATATTCAAAGCATTCACCTTTGGCTATAACATGATTATGCCATTTTGTTCAATTTTCAAAACCTTTCTTGTATGCAATTTCTGACATAACCTTTAACTCAGTCAACTTTGTCTTATATTTTCAACACCCCAAGAAACATTGTCATCATGAAGAACTTTTCATTGTTGTGAAGAGGAAAGATCACATTGTGACATATTTGGTAAATACAGCAGTTGCAGTGTCATTATGATTTTTTTTTCCTAACATTCTTGGAAAAGCAATGACATATGTCCTGGTGCAAATTTCCATAAGTTATCTTTCCATAAATTGGCCACTTTCTATGCATAGGTTTACACAAGTGGCATAAAATTCCCAAATATCATGTGCTGTTGCTATATTTGCTGTTGCACCTACTGATGACTTTAAACACAATCTTCATCTGACTATCAAGATTTTCAATTTATTCACAACAGTTTTTAAAGGTCTTCACCATTTTCACTATGCAAGAGCACCATTCTTTATATAAAACTTAAGCCTTGTATCTGCATAAGTATACTTCTAAATATATTATATATATTCAGAAGATATTTATAAAATTAGCAAATGGTAATCTTGTCTAGTAAAACCTTTATATCTAGCTATTCATAACCGGTGTTAAATTGCAAGTTCCATAAGAGAAAATTTCTATATACACACCACAGAGCTGTGTACACCAGACATCCTCAGTGGCATAACTCTTCTTCCTGGGCCCATCCATAGGAATGTTTCTGCCCCCCCCTATCCTTCCTTAATTCATGCTTTTCTCTCTCTTGAATACTGACCCCTCCTTATAGCTGTGACAACTACTAAAATTGTATAACATAAACAGAATAACTATTATTTCTTGTATTGTGTATACTGGCGGCTAAAGGGGTGGACTTGGGGGGGGCTTAGCCCCCCAAAAATCCAGCGTTTCTGTTTTTAAAATTTAATAACTTGCTCAACGAAAAATATAATAAAATAAAAAATTTCAAAAGTAAAAAAATTTCAAATTTTTAATTTTTTCAAGAAAATGTGATTCTTTATAAAACTAAAAGATACTTAAACAAACTTTTTTGTTATTATAATAGCTATTGCTATTAGTAAGCAAAAAATACGATATTCACTCGTTAGGTGATATTTTAGGCTGGCGCCCCCTTTGTTTCCATTTTAGAAGTTCGCTTCCGACTGAAGCATTGCGAAAGGTAGCAGCACTATCCATGCTATCTGATAGTAGACGGTTTGCGACTTGTTTCTTAAACTTGCCACACTACGCGCAGTATACAGTTTCTTGTACCTTTGGATAGGTGCTATGTTTTAACTGTTTTGAGGTTAGTTTGTGTAACTTGCGCAGTGATTTAAATTGCTACAGTTTGAGAAACTGGAAATTGGGTCTAATTCATCTAATAGTTCCAAGTGCATTTCAACATAAAAGTAAGAAGAATATGATAATTATCTAATTTAAAATATTATAAGTATTGGTCTTATTAAAACAATCGGAGTGTGTGAGAATAAACATGTAAAACGAGAACGTCAAAACAGAATTTCGAATGCCGAATTTTAGTCAACGCCTTCTGCCCCAACGAGTCAGTTCTTGGAAGCGAATTGAGTGAAAACGAGTCTTCAAGTATAAGCGTTATTGCAGACATTTTGGTGTTTTTAGTTCTCGAATAAATATTTTATATTAGTTAATCGTAGAAAATATTTTGTGACTTTGAAAAAAAATATAATATTTGAGTGACTGTTATTTACATCGAGTTTTAAGTACATTAGGCACTACAAAAAAATTTTATTTATATTTCTATTTATAGCATTAGTTCCATTATTTTTGAAAACAGTCTATATAAATTAAACAGTGGTGACGTTTCATTTACGGATTATTAACACTTTAAATCTATTTTTGATACGTTACTATAAAATAAAATTAGAAGATATTTTGATAATTTCTGTAGATTATTTCGACTTAAAAATATTAAGGTTCAGTATAAAATTTAGTGCAAAATTATTTAAGAATCTCTCTGAGCCTTCAATCTTTGAAATTAATTCAAAGAATTATTACCTCCCTTTTTTGAGCGAATACTCAATTTTTTTTTAAATTTATGCTTATTTATAAAACTTACTTATATAATAAATACAACAATTTACATAAAAGAATTATCACACACAATTTGTGTTTAAAAAATCCCTAAAATTATATTTTACTTTTTTTTTCTTAAAATATTTATCGGTCAGTTATGAATAATCTCGCCTATAAAGATTTGTTTGATTTAACTGAATCTGATATAAACTGTACTATCAGCCAGATATTTCTGATAAGAGGTTTCAAATTTTCATCTTCAAAAAGTATGAGAAAAAGCAGCCAATTATATAAAATTTTGTAAAATGGTGAAAAAACGCTTAAAGATTATTTTCCTGAATCATTCGTCCCATGTATCTATATTTTTTAATAAACATGCATGTTCTGATTTTGAAATTATAAGCATATAGCAAATAAAAATATAACTTTTTATCAAATTTTAACCTATAATTTCATAAAAATTGTAAATGATTTGCAGAGTGCAGAGTATTCTACAATATTAAGCTGAAGTTTTAAATTAAGCGTGATTCAGATGAAGTAAGAATGAAACGTATGACAGACTATTTAAAAAAATTACCCAAAACAACGGAAACTGAAAAAAAACGAACGAGTTGATGTCGATGATATTGATGATTCAGTGAGTTCTCAACCAGATCCAGGACCATCTTCATCAACTTTGACTAGTATAATGCCTACTCTAGAAATTGGTACTCGTTTTTCCAGTTCTTTAGGAACAAAAGAATCTGGACCAATACAACATAGGCTCACTTCATATCCTTTAACTTTATCTGGAAAACAAAATCGCTCTTTTTTGAAAGCCTATTTTTACCAGTATCCTTGGTTAGAATATAGTGTTGAAAAAGATGCAGCTTTTTGTTACGTTTGCAGAGTTTTTAGCACGATTCAATCATATTCTGATGAATCCTTTACTAAAACAGGATTTCAAAATTGGAAGAGATTAAAGGAAAAATTAGGTAAGCACGAAAAGTGTAAAATTCATCTCCTTTGTTGGGAAAAGTATATTATGAGCGAACAGTCAAAGAAAACTAGTAGCGTTATGACAGTATTATCTAGTTCCTATAAGCAAG